>JAODHX010000370.1:35412730-35422957 GCA_027576295.1 Cossypha polioptera | reverse complement strand
TAATAAATGGCATACATTAAAGTGCCTTACAGGTCTAATAACTTGCATCAGATCCATGTAGGCCTGTCTTATTAACTTTTAGTTTAAATTACAGCAGAATTCATCAATCAGTGTTTCTTAAAAGAAGACTGCACATTGCCATGGACTCTCAAGAAAAATGGATCTCAGGACAATTAAAACATCTACTGTGTCTCAAGTATTTAATCAGAAAATCTATCAACCTGCAGATTTTCTTAAATGAACTCTCTAACAAAGAACCCTGAAGGGGTAACCAAAGACTATTAAATATTTTTCACAACGATGAAGAAAACTGAAAGAAAGAACTGAGCTTTAAAAACAAGCTTAAGTTTTTTTAACTAAATGAGTTAACTCCAGCACAAGCAGAGTTCTGCCATTCAGCCCAGCTGATGGAGAGGTGTGCAGCAGGCTGGTGCTCACTCCTCACACAGCAGCTGCTGCCCTGGCACAGCTCAAACCCAACTCCAAGTGCCACTGGATGAAAGCAAAAAGATCCTTCTGCAGGAATAGCTGCAGATTCCAAACTGGGAGGCCACAGGAATGATTAACTGTGAGTTAATTACATTTTGCTCTGATAACGCAATCTTTACATTCTAAAGCTTCTGCACCAAAACAGAACCAAACTGCTACCTTTAAGGAAATGACCAGAAATCACATCAAACAGTGGGGCCACTGCCACTCTGGGATTCCCCAGTTGCTCCAAACTGCTCTGTCCTCCCTCTGCTCACACCAGGGACAGCCCTGAAGAACTGGCTGCTGCCACAGCAAATGGAAGCACACAGCTGCTGGGCAGGGGTTACTCCTCCTCGAGAAACTTGAAACAGGAAATTAAACAGACATCTTTTGGAGGGTTTTTAAAATTAAATTAGTTAGTATGAAGTAACACTCTTTTCACACCACAGTGAAATTATTGCCCCTAATAATTTTATGCAGTATCTGCACTGACAGCTTGAAATATTTTCCCTGTCACGCAGTAGGAAAAATTAATCCAGACATGAGTCCACACATGGATTCTACAGCTAGCTAGCTGAATTCACAGAACAGATATGAAACAGGAGTAAGGTGCTAAGAGCCTTGAACAAGGCACTTCTCAGGCATCCAGCTCGTCCCACAAGGCAGAGGAAACAAAGAGAGAAAGAGGAAAAGAGGGAAAAGAAAGGAAAGAAAGGAAAGAAAGAAAGGCAAGATACAACGTCCAAATGAGTGCCTGAATGGATTATTAGAATATTTTCCTTTGTACCTCACTGAAACCTGGGCACACACCACTACAGCTTTTCTGGCTTCATTACTAGTAGGGCGTGTTAATGGACATCCCACCGTATGGAGCAGCACATTAATTGTTTCCCTATGTACAATAATTGCTCCATTTATCATGCACATGTTGACCCATGTTGGCTTTGCAAAGCTTAATGATCATCACTGATCTCAGTGCCTGAAGAATGGAGGAAGCATAGGTAAAATCTACCCCAAGTGACAGATCCATTCAGAATTATTAAACATGCCTTTGCTGCTGGAGATAGAAAAAGTGTTCAACCTCACTTTGCTTTTCAAATTGCACTGGCAGGCTTTTAAAGAAATGACACAGGTCAGTAGAAACAAGTCATACATTACTGGGAGTCCATCAGATTTATTTGTCCTCACCACTGTTCTGTTTCAAAACAACTCTTTCTTTTAACACTGCATCCAGTATGAGCTGATTTTTTTCTAGGCTTTTATTAAAGTGTGAGAAGATGAGGAAAATCAAGTGTTTTAACAGATCATTAATCTGCCTTGATCTTCATTTCTCCTATGCACATTTGGATTCATCTGGGTGATGGAGGGTGTTTGTCCTGTGCTGGCAGCTCCACGGGGAGCTGTTCACACCAGGCACCCATCGTGGGCAAAGCAGACCCAATAAACCTTTGTGAGCAGCAGATGGCCACGTCAGACCCACACTGTGAGTGCAGCCACCTCAGCAGAGCCCACCCAAACACACAGAGGACAACAGCACTTGGTAAGAAATGACTGACTCTGCTGTGGCTTGACTGGAAGGAACCTGCTGAACTGCCTGAACAAGGTGCTCAGCTCCAGGGGGTCCCAGACCACGGAGGGAGGAGGCTCCAGGGCCAGGACACATCCTGGTGCCAGGCCCAGCACAAGCCACGAGTGCCTGGACGGGCTGTACAGGGCAGGACACGGAGCAGAACCACAAATCTGACCCAAATCAGCCACTGTGACTCTGGGCTCTTCCTCCTCCTGTTCACTGCTCCAGTGGCTTCTGTCAGCAAATGCCAACAAGCCCATATGCTCTTTAACAAATTTTCAGTTTGCTCCTATAGATTCAGTGCAGAATATTTGTTTCACACGTGCTGCCATGACACAGCACTCAATCTTATTTGTCTTTTGCCCTGATATATGGTCCAGCCACAACACACTTGGTCAAACCTCTGCCAGCCTGTCACTTACAGATTCTTCACACTCCTTAGGAAAGCCCAGAGACAAGTGATTGAATTAATAGACAATTACATAACACTGATTTTAACATAAACAGAAAAACTAAACACAACCAGCAAGACTTCTGCTGACTTCTGTTTTTTTAGTATCACAACCAGGGGAAGGCTGCTGAGGACAATGCGAGGTGACCATGGTACTGCCACGTGCTGCAGGAGCTGAGGATGCTCCTGCCATGTGAGCTCAACCCTGGCACTGCTATTATCAGGAGTCAGGGCAAGGATGTCCAAAGTTCTCCTTTTTGCCATGAAATAGAAATATTTTTGAAAATAGAGAAAAATACCCAAATAGATAGTGGGACTGACAGTGGGATCTCTTTAATTTCCAAAGCAAAACAGAATCTAATGTTGCTTTTCCACTTGGAAATATTCCTAAATAGGAAAGGGGGAAAGTTTTAGTGCTGCTGTGTTAGACACAGCTGTCAATGATGCTCACAGGACAATGACTGCAAAGCCAGGAAGGAGGGAGACAACAGTTAAAGATTGTTATGAATTCTTTCTCACTTTCCATCTCTACATCACTGCCTGTGAACTTGTGGTTTTTTGCTCTTTCTCTGGTTCCTTGGCCTACATTCTGGAAGACTTATTCCCTTCCCATTTTTTTGATTACTGAACTGGACCTTTTATGAACAAACACAGAGAATAACCATTAACCCACAGTCAAAAAATGTCCCTGAAAATAAACACAGGATCTTTGCTATTTAGCACACACAAAGAGAAAAATATCAGGTTTACAAATGGCATTTACTCACATTAGTAAAAGATCAAATTTCTTTTTTTTCCCATTTACCCTGAGCACAGGTGATCTGAAAGGACATGAAGCACACTGCCAGATTTCCCAGGACATGGGGAACCCCACCTGTGAGCTGGTGCTACCTACAGATTCCTGTGTGTAAATCTCACAGCCCTGGAGCACAGTAATGTGCCATGTCACAGAAATACCAGAAACACAGATACAGGTCTAAAAAAAAAAAATAAATACTATGAACCTCAGGAACTGCAATCAAACTCCTGCCCACTAACAATGGCTGGTGAATAACCTGGCTGGTGAAATGCACCTGTGGAGGGAAGTGGACAATGACCTAAACTGCCATCAGTTCCAACAAGTAATTCACAGAGATCCAGTTTTATTCCTCTTAATTGATCACGTCTCCTTGAATTAAACAGAATAGACACATTATTTTAACTGCATTGGAACTGTCAGGCCCTGGCTAGTAAGGAAAGCACAGTGCAGAATGGGAACCTGTGCTGATGGGAAGGCACAGAGGGGTGAACAGTGCCTGGGGACAGCTGGGCTGCAGTGAGGGCTGCAGGACAGACCCAACAGCTCCAGGGGCTTTTCACCACTGCCCCAAGTGCTCCCTGCAGCTCTGCTCTCCTGCCACCCCCAGCACGGAGCCAGCTCTGCCCTCGCTGCAGCAGCAGAGCATCCATTAACCCCTTCAGGAGAGCACCAGCAGCCACAGCTCAGCTGCCTGCTCTGCAGAGAAAATGACTTCCTGAACACGCAGGTGACTCTATTTTACCCTTTCCACTAACCAGAAAGACACCTCCAGCCCCAGAGCACACGAGGCTGCAGCGCCAGGGCCAGCCCCAGTTAAAGAGCTCACTCCACTGCTGCACACCTACTGCTGCTCACACGTAAAATGAACTTAAACCAACCAAGCAAAAATAATCCATTTAATGCTTATGCTCTGTGATGCATTTCTATGGGGTTTCTATTGTTGTTGTTACAGTGCTTCTGTTCATTCTTATGCTTTAGTGGTTCAACTGCAATTTATCAGCCTGGAGTGGAAAATACCTGGCACCTACTTAAAATGCATGGAGCTAGCAATAAAATTAACCTTGTGGCAATTGTTTTCCCACATGTTTGATAGACCAATGTCAGCTCATCTGTTAGAAGGAAATAAAAAAGTCAAGCCTAAATGTACAAAAAATTATGATGGAAGCCTTAAATAAAGCAAGGGTAATGCAAGTTTATTGAGTCAAAAATCAATCAATCAATGACCGAGTGGATTAGGAGCACCTCATAAGCCCCAAAGAAATAATTTGCCCAAACACTGAGATTTAACGGTAGAGGACCAAATTCCAACACTTTTAGGAAGTAAGTAATGAAAAATCAATTTGAAAGGAAAAACAGATCAAGAACCCTGGATTCTGACACGCCGACACATTTATTGCTGAATACCATTTCTCGGCTGACCCGAAAACTTCGGAAGGTGTTTATTTACTTTCAACACCTTCCAGAGATCAATATTTTTAATTTGGATCCGAGTTATTATTTTTCACATCACAGCATCGGGGAGTGGAGCAAAGTGGCTCATATTTTAGTGCTAAAAAGATCGATATGACAGCTTCACCTTCAGCGCGGGCGCGCGGGCGCACAGCGGCGCATCCCGGCGCGGAGCAGGTCATCACCCCAGCCCGGACAGCCCGTGATTTACCTGCTCCTGAAGGGCCTGCTGCCCCCACAAAACCAATCTTGCTTCTCCCACTTTATCAGGGCTGTCTCCCAGCCGGCGTGCGGGAAGGGGGAGGGTGAGGGAGGGAGGGCAGGGGAGCGAGAGACAATCAGTTCCACAAAGCGGATTACGTCCCTCATCCTAAACGCATCCATCCGTTTTTACCTGCCTCCAACCAGGGCACATCTGTAATCGATAATTAATTTTCCATAAATTTCAAAATATTGTTCTGGCGGCTGGAAGGAGCGCAGCGCCCAGGGGAGGCGGGAGGGAGGATCCCTGTGGCTCTGGGGGCTCTGGCACTGGGAGCTGCAGGGCTGGGCAGAGGGCAGGGACAGCCAGGGAGCCTGGCCAGCATCTGCTGTGCTGCCCAGCAGGACAGCACTGCCCCAGGAACACGGGCTCCAAACTCCCTGCACCATCACCACCCCCGGGGTAAGAGACTCAGATGCTGCACAAACACCAACAGAGCCCTGGAAAAAGGATGAGCGCTCCTAATCCTGAGAGGAGCATTAACTGCAGGTCTCACTGCACACAGGTCAGTGATGTGCAGTCAGCCAGGGGATGTGTGTGGCACGAGAACAGCCAGTGGCACTCAGGATGGCAGAGCTTGGAAGACTCACACTTACCTGGGCACACCCTGCACAGGTAACTGCTGCAGGCTGTCTGCACAAAGCACTCTCATGACGACAGAACAACATCTCAACACCAAGCACTAACTGGACACTCCAAATGATTTTGTAACAAAATGGTGATGTCCAGCCCAAGAAGTCATTGGTGATAGGATAACATAGCTGTTACCTGTTATTTAGTGCAGTAATCAGTTCCTTGAAAGCACAGCTCACTTGAAACCAGATAGATACTTTTCCCAGTTTGGTATCCACCAGTAGGAAGCATTTATGAGGAAATCTCACACTTTCTTCTTAGTGTATCTTAGAAAACAAGCAGCAGAGACAAGGAGGAAATGTGTCTCTGCAAGATGGGCTGCTCCAAGGAACATGTTCTTTTCTCAGCATAATTAATAGCTCACACTCTTTAAAAAATTGCCTTCATGAAGTCGTGTGCTTGGAAGAGTGATAAATGACAGTCATCCTCCTGGGGTGTGTTCCAGAATACTAACTGAAAAGTAAATGCAGGACTATTTCTCCAAATTATGTATCCGAGCTAAAGGTCGTATTACAGGAGCAGCTTTATGTAATGACATTAACTAAAGCCAGCAGCTTTGGCTCCCTGACAGCAGCCCTGCAAAGTCAGGGTAAGGAGACACCCTTGGGCTCGTGGGGACAGCACAGCACCCAGCACACCATCCCTGCCACGCTCTCCTGCACGGCCAGGCACTGACACCACCCCTGAACCCCAAAGTCCTTCTGCATTCAGGGACTGGACAACTGCCATGACTTACAAATAACCCAAAGGTGTGCACCATCACCTGTGTTTTTGGGACGCTTTAGAAGGAACAGTCCCTGGATTTCACTGCAAAGCATCTCATTTCCCAATTAAATCTCACAACTCAGTAAGAATTCCTGCATTGTTGATCTCTGTCAGTCAGAAACCAAAGGGATCCAGGCTGACAAATGACATTTTTTACTCTTATGTTCAGATTAGGAGATCAGAAAACAAACACTAAAAGCTGCCTGAGACCAGCCCAAGGTTCCTGGTGCTTCCAGGGGCTGTGTGGAAGCCTGGCAGGGAACGAGTTTGTGAGTTGATCTCTCTCACCTGGGAGAAAGGCTGGAAACTTTCCAAGACCCTGCAAAAACATCCATCACTGGCTGTGCTTTGGTGCAGACACAAAGCTTGGACAATGCTCCCCAGACTTCTCCACTGCCCCATCCCTGCTAAGGAACACATCCTTCCCTCTCAGCCAGCAGACAGACAGCACTGCACTGCCTGGAAACACCCCCTGCACTCTGCAGAACACTCACAAACACCCTGCAAGCACTGTTCACTGGCTCATGGTCAAAGACAAAACAATGGAGCAGAGCTGTGGGGCACTGGAGACCCTAAGAGATGACTGCCAAGTGACTGTCTCCAGTTTCACAACCTGGTTTAGAACTGGTTCATCTAAGTTTTTTTAAGTTTGTATTTTCCAAGTGTTCTAATGTTTTTAGCTCAGATTTTTCTCACTCTTTCAGGACCACTGGAGATACATTTTTTTTTTGTCCATCAAAAAATCATTTCCATATATGGAAGAATAACCCTTGTCTACACAGAGAAATTACCATTCAATACAAATTTATAGCAAAAAGCTGTTTTACGCTTCCACAGAAAACAGCAGTTTCCAAATTATGTTTTCATCCCTTCCTTCCCCATTTACCTCTGAGGCTCCTGGCCACAGGCAAGTGCTCTCCCACAAGCTGCAGGGAGGTGCCAGCAGAAAGGAGCCCTTGCTGCTGCCCAGGGGCTCTGCAGAGAGGACACACCTGAGCTCCAGAGGTGCAGCAGGTGAACTCTGGGTCAGCCTGAGCCCCAGTGCAGACACTCACACTCGCTGTTCTTTGTTTCACAAAGAAATGAGTCCATACAGAAACACTCCATCTCTTTTGGAGACCTTTTCAGGAATGCAAGGCATACAAGACTGCAGCCTTCAGAGCCTGGGTTTAATAAGCCATTGCTGTAATTAGCTGAGAGAGAGAAAAATTATTGCAAAACGAGTTAGAGGGTTTTGTGTTTTGTTGCGAGTTTCTGGTATTTGTGTGTGTGTTGGTTTGATTGGGTTTTTTAGATTAAAGTTATGATTTACTTTGTCTTCTTCTGTCCCCCAGGGTACACACATTTACTGATCATGAGGACTTTGCTCCCAACATTCTCACACATTCTCCACCCATGCAGACTTCCTTTTGCTTACATGATTCCTTTCTCTGTGGTGCAAACCCCCCAGACTGCTCTACTGGAAGTGGCCCAACCATCAGCTATGAATTTTAATATGAGTTCCACATAAATCCTGGCCCCTTTTCTGGGCAGCCCTGGAACTTCCATGACCATGAGATGTCCCTGCAGTGCTGTCCCAGCCTGCTCCCAGGGACATGCACCAGCTCACCAGTGCCACGTGTGACTTTCTGACATTAAAGATCAGCCCTAACACTGGATGGGACAGATTTCCACCTTACAGCACTTAACATTCCCTCTTGGACAGCCTGATGCCCTTTCCTGCCCCAAATGAAGCTCTGCTCTTGTACTGGCATTGTTATTTGGAAGAAACAGAATCTACTTTTCAGATGCCAATTCCTGTCTATAGCAGAGGTTTTCCTGTGCTCATTACAAAGCACAGGAGCACTGTGCCCCCAGCTCCCCTGCCAGGGAGGGACCCTGCCCAGGCAGAGCAGGGCAGGGTTTGATGCTGAGCCAGGAGCAATGCCATCACTCCTGGAACCAATGTTCTCAGCGATTTTACTTCATCCAGGAACCAGATTTCACATTTTTCTCCAACAACATCTTTTGTCTGCCTGGAAGAGATGGAATAGAATGGAACCAACCCCAAACTCCTTTACACTTTGATATGCACAACCAAAAGAAGGGAACAGGTAACTCTTCCCAACTGCAACTGCTGCCACCCACCTCTGGAGACCTGGTAATTACCCTGTTTATTTGAAAACATTGTTATGATCAGTTGCTTTTGTTTTGCCACATTTATAAATGCTAATAAATCACTGCCAATATGGCAATCTGTGTTCAGTGTAAAGGCCAGGAGTGAGACACAAAGCTATTCCTGTACAGTGAGCCACTCACCAACAGCAATATTTGGAACTGTTTGGACAGAGGCAGCAGTGTCTCAGCCAGAATTCATGAGTAAAAATCACTAAATTTGTCAAAATGACTCAACCCCACATTTCTACCTTTTCCTCTTTTGTTTCACACACTTTGCATGTCAGACAAATTATCAGGAAAATACTCCTCGTTTGACATTTCATTGCTTAATGCTTTACTGGTGCAGTAAAACAAGACAACTGCTGAAATTATAGGAAAATAAATTTGTAATTTCTTCCTCATTTAGCCATTTTTGAAGCTTGTGTATAGGAAAGTCATTAATGTTATGTCCCCCTATCGACGTTCCAAGCCTTTCAAGGGATAACTGATGTTTTTTCTATACTCTTCCATGTGGCCAGTTAAATTAGACACATTATTTCTGTGCTGTTAGGGAGCACTGATCAATAGATACTTGGAAAGCCCTCTGGAACGAAGTGGAAACACTTGCTCAGTGTCAGAGGTTCTGCTTTGGGTCTGTGTGCTGCTCCACGTCCTGCATGGAGAGCAGGGCAGTGAACCCCAGTGCCAGGGGATGTTCACAGCCAGGGCTGAGCAGTCCCATGATTGCTTGCTTTTAGCTACAACTTATATTATATACCATTATAACATTATTTCAAACACTGCTAAACCCATTAATTACTGTCAGTAAACACCATACAGCTGATTTTTCTACAGTCACGCTGAGCTCATTTAATATTAATTCAGTGCCTCAGACAAACACATTAGCAAGTGCCTTAAGCAGCATTTCATAATTTCTCAAGCAATTATTTTCATATTTTCCAACCTCACATCTTCTCTTGAAAGCCAGAGCTGTTCCAAATCAAACATTTTGTCACACAAACCAAATTCCACGCCTGCACTACCTGAAAACAGCTGTTAATAACCTGCAGGCTCTGCTTGACCAATGTGTAACTGGCCCTGCCCTTCAGCCTACCACACACAAATGCAAACAGCATTTCTGACTGCTCCATACATTAAGCTTTTTTTTTTTCCTGTGAAAAGACAAAACTTGGGAACTAGGTGCCCAAATTTCTAAGGAGAACACCCATGCAGGGCATTAAAAACGTCAATTCAAAGCATTTCCAGTATTATTTGTGTCAGATCCTCAATTACTTCAGCAGATAACAGTTGTCCATTACCACTCCTCCTGTTCTGTTAAATACATCACATCCCCTTGCACCTGGCAAACCTTCACACAAAATGCCCTGAGAGGAGCCTGGGCAGGGAGGGCACAGCAGGGTCCTGGGGACAGGGATGGGCACACAGGGACACCCAGCTGCCTCACAAA
The DNA here is from genome assembly GCA_027576295.1 of Cossypha polioptera. Lineage (NCBI taxonomy): Eukaryota > Metazoa > Chordata > Aves > Passeriformes > Muscicapidae > Cossypha > Cossypha polioptera. The sequence goes on along the minus strand of JAODHX010000370.1, from coordinate 35,412,953 downwards.
TTTATTTATCAAACAGAATTATTATTCAAGAGCTATGCACTTCAAGTTCTATGTTCTTCAAGTACTGTGTGCTACAACAAAAGGGAAAAAGCTAAATAAAAAATGAGAAATTGAGCTTTTTTAAAACCTTTAAAAGCTTAAAATAGTTGATTTCTTCTTGTGTTCAGAGACTGTAGTCTGCAATTTAATTTCAAGTATTTCAGCTGCTTTTTAGATAGATGTA
>JAODHX010000370.1:35393336-35412630 GCA_027576295.1 Cossypha polioptera | reverse complement strand
AATTTAATTTCAAGTATTTCAGCTGATTTTTATATAGATGTATTCCTACAAAAAACAGTTGTAACTATTCTTTACAAATAATTTTTTTTCCTAACCATGTAGTCTATTGCACAACTGCAGGATGAAATTCTGAATATAAAATCCACAGCCCATAGAAAATTCAGTTCTATATGCAAATTTCACAGCTGATACAAAACACTATAACAATTCTGTGGATAAAGGAGCTGCTTTATCACCAGTTTTCTCACCTGTAAACAGAGATGCACCCATGGCTGCATTACTGGGCTACTGATCTGTGAAATCCCTCACTGTCTCGTATTATTCCTCCTCTCACAATTATATAAAAGTGTCAGAAAACAGGTGGAGGATAAGCCATGCCCCCAGCCAGGACCCTGCTGATGGGCTGAGATGCATTTCAAAAATGCAGAGAAAAAAAAGACAGCTCAGAACCAGAGGAAGGTTCTGCTGCAGCAACACCTCTGAGATTCCATTTCCCACCCAGAAGAGACTGGGAGCTGTTACCCAACACACAGCTCAGCTCCCTGAGAAATCAAGTGGGAGATTTCATTTCAGGTGGCTGTAAGTAAATGTCCCTGTCACAGAGTGACAATCCTTTTACAAGAATTTTTCCAGGGGATTGTCAGAAGCTGCAGGATTAACTTTGACATTCACCAGCTTCTGCCAAGGACTGGTTTTTGTTCAATTAAAAGAAGATAGAAGCTAATGAAGAGGTCAAACTTTGTGAGACACATTAGAAGATGCTCCCAACTGTGCATTTCGCCAAAACTCCCAAAAAGCAGGAGGCTGTGAAGGGAAAGGACTCTGAGCTGCAATGAAAACCATGAACAGAGCGAGGGAAGAACTGCTGGGAAATGCAGAACCAAGAGCAGTGCTGAGCCCTGGCAGGCACTGCCACCACGAGGCTCCATCCTGCTCTGCATTTTCCCTGCAAATGGTTAAATTCTCCTTTGCCCATTTCCCTTTTTCTACCACACACACATACCTCGCTAGAAACACTTCTGTGCATGGCTGGAGATTGCTTCTGGCATTATAGGAATATTAAGGAATTTAGTATTATAAGGAATACTATCCTGTTTTCCAAAAGGTTTTATTGCTTTTATCCTGGAGGTAGGAGAAGGTAAATGCCACAAGTACCTGAGCAGGCAGCACCTGCACACTGCCAGAGCTGTGCTGAAGCTTTGCCCCTGCCCAGCACACAGCCCTGCACTGGGCACCTCCTGCTGCCACCAGCCTCACACACACCCCCTGTGCTTCAGCACCAACAAAACAATCCCAAAGGACTGGCAGAGTGAGATCTGTTTAGAAATATTTATACTAACTTACCACTTAGGGAAAACAGCAGTGAGGCAGAGGGGAGCATTTGCTCAGGAGTGATGTGGGAGACTGATGATGACAGAGCCTTTGCAGGTTTCTCATGTGCCTCTTAGAAAGGAGCCTGGACTTTTCTCCATCCCAGAAAATTGTTCCCTGGATGAAACTCATAGGAGTAAACTTGAGAAGAGTCTGAATGACACTCCTGGCTCGTCCTGTGGCATCACCTGCACTTGCAGAGCAGCCCAGTCTCCAACCCTCCCTGCAGAGACCATCACATCTCTGCCACCCACTCAAATCCCTCCTTCTCTGGCTTGGCAGCACTTTTACAGGCAACAGCATAAAAATAAACACTGGTACAAATTACCTTTCTATGGAAAGGAGAGGGAGGAAAAAAGGATAAGATGGAAACAGGCTCATGTGAGTAGCAAAAGAAAATTCACTTAAACACGACAGTAATTGAGAAGCAATAAAACACACTCTGAAGTCTCCTGCTGAGCAGTGGGTCATGGTGACAGTGACAAATCTGAGACAGTGACCACAGCAGCAGCAGAGCTCCTTCTCTGGGCTCCCCAGGGCCAGAGCACTGCCCCTGAAAGACAGTGTGTGTGTGTCTGTGTGTGCCCCCAGTGTGCCCCCAGTGTGCCCCCAGTGTGCCCTGCCATCCCAGCAGCAGCCTGTCCCCAGTCTGTCCTCCCATCCTGGTGACAGTGTGTCCCCACTGTGTCCCACCATTCCAGCAGCAGCCTGTCCCCAGCGTGCCCTCCCAGCTTGGTGGCACTGTGTGCCCAGCACATCCCCAGTGTTCCCCCAGCACATCTCCAGTGTGTCCCATTGTGTCCTCAGCCTGTCCCCCCAGTGTGTCCCCAGCACATCCCCAGTGTGTCCCATTGTGTCCCCAGCGTCCCCCCAGTGTGTCCCCAGCCTGTCCCCTCCGGGTTGCCCTCCTGGGCACTGCAGCCTGGAGCTCCAGCTCCATCTCCTGGGGAAATCCTGCCTTCCTGCCAAGCCCCAGCACTCCCTAAAACTGCTAATGAAGAGGTGGGCTGAGAACTCATCACCATGTGAATTCCCTCAATATTCAATTCAATTACAACTCTCTTCCTAAATCATCTTTTTTACTTAACCAAACTCTAAATTGACAGAGCTAATAAGCTCAGGAGAATCAGTGTACACCATCCATTTCTGGGAACAGGACAGTATTTTCTAAGATGCATTAATAACTATGACAGGATTTATGTACAAGATAAATTCATTTCAATTTCCTTTTTCAATTAATGGCCAATTATTTGAACTCAGCTCAACCAAAAATATTACTCAAGTATCATTAATCTAACAAAAATTAACTTTACTATTCTCTCAGTAAGGAGCAGATACAATTTTGAGGTGCAATAACACACATGAATAACATGTTGTCCATCTGTATTCTCAGGCCCCTCTCCCCACTGTGCTGGCTCAGGTTATTGCTTTAGGACAGTGACAGGAGCAGAGGGCTGCCCGAGATGCTGCTGCAGGCTACCAGGGCTTTATCCACCTGAGGGTAGGAGCCACTTCACATTAAAGAAACATTAAATAAAGGTGCTTCTGCCACCCTCAGCACCCCAAACCTCAGCCTCAGGAACTGAAGCACAGGTCTGGCAGGGTGTGGGGAGAAAGCTGCCAGAAAAATGCCTCTTTATTCTTTATTTATAACTTACCCCTGTCCACCATCCAGGTGGTTGTTGCAGGGAAGTTTCATTTCAATCATTATCTCACCAAACCCACCCTCTCACAGGGGGAGCTGTGTGAGCACAGCCACCTCTCCCCTTCAATCCACTGCTATTAATAAAGTTCTGCTTGCAGCCTGGGGCTCTGGTGTTTGAACACATCTCTCTAATGTCAGAAGTGCTGGTTTGTTTTGTTGGATTTGAATGAATCCCTGCTATCCAATGAACTGGCTGCAGTGCACTGCACTGATACCAGGAGCAGGTGGAGCCCCAGCAGGTCAGCTCTGGAGCCCAGAGGCACCTGCTCATTGCCAGGCACAGACAATGGAGGACTCTGTCTGTTTTTAACAATAACCCCACTCTGGGAAGGGGAGCAGCTGCCCCTGGAGCTGCCCTGCCAGCAGCCCCAGCCCTGGCTCACTCCAGCACAGATTCCCTCTCAACCACAGAAACCACACAGCAAGAAGGGTTTGAATTACACAGGACTTTCCTCTGCCTTCCCTAACAATGGGAAGGAAACAAGGATTTGCTAAGCAATCCAAGACCTGAATTGAGCACTCCAGAAATCAATAAATACAAGGCACAAAACAAAACTAGTCTTGATCTAATTACAATAAAAATGCCACTGATTATACTGACATGTTTCCATATAAAAACAGTCATGGATCTGATGAAAACATCAATGTATTTCTGACTGCCATTTATCTTCAGTACATTTTCTTATTCCAGAAAAAACATCTTATTTACCATTAACTCAGGTTGTTCAAGAAGTACTGACATGCCAAAGTTCAACACACCCAACTGGATCTGAGTATTCTTCACATAGAAAAGTGATAAGATTTATAATTTACCCCTTACACAAAATATACCAAGTACAATAAAATTAGCAGAGAATGTAAACAATGGGATGTTTGGTAAAATCAATTAAAATGCAAAGACCTGTTTTATTACAGGTAAAGTCCACTCACTACAGTCACAAATAAAAACCACAATGTGCTGAATGTTTCAGCTTCTCAGATTTTTACCTATTTCAGTCTCCTTATATCTGTCTTTTCATTAATTGTACATTCTCTGACAGAAATCAAAATCTACCCCCTATATAACACTTCATACAACCAAAGAAAGCACCATGCTTTCAAAGAGGGATTTACAGGAGGCTGTGTTTCACAAACTGAAATTTAGCACACCAGCCAGTTTGTCCCCACTCAGCTGCTGTGGGTATTTCCAGGCAGAGCTGGAACAGCAGCACAGCTGCCAGTTCAGTTAATCTGGAATTTCTGGGAAGCCCCAGTGCAGGCTGTCACCATGTCATCCATAACTGCTGCAGCCCTGAGCTCCAGCCCTGCCACCTGCAGTGCTGACAGGCAGCAGCTCTAACACAGCAGCTCCCTGCCAAGAGATTCAGCTGCAGGTCACTGTTACACCTGATAAAGCTGTGCCTGTCCCAGGTGTGACAGGATCTGCTTTGTCCCTGTGTGCCCTGGACCCCTGGGACCCCTGCCTGGGCCTAAGGAGAGCCCTGAGTGCCCAAATCTGCCACCCCAGCCTGACCCTTCCCTGGGACAGACACAGGGACCTGCCCAAATCTGCCATTCCCAGCCTGACCCTTCCCTGGGACAGAGACCTGCCCAAATCTGCCATTCCCAGCCTGACCCTTTCCCTGGGACAGGGACCTGCCCAAATCTGCCACCCCAGCCTGACCCTTTCCCTGGGACAGGGACCTGCCCAAATCTGCCATTCCCAGCCTGACCCTTCCCTGGGGCAGGGACCTGCCCAAATCTGCCATTCCCAGCCTGACCCTTCCCTGCACTCGCTGCTCTGGGGTTTATTCTGTGCATGTGTGTAACAAGTTGTGAGTGGCAGGAAATCCCACACAGTCCCACCTCCCATCACTCCTGGCACAACAAACACAGCCCACTGAAGCACAGCTCTCTCCCCCAGCACAGCACCTGCCCTGCTCCCCACAAACCCCAGACCTAAACCAGCTGCTCCTAACACCACATTTGGTACAAGTGACTGCAAATGACAAATCCTGATATTAAGCTTTATGCCTGGGATGATGCAAAATGATCCATTTTGATCCTTAATACAATGTGGATTATTAGTTTTTAAAACGAAGTTGCTCCACCAGAGACACCTCATTACTATGCTGGTTTCTCATTTCTCGTGTGGGATTTGCCCCTGTGCTGCTGTGAGCTGGAGACAGAGGCTGCTGACAGTGCTGTCAGATCCTGCTGCCAGCCCTGGCAGCCAAGCTGAGCAACTCTGGGAAGCAAAACCTGGTTTAGCTTTGCAGGAGCCAAGACAAGTAAAGCCTTACAGAGGAAGTGATGCCAAAACTGGTAAAAAAGGGGATGTGAGAGCAGCAGGGATAAAGGTTGAACAAACTGTAACTACTTGGGCTTCTCCCTTTCTAAAGCAAATAGTGTTATACAACAATACATATGATAAACATTTATATTTCGGAGAGTAATAACATAATGACAAAGCTCACATCTGCTGCCAAGTCTGTGCCTTAGAAGGGATGGAAAAAAGCCACAGGAGTTACAGAGCTCCCGAGGAAACACAGACACATGACATCATGCAGGGCACACCAGAGTGGAGACAAGAGCCAAACCTTACCCTAAATGGCCACAGCACATGTGAAACCCCTGAACCCCTGCTCACAGTGACACCCAGAGAGGAGCTGGGGACCTGCCAGGCCAAACCACACGTGTGGAAAACCATCCCCATGGATCTTGGGCTCCTGACAGCAGGGCAGGGTCTGCCAGGGAGCCCTGAGCACCCAGGGACAAACTGCAGACTCTGACTGAAGTCAGGGGTTCAGGAGCTCACCTCTGTCCTTTCCAAAATGCAGACTCTGACTAAAGTCAGGGGTTCAGGAGCTCACCTCTCTCCTCTCCAAAATGCCAACTCTGACTAAAGTCAGGGGTTCAGGAGCTCACCTCTCTCCTCCCCAAAATGCAGAGTCTGACTGAAGTCAGGGGTTCAGGAGCTCACCTCTCTCCTTTCCAAAATGCAGATTCTAACAAGTCAGGGGTTCAGGAGCTCACCTCTCTCCTCCCCAAAATGCAGACTCTGACTGAAGTCAGGGGTTCAGGAGCTCACCTCTCTCCTCCCCAAACTGCAGACTCTGACTGAAGTCAGGGGTTCAGGAGCTCACCTCTCTCCTCTCCAAAATGCAGACTCTGACTGAAGTCAGGGGTTCAGGACCTCACCTCTCTCCTCTCCAAAATGCAGACTGACTGAAGTCAGGGGTTCAGGAGCTCACCTCTCTCCTCTCCAAACTGCAGACTCTGACTGAAGTCAGGGGTTCAGGAGCTCACCTCTCCCCTTTCCAGGGTTTTGGGCTCTGGTTCTAAGCCACTACTACAGCCTAACAATAAGGTATAGCACACTCCTCTAGCACACAGCATTTCCTCCCAGCGACAGGAACACAAAACACCAGTCAATAATTGCTCTTCCTTTGGCTTCTGCCTTTTCCACACTAAGCAGATTCAGCTCTAGAAGGTTCTCACAGGTTTCAAACAGCCTATCACGTGGAGTACACATCAAACACTTCTGTAAACCCATTCTGTATCTTTAAAGTCACCAACAGAAGGTAGTTTAAGCAAACAACAAGAACATGCTTTTGGTTACATTATTTCTGTAACTACTTCCACAATTATTTCCATATTGTTTTGGTTACATTATTTCCATAATTCCATAACATTGGTATTACCTGTCTTTTTTTTTCTCCTCCCCCCTTATTGAATCAACATGTTGGCAGAACTTTTTTTCCCCTAGAAGGCCCATCTTTAGTAAATAAAGATTAGAAGGAAAAAAAAGTGAAGTGATATTTATGACAAGAAAGGGAGAAACACAAAGGTGGTTGAGGAATACTGCAAGAAATACAGTGCCTAGAAAATAATGCTGGTATGTGAAACAAGAAACCACATTAGTTCTTGATCTGGGGACTTTGTGAAGAACCCTGGATTTTGCCAAGACACAAACAGCACATGCTCTAACTGGGATTCCTGTTCAACCTCTGTAAGAGCCTTTTTATCCACCACAATGCCATCAAATCAAATCAATGTACCTCACACTAAATAAAATAATTTCAATACTATGAAGTTCTGTGACTGCTTTTAAACAAACATGAAAAAGTTGTATTTTGTTACGGATTGCATTAGTCTTCTATGCTGTTCCCCAAATTGAGATCACAGATGATTATCCCTTTTTCCTGTATCACAGAAAAGTCTGGAAAAGGCTGGAGGGGAGCTCTGGAGCTCACCTGAAGGCAGATCAGTAAAGGCAGAGCCCCTGCAGCTCCCCTGCCCCGTGTGGGATCAGCTGCAAGCAGCTCTGCCCTGTGAGTGACTGCAGAGCACACAGCTGTGTCCTGCTGCTGCCACCCCCAGCAGCTCTGAACATCTGCAGAGTGCAGCCCCAACGCCAGTGACTGAGCTTGGTGCCACTAAGGCTCAGCAAAGCTGATAATCTTGTTTCTATCCAATCTGATGAGCAAGAGAAAGAAACCTGACTCCTCTCCTTCAGTTTTATCTTAGCTGAGCTTCTAGCCAGAGTTATTACAAAATGAAGAAATAAAAACCTTTTCAGGTTCTTACTCCCTGAGCTGACACACCTCCAAGCTGTGCTGTGTGTGTGTGCTGGGCAGGTTTTGTTACTGTGAGAGCTGTGCTCCAGCCAGGCTGCTCTGAGCCACACTGAACTGGGGGAGGAGGAGGGTTCTGCCCTGGTGTCACTGACCCATCTCCAAAGGGCTGACTGCTCTGTACAGCCCAGCAGGATCACCAGGACACCCAGGAGGTGTCACTGACCCATCTCCAAAGGGCTGATTGCTCTGTACAGCCCAGCAGGGATCACCAGGACACCCAGGAGGTGTCACTGACCCATCTCCAAAGGGCTGATTGCTCTGTACAGCCCAGCAGGATCACCTGGACAGACAGCACTGCTCTGGAGGTGTCACTGACTGACCTCCAAAGGGCTGATTGCACAGCCCTGGCACTGACCTCACCAGCCTTTGTGCTCTGCAGGAAAGACCCCAGCCCCAGCCCCACAGACAGCACTCTCCAGGTACCCAAACACCACTCTGTGCCCATGCAAACCTGTGCTGTGGCTGCTGTCACCTGCCTCAGGCCAGGGAGGCTGTGAGCAGCTCTGCACATCCCCAACACCCCCTGAGCCCTGCCAAGCTCTCACCAGCCCATCACACCCAGGGCTGGCACTGCCAGACTGCCAGGCTCAGGAATGGAAGGTGACTGAGCCACCAAAGGCAGCTGTGGGAGGAAAGAAAACCTTTGATAACTGTTTGAAACAAAAGACTGTCTGCACAGTGATATTCTGCTCATTTTACATGGATGCAGCTCTGTGAAATCAGCATGTACACAGGACACAGAATAAACACAGTAGTAGTAAAAACATCATCACCAGGATGGAAACAGCTCCCAGTCCCACATGGGTCAAAAAACCCCAAACAGAAGAAATTCATCTTCAGTTAAACTACACCAGAGAAATAAAGAAATTTACCGTGAAATGTTCCTGTGATTTATAGTTCTCATCCAGGTAAACTCGAGCTCTGTTGTAGTCTTTCATTGCATCACTTGATAACAGTTCTCTGGAAGAGAAAGAAAAGACTGAAGGTCAAAGGGAGGCACAGATGCACTGCCCTGCCCCAGCAGAGCTCTGTGCTGAGACACCCCAGCATCACCCAGAGGGACCCAGCACCTTCCTCCTCCTGGGGAACCCCAGGGACAGGGACAGGGCAGCCCCACACAGCCCCACACAGCCCCCACCAGCTGCAGCTTCAGCACGGGCTGTGAGCCCCGGGGCCACTGGGACAGGACACAAAGGGTGTGGGTTTGTGTCACAGGATTTGGGATTCCCACTCTGGTGCCATTCGGACAGGACTGTGAAGGGTGTGGGTTTGTGTCACAGGATTTGGGATTCCCACTCTGGTGCCATTCGGACGGGATTGGGAAGGGTGTGGGTTTGTCTCCTGGGATTTGGGATTCGTGCTCCGGTGCCATTGGGACAGGACACAAAGGGCGCAGTTTTGTCTCCCGGGATTTGGGAATTTGGATTCGCACCCCGGTGCCATTCGGACAAGACTGGGAATGGCGCGGTTTTGTCTGCCGGGATTTGGGAATTCGGGAATTTGGGAATTCGGGATCGGCGCTCCGGAGCCGCGGCCCGTGCCCGCCGTTCCCGCCGCCGCCAGCAGAGGGCGCGCGCGGCTCCCGGCGCTGCCCCGGCCCCGCCGCCTCGGAGGAGATAAATTAATTATAAATTAATTACAAACTAATTATAAATTAATTATACCGGGATAAATAATCCCGGCATGGCCCACCGCTGACTGACGGCTCCTGCCCCTGTCACTTACTTCACGAACTTGTCCACATGAGACATCGAAGCCTCGTAATTCTTCCCTCCGAATTCCTGGCAGTGCAAAGCCATGAAATGGGGCTTGTGTGCATGGACAACCTGGAAGAGAGAGAACAGCGAGCTAAAGGCTGAGCACACAGCACGAGCAGAGAGGTGACTGCACCCTGGCAAAACCAGCAGCAAGGGGAGCACCATCTGCTATCCACAGAAAAGATTCGGAATACCCAATTATTGTCTCAAATACTCTTAACTAATATTCCCGTTCTTAAGCTATGACTTAGTTCCTAGGCTATATATATTTAAAAATATATTTCAGTATTTATATTTGAAATATAAATAAACTTTTCCAACTCCCCTCAAAGATGACTTGGCACGATTAAGATGATCCAAACCTTTCCTTGTCCGGGAGGCAGAAGAGTTCAAACATCTCAATTCATTTGCTAGAGGGGATTTTTTTCCACTTCTACAAAATTTCTCAGTGCTGTTTAGCAGCACTTCAGCACTTGTGTTTGATATTTATGGAGCATCCTATTTACAAAAGTATTTAAATAACAGATGCACACACACACTCATTAACACAGCAGGCATGGAAATCCATCATGCTGTTCCAGGTCTAAGTCTCCAACACTGCATGTATCTTAGATACCACATCTAGATCAGCACTAGGATGCAATTACTATACAAAACCCTAGAATGTTTGTGTCTGTCCTCATACCTCAAATCAAATATAGGGTTTATAAATTTGCAGCTGTTTTGAACACACATTCAGTGTTACTCTGTCCTATGGACTTTTCTCTGCTTTGCCTGTATTCAGTTCTGCAAACATCACATCCAAAATGCCTCTGTGAGTCTGCTATGTATTTCCTACCATAGATTTACAAACAACCAAGAGTTTCTGAGAGGTGTCCCTGCCCAGATGCTCCTTTCCCCCACAGCACTGCCCAAGGGAGCCGTGGCAGCAGGCTGCCACCAGAGCCAGCAGCAGAGAGTGACAACACTGATTTACCTGGCTCACTGTGCTCTGTCTGCAGAGCAATGCTACCCAGAGCCAGCCCTGAACAGAGCCCTGACCAGAGCTCACCTGTGCACCCTGACCCCAGCCATCCCAATTCCCCTGTGCTTACTGCTCCAGAGCAGCTCTGGATTCCAAGTCCTGACCTGTCCACTCAGAGAGCTCTCTGAAGTCCCATCAGAAAGCAGCTGCAAGTGTTCAACCCTGAAAAGCCACCACAGCCACTGTCACTGCTCCTCACCTGCTGAGCCTCTGGCACTCATCTAACTGCTCTGGGTCTGCTGCAGTAACAGCTCTTCTCACACAGAAAATGTAAACTGGTAAGACAGAAACACAGTAAACTAATTCAAGTAAGATTTAGGCACAGCCTATCTCACAGTCATGAACCATCAGTCACAGGGAGCCCTGAATGGGGAGTCCTGCAGTGAGACAACACTGGAGAACAACTCCACTGTGCTGAAGCACCAACAGAAAACACTCCAGGCTCTGAAGATGCAGGACAAAGGTTTTTGTTTGCATACAAAACCTTGAGAACTCGAAATCATAGTGGGTATTGAAATAAAGAAAAAAAAATTATGTCATTTTCAATGAGGAAACAGCATTGGCTTAATAGCAATGAGGTCCTTGTGGCATTCCTTACAGATTAAACCACTAGAACATACCTGAATATTAGTTATGTCCTCTCATATAGTAAGTACCCTCCAACTAAAAGCAAATTGGCTCTGCTTCATTACCTTTTACTAGTTTTCTACTCTTATGGAAGAACAAACAGTACATAATAATGAGTAATGAATACTTCAGAGCTGAAAACTCCCAGTTGCCAGAGGTTAAGGATCATACATGAGACCACATAAATAATGAATTTGCATCCACAGCAGCACAATGTATTTACAAAGCTGGGCACTATTTTCAATTCTGGATATGCAAAAACAGTGTAAAGGAAGCCAGAAGCAGGAGTTGTTCTGGGGATGTGGGTAACTAAACAAGATGCTTCAGCAGAGCTGAGCATGAGCACAGGGCTGGCACCTTCTCATTGCTGCAGGTGTTTGCCTGTTTGGGGAACGGGGATGAGACCCCAGGGATGGGGATGGGACCCCAGGGATGGCAGGGGGGCTGGAGCTGGGCCAGCAGCCAGCACAGGACACAGCCCACGCTGCTGGCCAGGCCCCTCTCAGAGGGACAAGGGCACCAGAGCTACACCTCAACCCAAGCAAAGATTGGAGAGGAGCCTTGATGTCATGTAAATAGGATTGCTTAAAAAAATAGCAAATAACAAGCTTTAGCTTCCTTCCAAATTATGAGCTGTGAAATACAATTGAGCAGGAGTGGTCCTAAAGCACTTCAAGTATTTTCAATTTCTCTAAGCCTGAAGAAGAGGAGGCTCCTCCTGAGGACCAGGGACCCAGAACCAGCATCCCCCATGGTCACAGCCCATGGATACAAACCAACAACAAACAGCCCCACCTGAGGAAAGCACCCTCTGAAAAAGGAACCAGACCTCAGCCTGGAAGGGCTGCAACAGAGTTTTTCCACCCCCGCTAGTTAAAAAAGCAGCATTAAGTGGACTAAAATAATTAAACACCCTTTGAGTGGCTGGGTGGGGTTGTGTTGTGTTTGGGGGTTTGGGATTTTTTTGTTTGGCTGGTTTGGGCCTTTTTTTGTTTGTTTTTCTTCCTTCTCTCCGAAGGGTAACACACCAAGTTCCCACGCAGCTATACCAAGATGACCTTCAGCTATTAGGTAAACTTTTAACTTCTGTATTACCACAAATAAAGGCTCAAAATACTCTCAAACACATCAGGCAACATGGAAAATTGCATTAGGGGAAAAAACCCTCTGGCTCCAAGTCTGCATCTAAAATGACCATGTGCCACAAATGCAACACAAAAAGATTGTTACTAAAATCAGTGCAGAGTTTCAATAGCTCCAGCTCCTGAACTCCTCCTGCCCCAAACATGAGGCCAGTGCAGATGGAGAAAGGGCAAGGGATGGGGAAGGAGGGAGTGAAAAGGAAGAGGAGTCCTAAGTAAAGAAATAAACCAATAAAAGTCCTCTCTGTGCTCCTACACCCTTTGCTTGCAAACAGCTTCCTGCACGTCCTTGGAGCTTGTTCCCCCAGATCTGTCCTGTGCACTGACACAGAGGCTGCAAAGCAGGGCACGGGCACTTGGCACAAGTGGGACAAAATTCCCAGGTGCATATTCTGTGAATATCCTCATTTGCATGGCAGCTAGTTCCCCAAATCATCCCACTTCTTGGTAAGCACTAACATCTAGATCATCAGTCACCCCATTTCTTGGTAAGAACTGAATCACACATTAAACACTCCAAAACACAATTCTCAGGCTGTTTCCACTCTTCCCCAACAATTCCCTTCCCTCCTTGTTTCCAATGTAGGTTTCTGGGGTAACAGAATTTTTACTGGAAAGAGAACTAGGGTGTAAATTCAGCTCTTTCAGCCCCAAGTTACCAGCAGCTATGTGCAGTTAGGGGATGGGGCACAACCCCCAGCACCAGGACTTCACTGTCTCCCTGTAAGGTGGCTTTTCCAGCACTCAGTGCAATTCCCAACTCCAGGGCCACACTGTGACACACCTGCTCACAAGCCTTTTTTCTCTGGCTGTGATTCCAGCAGATTGTCTTCGACTGCAAATACGTTAGAAACCACTGAACATTAGAAACCAGAGCCAACTCTGACAACCCTGGGATTTGCAGCACCTTTCCCCCCAGGGCTGCTCCTGCTCCTGACAGGAGCACAGGTTCAGCTGCTGAAGTGGCACAGAGGGGGACACAGCACAGGATGGGTGGCACAGCCCTGCACAGTGAGGGCAGGGTGGCTGTGCCAGGGGCTGCATGTGCTTGGAAATGCACACAGCACATAATTAGTGACTTGCATGCACCCAGGACAGCAAATAAAATCCCTTATTTTAACTTACTGGAACTACAAGTCCACAAAGTGCTCTTTAACCAATCTGCCCTTTGACATCCCTCCAAACGCATTACGGGTTTAATTTCTAGAAATGTTTTAAACTTAGAGAGGAGATGGTGCTTCCTCTTCTGTGAACGTTCTGACTGCTTACACAAGCACCTCATCCTCAGAAGTTATGCAAACTGCCTGACACAACTGCATATGCAAATTGAATTCCTCAGAAGAGTGGAACAAGCTGCAGCCTGTGGTTTCTCTGGTTTGGGGTTTAGGCAGAGTCCTTTCCCAGAGCTGTGCTCAGCCCCAGCTCAGAGGCTGCACTCGCCCAGGGCTGTGGGATCACACACAGCAAGCCCCTGAGGCTGGGCCCTTTTGGGTGGCTCTGCAGCCTCAGCCAGAAGGTGCTCAGTGATTTTGGTACAGACAGGTTTGCCTTTTCCCTGAGGAGCTTCTGTCAAGTTTTGTTCCAGTTCCTCCTGTGCTGGAGAGCATGGGGTGAGCAGGCACCAGAGGGGAGGCAGGACAGGGCCAGCAGCAGCCACGGGCAGCATGCTAACTTTGCCCTTTGCTATTTTCCCTTTCTTTTTCTTTTTTTAAAAACACAGTTCTCAGACTGCAGGGGTATGGAGAGGGAGCAGAACCCCCAGAGCTGAGGGATGGGCTCGGGTCTGCCCCAGCAACACTCTGCCTGGTCTGGAGCCTGCAATTAATGGGTAATTTCATTCCTCTCTGGAATCCTGTACACACAGTAATATTTACTGGGCTAAAGACAGACCATGCTCAGTCAGGTGTCAGTGGTCCCTGCCTGTTCTCCTCCCCTCCCCTTCCTGTTTTCCACAAACTTTGGAAGCGTTTCTGCAGCGCTCATCCCGCTCAGCACACCGTGAGCACAGAAGGACTCTCCTTGATAAAGGTACAGAAATGAGTCACGCCATGATAAACATGCAGCCAGCTAAAAAAAACACCCCAAAATAAAGAGTTCTCTGATTATTTGTGCTTCCTGCAGAGGAAGAGTTTTTCCTGAAGCTGTGGAGGGTTGGAATCACAACCAGCAGAGACACTCGTGCAGTGCAAGCACCATGTACACACAGCAGGGATCAACCAGGGTGGAAGAAGAAAACTAAAGAGATGAATCTGAACTTGGCAGGTAATGAAGAATGTAAGAATGGTTACTGCAGCTTGGATTTTTGCAAGTCTCTTACGTTTGCAGTAAAAGTGAATTGCAGTGTTGTACACCAGTGCAATAAAGGTCACAGGCTGCACTGGTAACCTGAGAATGGAAAGGCTCACAGGATGCCTTCAATTACAAAAGCAAAAGATGAAATACTGCTAAGCATACTTTCTGCACACAGTTTCACTTTAAAATTTGAACAGCACAGTTTTGTTGTTTGACTATTTTTCTGTAAGAGCTGTGGGACTGGATAAAGCAAACCTGTGGCACTTTTCCATGGCCAGGGCTTGGCACAACCTGCTGTGGCAGAAGAGTGGCACAGCTGGCAGGGTGTGGGGCTGGAGGGGCTTTGGGGTCTCTCAAGGCCCTTCTGTGGGATTTAACACTGTGGGACTCAGGACTGTGGGATTTAACACTGTGGGACTCAGGAGCCCCTGAGCTCTGCAGCAGTGACAGCAGCTCTCCCTGCCCAGCAGGGCTCAGCTCCTGCTCCCTATTGCTGAGTTTCTGCACACAGACTGCAAGCTACTGCAATTACACTGTGGGTGAGAGGGGCTTCTGCACTTCAAAAAACCCCTCACACCAGAGGGTTACAGCACATTTTATAACATGGGTTCAATGGCTATATTTCACATTACCCAACAATTGTTAAGAAAGAGCAGACAGGACTGATTTATTGCAAACCAATGCCCAAAATTGTAATATTGCAATTTTAAGGTAAACTGGACTTCCAAACAGTTTTGTTTTTTTTTTTTTAAAGCACTCAAATATGTATCTTACTCAGTAGACTTAAAAGACCATTTCATGCCAAACTGAAGCCAATTTTATAAAACCTGAATACATTTTTTAGGCAGAGAATTGTTGATGAGAACAAATTGTGCTTATATGCTGGATTTTTATAATTACTTAAAAACCCAGAAAGAGACATATTTTCAGGGCTGTCTTTGACTATAAAACAAAATCACTATAAAATAGTAATTTCACTTCACAAAGGAAAAGATCCTGACATTACTAATTAGGTCAATAAAGATGCAGAGAACTCCATGAGGAAATAAACTTTACCTTACCTGATAAAATTCTCGAAGCCAATTCTTCTGTAAATTTTCTGGCTGAAAAACAAAAGGCAAAAATTAATTAAGAGCAAGAGAAATCTATTTTTACAACAATATTGTGATATTATTGCTTTCCTCAGGGTATTCAGGAAGGGAGCTTTTTCCCAATTAAAGCAAGAAGTTCAAACACAAGGATGCTCCTCCAGGACGCCACTGGCCAGACCTCACCCTTCATTCCTGAGCCCCCTCTGAGTTTCCCCCAAAGGTGCATTTTGTCCATGACTGCAGAGTGTTTGTGCCCCCAGGTTGCTCAGGCAATGGCACACCTGAGCTGTGCCTGTCAGAAGGGCACACTCAGCACTGGGCACCAGAACTTCACCCCTGCCCAGCCCTGAGCCCCCTGCCCTCCCTCTCTCAGGCTGGGCCAGAGGGGTGGCAGTGCTTTGGGGATGCTCACCCCGTCACACCTGCCAGGACAAACTGGGAGAGGCATTCCCAGATTGCTCCAGAAGTTACAAAACTGAGCAGCAGAACTGCAGTTAAGGGCAAAGCTCTGTCTTTGGAGCAACAGATCCCAGCCCAGACATGATCACAGAGGGAGAGAACTGATCTGAGCTTTATCTTCAACAAGACTTCTGGACAATTTCTGCATCCAAGGGGAATAACAATACAAATCAGACTTGCCACAGCAGTGGCAGGAACGTCCCAAATCAGTGGGAGGCAGCAGAACCTCTCCCAGTGAAAACCAGAACCTCATCCCTGACAGAGAGCTCTGACACCAACTGCTCAGAGGCAGATACACAGGAATGAAACTCCTCACACACACAGAGGCATGAAACTCTGCACACAGAGGCATGAAACTCCTCACACAGGGGCATGAAACTCCTCACACACACACAGGCATGAAACTCCTCACACAGGGGCATGAAACTCCTCACACACACACAGAGCCATGAAACTCCCCTTCTGCTCTGCTCTCCCATCACATCTGCTCTTTTCACACAGCTGGATACAACTTCCAAACAGAAGCTGGAGCAGAACCAGCAGGGAAGGAGGGCTGTGCCCAGCTCAGCAGGGCACTGCCAGCTCCCAGGGCTGTGCCTCCTCCAGCAGTGCTCCTCTGGCACCATCACATCCCTTCTTTCCACTTTCACCACTCTGTGGCACAACTCTGTAACCCAGCCCTGTGCCTCAGACTCCTCTCCAGCCACCTCACATAAAAAACAATTCAAAGTTCTGAAGGACTGGAGACAACAATCAAGTAGAAAGATAATTTATCTTCCTCTTATTTTTCTGCCTAAAAATAGGCAAATTATACTTCATGTCTCCCACAGACTTTGGTCTTCTTCCTATCCTTTCTCTCCACACTCTGTCCTTCATTAAATTATCTCATTCTTTTTGTAACATGATGGAAATTAATCTTTCCCTGTCCTCTTTGATGCTGAATCCTTTCATACCCATTCACCAATGAACCAATTTCTCCTGGGTCACTAATCCAAGCCCCACTTTATCAGTCTCCTTCTTTCTGGCTATTCCCACCTCCAGCTCTGCTCCTGAATCCAGTCCTTCTCCCCAAATACTTACAGACATCAACACTTTGTTGGGAATATCTAGAACTATAGAATGGTTTGGGTTGGAGGGACCCCAAATCCCCCCCAGTGCCACCCTGCCATGGCAGGGACACCTCCCACTGTCCCAGTGCTCCAGCCCCAGTGTCCAGCCTGGCCTTGGGCACTGCCAGGGACCCAGGGGCAGCCACAGCAAATCTGGGCAATCTCCACAGCTTCATTCTGCAGTCCCAGGAATGTGCTCCTGTGCAGAGCCACAGCCCCCCAGGGCTCAGCAGCCCCCCTGGATCTGTGTCCCCTCTGGTGTGTGGATCCACTGGGCAGGAGCAGCTGGAGTGGCTCAGAGCACAGCAAAGCTAAGCTTGTCCACGGGTTTGGTTGTTTTTAATTTCCAGAATGAGCCTTATTCTGTCTTGCTCACACAAATGGGACAAGCAGCACTGAAAGTGTGTCAGGAAAATCTCTCCTCCTTGGTACCCTGCAAACAGGGCTGGGGCATTCCAGCTGCTGTCAGGGAACATTTCCTAATTTCCCTGCAAGGAATCATGGAAGGGAGCTGCAGAATGCTATCTGCAGGGTCTGAATCCTGTGATTTAATGCAGTTTAAGGTGATTCAGAGTCAGCATTTCCCTTTAATGTCACGCTGAGAAACAAGGTCCCATCAGACATTAAGCAGATGTTTCTGTAATTGAGTTTGGATATGGGGGATTATTTGACTTGAAGCTCCACAACACGTGTAGATTTCTTTTCCTCAGGAGAGACACTAATCCAAATAAACAAGGAGAAACTGAAGAAGTGACAGCAGAGAGCACTAAAGAACAAAAAGGCAAGAGGAGTGTTTTCCTTTGCTTTTACTTGTTTACTTGGTTCTCCACCTCTCCCCTGCACACCAGCCTCATCACCAAACCTGGTGTCTCACCCAGGGTTAACACAAACATCTGGAGATTTGGGATCATCCTTTGGCCCCAGCCCTGAGCCCATCTCCTGTGGGCACGGGGTGGGATTGCTGCCCTGGGGAGCCCGAGCACAGGGCTGTGCTGGCATGGGCACAGCAGGAGGAGAGAGCCCAGGAGATGTTCTGGAGCTGCCACACTGCTCAGAGAGGCTGCAGGCATCTGCATCTTTGTCTGCCTTTAATCACATGCTCAGAGATCTCTGCTGTGCTTCTCTTTTTCAATAATTAAAGCAGAATGATGAAAAGTCAGGCCAACCTGCAGAGATCCCTGAAGACTCTGTGAGCCACCTTTCTGCCTTTTGGATGGACCCAGAGCTGCCTCCCCCATCTCTCCAGCTCAGCAGCTGCACAGATTCACATGAGGACCTGCTCCCTGTGCACAGCCACAGCCACCAAGCATGGTCTGAACAAACTGTGCAATGTCTCCCTGTGGGTGACATGCATTTTGAGCTGTGTCTGATATTTGGAGCTCTCTTTCCTTATGGCCATGACTACTGGCTGGTTAAAGAGGCAAAATTATTTTTTTCAGCTACGTATTTGACAGATATTGGTAACAGAAAGAAATCTAATTACTTCCAATGAAGCTTGGAGGGCCTTATTTAATCTCTGGACACAAATTGATGTTGAAGTTCCCTGACCCCAAGGCAAGAACACTCGCTGTGCTATTCTGGAAAGCCTCATCACTCATTGTGATCCAGCCCTGACCCAGGTGGCCCCACTGTCCCCTTTGTGCTGGGGCCACAACACAGCCCAGGCAGCAGAGCTTCCCCTCTGTGCTGAAGGAAATAACCACAGCTCCTTCTTTTCAGCCAAGAAAGGAGGGGATGCTGGTGTTTCACAGTGCAGAACCCTCAGGAGGAATCAGTGCCTCGTGCAGACAAGTGCTGGGTTTTCCCCTGGCTTTCCCTCACTCCCCTGGGCTGTGTTTGCACCAAGGGATCAGCCCTGGCAGGGCAGCTCTGCAGGCTGGGGACAGGAGAGCCCTGCAGGGAGAGGGCACAGGGGCTGGGCACACAAACCCTGGGGACAGGAGAGCCCTGCAGGGAGAGGGCACAGGGGCTGGGCACACAAACCCTGGGGACAGGAGAGCCCTGCCAGGAAAAGGGCACAGGGGCTGGGCACACAAACCTGGGGACAGGAGAGGGCACAGGGGCTGGGCACACAAACCTGGGGACAGGAGAGCCCTGC
>JAODHX010000370.1:35382620-35393236 GCA_027576295.1 Cossypha polioptera | reverse complement strand
GGGTGGGGTGGGGGTGGGGTGGGGTCTCACCTGGCCCCCCGCAGGGTCTTGTGCGTGGTGCTGGTGACGACGTCGGCGTGCTCGAAGGGGGAGGGGATGGCCTTGGCTGCCACCAGCCCGCTGATGTGAGCCATGTCTGCCAGCAGGTACGCCTTGACCTCCTCACACACCTGGGGACACCACGGGGTCACCTGCTGGGCCCAGAGCCCAGGGTCCCCCACCTGGGGACACCCCTGGGGTCACCTGCTGGGTCCTCCCAGCTATGTACAACACAGTCATCTGCTGGCCCCAGACCCCCTTCAGCCCCAGGTTCCCCCCAGCTGGGGACACCACGGGGTCACCTGCTGGGCCCAGAGCCCAGGGTCCCCCACCTGGGGACACCATGGGGTCACCTGCTGGGCCCAGTCCCCGGGGTCCTCCCAGCTGGGGACATCCCTGGGGTCACCTGCTGGCCCCCAACCCCAGGTTCCCCCACCTGGGGACACCATTAGGGTCATATGCTGGCCCCAGAGCCCAGGTTCCCCTACCTGGGGACATCACAGTCACCTGCTGGCCGCAGACCACCCTGCAGCCCCAGGTTGCCCCCACCTGGGGACACCGCAGAGGTCACCTGCTGGTCCCAGAGCCCAGGATCCTCCCAGCTGGGTACACCACAGTCACCTGCTGGCCCCAGACCCCGCTGCAGCCCCAGGTTCCCCGCAGCTCAGGACACCACTGGGGTCACCTGCTGGGCCCAGAGCCCAGGTTCCCCCCACCTGGGGACACCACGATCACTGCTGTCCCCAGCCCCCCTGCAGCCCCAGGTGCCCCCAGGCCCCCCCAGTACCCTCTTGATGCGGGCGTAGTCGATGAGCCGCGCGTAGGCGCTGGTGCCCGCGATCACCAGGCGCGGGCGGAAGAGCCGCGCCGTCACCTCCAGCTGGGCGTAGTCAATCAGGCCTGTGGTGGGCTGGGAGGGACAGACAGACAGGCAGTGAGCACAGGGACAGACAGACAGACAGGGCAGTGAGCACAGGGACAGACAGACAGGCAGTGAGCACAGGGACAGACAGACAGGGTAGTGAGCACAGGGACAGACAGACAGGCAGGCAGGGAGCACAGGGACAGACAGACAGGGTAGTGAGCACAGGGACAGACAGACAGACAGGCAGTGAGCACAGGGACAGACAGGCAGACAGTGAGCACAGGGACAGACAGACAGACAGGCAGTGAGCACAGGGACAGGCAGGGAGCACAGGGACAGACAGACACACAGGCAGTGAGCACAGGGACAGACAGGCAGTGAGCACAGGGACAGACAGGCAGACAGGGCAGTGAGCACAGGGATAGACAGACAAGCAGTGAGCACAGGGACAGACAGACAGACAGAGCAGTGAGCACAGGGACAGACAGACAGACAGGTCAATCAGTCCAGGGACAGACAGACAGAGCAGTCAGCCCCAGGGATGGCTGTGAGGGATGGACAGACAGGAGAGCTTGGTCAGTTAGTCCAGACACGGACAGTGAGCTTGGTCATCCTGGGAATGGACAAATGGACAGACAGACAGACAGACAGACAGACAGCTTGTGGAGGAACCCCTGCCCTGAGCACAGCACATCCACCCGAGCCCTGGGCACCTCCCCTGGCACCCGGACACGGAGGGGAGGGAGGGCAGGGGTTTGACAGAGCAGCTCGGACACCTTGGGGTGACCTCGGGGACACTTTGGGGACACCTCAGGGCTCACCCCTCCCCCACACACCCTCCCCTCCCCCAGCTCACATCAAGCTTGTAGGGCATGGACTCGAAGAAGATGGAGGTGGCCGAGATCCTCTTGACATCGGTCATGTACCCGTGCGTGAGGCTGCGGGGGAGGCAGGGGGTGAGGCTGGGACCCCCGGGGGGGCAGCCAGCCCCGTGTCCCCCCCCCCATTTCCCCACATACTGTCCCCCATCGGGCAGGTCCAGCCCCATCAGGCGGTCATGGGGCTGCAGCAGGGCCGTGTAGGCGGCGAAGTTGGCCGGGGAGCCCGAGTAGGGCTGGACGTTGACGCCCCAGCGGGCGGGGTCCAGGTCGAACGCCTCCAGCGCCCGCCGCTCGCACAGCAGCTCGATCTGATCCACCACCTCGGCCCCCCCGTAGTACCTGGGGACACACAGGGCGGGGTCACACCGCCATGTCCTGCAGCTGCCTGGGTTAGGGGGGTTCTAGTGGGGTCTGGATAGCTCCAGGAGCCCCCAGGGCAGAATTCAGCCTCTCAGCTAGCCAGGAATGAGATCCCAGGAGTTGCCATAAAGGTTCCAAACGTAGCTTTATTTTTTTCTACCAGTAAAATCCAGATACATAGCACAGCAAGGGGTCTTTATAGGTTTTAGGGGGATTGGGATTCTAACCAGTAAAATTATCAGTTGAGAACTATCCAATTACTTCAAGATTCTAGGTGAGAAAAGACCAATCATCTAGTAAAGACTAATAGAAATCCTAAATGATAACAGGGGTTTTGGTAGGGAGGGGGGGGCATCTCTCGTGAAGGGTTTCATTGACTCAGGGCACAAAATCCCAAGGGACAGTTGTACCATCCACAATCCCCCATGGGAGATTTGGTGTAGCCCCCCCTCTGTCAAAGCCGCAGGCCTAAAAAAGGAAGAGCTGCTCCTTCTCCTTCCTCCTCTCCGTCACCGTGGAGCGCCGGGCCGGGAATGCCAAACAACATCCCGGCCTTCCAAGAAAACCAGGCCCAGCCACCTTAGCAGGGAACAATAGGGAACGCTGAGGACACGGCCACAAGAGCTGGCTGTGGTTAACCTCGCTCCAACCCCAGGAAATTCCAGCAAACCCTAAAACAAACCCGATGGCCACGACTGTTTGCTCCCGGGGGAAGCCGGGAATAGAATCCAGAGCTCCCGGGAAGGGAGGAGGGCACGGGGGGTGGCCACTGGTTGCTCTGCTGTGGTTCCGTGTGGGATGAGCTGGAGATGAGGCTACGGAGTCACAGGCAGGGAGAGGGGCGGGATTTTGGCACCGATCCGCCGTGGAAATCCAGAGGGGGGAAATGCTGCATTCCGCGGATCCGTAGGGCTGTTAGAGGAGGTTGGAGCCTCCTGAGGGAGAATGAGCTCACCTGGAGCCACGGGTCAGTGATTCCCAAGGTTTTCCTGGCCCTGTTCCTCATCATTTGGGTGACACCCAGCAGGGCCAGGGATGGGAGTCTCAGGCTGGAGTTGGGATCCGTGTGGTGGGGAAAGTGGGAATGGCTCCAAAGTGAAAAACAGGAGGATTGGGTGGGATTTTGGGAAGGAATTCCTGCCTGGGCTGGAATTCCCAGATTTGCTGTGGCTGTCCCTGGATCCCTGGCAGTGTCCAAGGCCAGGCTGGATCCACCTGGCATCTCCTGCTCATGGATGGAGTGGGAATGGGATGGGATTTAAGGTCCCTTCCCACCCAACCCATTCCATGATTCCGTGTGCTTCAGGCCAGCGATGATCTCTATCTGTGTCTCTTTATTCCAAACACAGAATCATGGAATTATTAAGCTTGGAGAGGACCTCTGAGATGGTCACCACTATCCCACATCCTCAAGTGCCACATTCCCATGTTTTTTGATCTCTTCCAGACATGGTGAGTCCATCACTTCCGGGGGATTGTTCCAATGCTGGAAAACCCATTTTCTGGGGGGCAAAAAATTTAAAAAAAAATTTAAAATTCCCAATATCCAACCTGAATCTCTCTGGGCTCAACTTGGGCCCACCTCCTCTTGTTCTGTCCTTGTTCCTAGGAGAAGAGGCTGGATCCTCAGGGATTTTGGATGACACCTGGAATGCTGGGAGCAGGGACCAGTATGGCAAAAAGAAGGATCTAGGCTGGAGTTGACAAGAAAAGGAGGAGGCAGCAGGAATCATCTTTGCAGTGCAGGGATTTTGGAATTACCTCACCAGGACCATAAAACTCACCTGGCTGGAGCAACTTGGGAGCTCGAGGCACTTCCAAATCCTTGGAAAAGGCTGACTGTAGCCAGCTCAGCTGTTTTATGGGAAAACTGGAATTTTAAGCAGCCTGGATGCAGGGAAAGAATGGGGTGGCCAAGGAATAATTCCTTAAAAAGAAGAGGATATTTTTTTTCCCCTGGCCACTGCCACCAAGTCACACCTGCTGCCATTTCCTGGTGACAATTTTCCAGCCCTGCTGTCTCAAGGAATTATCAAGGGAATAACAACTTCTCCTCCCCACAAACTGAATTACACAAAGCAAATCCCTGTGGATCAGGAGATGTGGAACAGGACGAGCAGGTCCGAGCTGGATTTTGCTGAGCTTTTGGCTTCCAGGTGTCCCTTCCTCGCAGGTAAAGCTCCAGGTGAAACTGTCTCATTAGCAGCAGCTAATTAGGGCAGACCTGGGGCGCAATTAATTAATGTGGGGGATGAGCAGCCTTGTTTTTAAAAGGATTTACTAAGAAAGAATAAATTTATTTGCAGCTGTGTGGGGTTTTTTTTAATCCAGGAGAGTTGAGTCAGGGATGGGGTGATGGCAGCAGCTGATGAAGGTAAGGATGGAGAATTTTGTGCTGTGTGAGGGGTTTTTCCACAGAGAATTAAAAAGTTGAGTAAACAATTGTTAATTTGCCTTTGAGAAAGTTGGAGGTTTTGCTGTAAGGCAAAAAACACAAAGGGAAAAGCCTGGAAATTTGGATTCCTGGAAGATTTGGGCTCTGCCCCCTTTTATCCCTTGTCAAAAAAGGATTGAAATAGTCCTGGAACTCCTTTTTAGTGTTTCTCTGGAAAATATTGATTAAAACATTGTGGAGTGACTCAGGAGGGGGCTGGTCCAGGATGGAGCTGCTTCTTAGGCTCAGATTAGCAGAGCTTGGCTTAGAGGTCATCAGGGTTCAGCTTCCCTGTGTGATTCACTGAGAGGGTTCCGAGCGCCTCTTATCTCATGTGAGCTCCTATCACCGCCCTGTTTGTCGTTCCTGCCCTTTCCTCCTTGATGAAAACCTTCCAGGGGCTGGATAATGGTGGGATAATGGGATCCTGGAAAAACATTTCCTGCTGAACTCAGCTCCGCCAATAATTCCGCTTGGCTTGGGGCTTTCTCCCGCCTTAATCTTCGCTCTGAATCATCCCGGGCAGGAACTCCCTGATGTTTGGGATCTCCAAGGAGGTGGCCGGGGCTAATCTGGGAGTGAGGTAAAGTTCAGCTTTGTGAGTCACCCATTGTTCCCGAGGTCAGGATTAAGCCTGGCAGATGTCACTCG
This sequence comes from Cossypha polioptera, assembly GCA_027576295.1. Taxonomy (NCBI): domain Eukaryota; kingdom Metazoa; phylum Chordata; class Aves; order Passeriformes; family Muscicapidae; genus Cossypha; species Cossypha polioptera. The sequence continues at coordinate 35,388,006 of JAODHX010000370.1, read as the reverse complement.
CCCCGGAGGTCCCTCGGGAGGTGACTCAGGGCTTCTTGTCTAAGCCCCACTTAAAAGGCAGCTCTGGCAACGTCCTGGGACCAGACACCACCAAACACCGAATGTGCAGCTCCAGCAAAACCAACCTCGGGGAGATTTTGGGATAAGCCGCAGCTTTGCAGCCTGCAGAATCCATTTAGGAGAGGTTCAGGCCTCCTCCCGTGTCCCCTGACCTCTGTCAGTGTTGGGAAGGGGTTTCTTCTGCCCCTCTTGGAATTTTGGGTGACCCAAAATTCAGCATAACCGTGGCCTGATCACCGTCACATAAAATAGTTGTTGTTGGGATAAAGAAGGGAATTGAGCTCCTTGGAGATTTCCTGGGGAAAGCTGGAGACATAAAACCGTGGAATGGTTTGGAAAGAACCTTAAATCTCATCTCATTCCAAATCCTTAAACTAAAAGCCTCCCACTATCCCAGGTGGATCCAAGCCCCAATGTCCAGCCTGGCCTTGGGCACTGCCAGGGATCCAGGGGCAGCCACAGCAAATCTGGGAATTCCAGCCCAGCCCTGCCAGGGAACAATTCCTGCCCCAATCCCATCCATCCCTGCCCTCTGTGTCCTGTCCCTCCATCTCCTGTCCTTCTCCAGCTCTCCTGCCACTGAAGGAGCCACAGTCCCTGCTGCAGGTGAATGCCCTGTGCCCACCAGGTGTGGCCAGCAGTGTCCCTGTGCCCAGCAGGTGTGCCCAGCAGTGTCCCTGTGCCCACCAGGTGTGGCCAGCAGTGTCCCTGTGCCCAGCAATGTCCCTGTGCCCAGCAGTGTCCCTGTGCCCAGCAGGTGTGCCCAGCAATGTCCCTGTGCCTGGGGGAGCTCTGGCTCCATCCCACCCTCAGGCACACATTCTGAGCCACAAGCAGAAACCCTTCTGCAGAGGAACTCTTCCCTCGAGCAGCACAGCTCCAGCCAGCAGCACCCCATGGGTCTGTATAAACACAGGACAGTGTCCTGCTCCACAGTGAAAAGGGGTTCTGACCTTCCCCTGGAATTCCAAATCCCACTAAAACGCTCTTTTCACGGTGAGTTTCCACTTGAAGCCTATTTGTGTCCCACTGGTCACTGCAATGGTCAGGTTTGTAAGAAACACCAGTGAACCCATGAGCAGCACATGAGCTGCTAGCAGCCCGAGAACAAGCAGCTTTTCAAAGCCAGCACAGACACCTCTCTTCTCCCCAGCTTCCTATTGCTACCAAATCATACTCAACAGCAACAGGAAAGCTGTAAGCTGGTTGCAAAAATATACTCAGATGGGGAAGGAGTCTTTTCAAAAAAACGAGAAAGAATATATATTTAGACAGGGTAAGGAGCTTTTCATTCAAAAGGAAAAAGGGAAAAGAACTAAATGAAACTAAATTAACAGCCTGGAAAATTTCTTTTCAGCTTTGTTCAGAGGGAAATGGAAGAAAGCCGATGAATTATAGAAAGCAGGTTCTATTTTATGAAGTTTATTTTTAGCAAAGAATAGGCTCATTTTTTAAGCTAAAAGGAAAAAAAAAAATCTTGACTCGCTTTGTGAAAACTGGGCTCCAAAATGAATTAGAGGACAACTGGCCCCTTGGAGTTGCACACTGCCTGAACACACAGGCACAACCAACAATCCAGAAGTCTCCTGGATCCCCCAGCACCTCAGGGCCCTGCTGCAGTCACAGACTCTCAGGGTGCAGCCCAGAACCTTTTCATCCAACCTCCAAGGCACACAAAGAAAAACATGAAATTCAGGCTATTTTCCGCTGCCTTTCCTATACTTCATTTTCTGCTTATTTAATGAAAAACAAAACCTTTGATCAAGTTCTGTCTGACCAGCAACAAGCTTACTAAAAACTTCTTTCGAGTCCATCAACATAACTGACCATCACAATTGTTTCAACAGAATTATTTATATCATGATTTTTTTATTTCTTAAATCTACTGGCATCCTTTAGACGTTTATAGTCAAAGATCCACTGGATTTAAACGTTTTTTTATTTTCAAATAGATTTGTAAGCATTGCTGTTGCTCTGCTGTATTGAACTGCACATGATACTGGAAAACCCCCCATCAGCTGGGTACCATTAATGTGGTGTTTTGTACCAACTTGACTCTCTTAAATGACAAACAAAATGATGATAATCTGCATGTTCTGCTCATGTGATGAGTTCACAACATTTCAAAACCCATGTAGACAAACAAACCAGGACCAAACAGGAAAACTAGAATTACGAGTTCAAGGAAAAAAACAAAGGAAAAGTGCAGATTCTTCAAAATCCAAACTTTGACTTACACACTGAGGCACAGAGCAGCACTGCTGCCTGTCTCAAAGGCTCTGTGCTTGTACACAGCCAGAGCTGCTGAGAACTGAGTGTGTCACAGAGAAACCAGCACCTCGTGAAACAGCCAGAGCCAGGGAGGCTGGGCTCGGAACACAAACAGTCACTGGGAATTAACCACTCTGGTTAATTAGCTGCACCTGAGGGACATGCAAGGAGTAATGCAACAGGAGCAAGGGTGAGGAAGCAAGTGCCTGCCTCTGCAAAAGAGCGGGATGTACAGACATACCGACATGAGAGTGTGTGTGTAACATGTATATATAATATATAATGTATATTGTGTGTGTGTAACATGTATATATATAATGTATATAGTGTGTGTGTGTAACATATATATAATGTATATAGTTTGTGTGTGTAACATATATATAATGTATATAGTGTGTGTGCAACATATATATATAATGTATATAGTGTGTGTGTGCAACATATATATATAATGTATATAGTGTATGTGTGCAACATATATATATAATGTATATAGTGTGTGTGTGCAACATATATATATAATGTATGTAGTGTGTGTAACATTATACATAATGTATATAGTGTGTGTAACATACATATAAAATATATAATAGAGTGTGTGTAATAATATATAGTGTATGTGTAACATAATATATATGGTGTAACATATAGAATATGTATAGAGTGTGTAACACAGAATATATATAGAGTGTGTGTGTGTAACATATGTATATATGCATATATATGTAGATATCTGTACCTATATTATACTTCATATTATATCATATATATTCACATATATATGTATATTATACTTCATACCACAACCACAATTAGACACTCCTCAAACAGCCCAGGACAGGGAGGTGAGAAGAGCCACCTGTCTTTACCACCTACATAATAACAACAAATAATTTTAATAAAGAACATCTGTGTCAGTAAAAGCATCACCAGTTTAGTTTAATTTGGAGGTTAGGATGTAGAGAGTCCCCTGCAATCTTGAGCCCAGTGGGGACAGGTGCCAGGAGGGTGACCAGGGTGACCTGGGAGTGCCAGGAGGGTGACCAGGGTGACCTGGGGGGTGACCAGGGGGAGAGAATCCCACAAACACGCTGCCTGTTGAACAGGATCGAGACTTTTCTTTCCTGCCCCAAAGAGCAGCTCTGTCTCAGGTTCTCAATGTGGATATTTGGGAGCCCCACCTAAACTCTGGAGACAAAGGAACAAGGTCAACTCAAAAATATACCTCAAAGAAAATAGGAAAGGGAAAAAAATAAAAACAGAAAACTACTCATTGCCAATGGAAAAAGTGAAGTTTACACGACAAACTTGGAATTGTCACCTAATTCAGCATAAGCAATGTTTGCATCTAATACGAGATGATTCAGGGCAGTGACTAAAAGCAATCTGCCATTCATGACAACAGCTAAATCTCAGAAAGTTCATCAATCACATACAGTTCCCAAGTTTTAACACAGCATTTGTAACTCCCCACAGAAAGATGAATCTGCACCCCAAGCACCTTGAGGCCGTGGAGCTTTAGAGCCAGCACAGGGTCCAAGGGAGGCTGGACAGGGCTGGGAGCACCAGCTCTGCTGGAAGCTGTCCCTGCCCAGGGCAGATTGCTGGAGTGAAATTATCTTTAAGGTCCCTTCCAACCCAATCCATCTGTGATTCTACAATATTCCAAACAAAGTACTAATGTCTGTCCCAAGTCTGTTCCTTTCGTGGCTAATCCAGCATCACAGAACAAAAGAAAAAGACTTCTCTCAGCACTAATGGAGCTCAGCTTTCAATTACAATTCCCACATTACAGTTAATTGAAGATGCTCATTTTTAGGAGAGTTTTCATAACAGGTAATTTTCTGAAGCATTACATTAGATTATACTGAGATGGAACAACAAAAGGTGTAGATTTTCAGAATTGCTGGTGTAGAAAATAACCCAGTAGCTCTGATGGCAAAGTGACCAGGCTTAACCAGGTCCAGCACACACAGACACAGCCCTGGACCATGAAGGAACAGGGATTGGGTTTAACCATGGTTTCTGCAGCAACCCAGCCAGGCACAAACAGGGCAGAACCACTGCTGGGGAAGCATTTACAAACACTGGAGTAAGACAAGTCCAGAACCTTGAATCTCCTGACCCCAGTGAACTGCCCGTGTACTTCAAATTTAACTTCTATTACTGACATCTTACTGAAAGCTTAAAAGCTCCTGGATATTTGAATAACCAGCATCTTAAGAGCATTAACCAGAGTTAATCCAACACCACACAAACTCTAATTGTTAGCAAATAGCAAGATTAACCACATTAATACACTCAAGTTTCCCATTGCTTGTACACTGATTTTGGAATGACACAGGGAAAACGGAAAGAGTTTCAATCAAATTAATCTGCTTTTGCACGCGGATAGATAAAACAGATCTCTGGCAAAATTCACACTCATAACCACCACCATGCTCTATCCTGGGTATTTGTAGGGTTTCTTTCTGTATTTGTTTAGTGAAATCTTTAAAACGCCCCTGGTTGAACAGGGGATATTTACAACTTTAAATATCTAGATACCTAGATATTTACATATTAATGTATGAATCTAGTATTTATATATCTAGAACTAGATATATCTATCTAGAACTTCAACATTCTTCTAAATCTGCATGGCACAGAAACACGCACATGGGAGCAGTGCCATCACTCACAGCTCCCAGGAACTCAAGGCCAGTGATGCAATAAACATTGTGGGCTGAGTTTTATGGAGACTTGAAAACATCCCTCATTTGGTATGAATCCCATGGACTGTGTCAGATGCAGGCCCTTCCCCAGCCCTGCTGTGATGGCACGGTGAAGCAGAACAGAACGTGCCCAGGCTCCAGAGACTTCTGCACTGGGAACAGACTGGGGAGACTGGTGACCACAGTCAGACTCTGCACAGACACAGGGAACAGGCTGGGGAGAGCAGCACAGGTCAGTCACTGCACACACACACAGGGAACAGACTGGGGAGAGCAGCACAGGTCAGTCACTGCACAGACACACAGGGAACAGGCTGGGGAGAGCAGCACAGGTCAGTCAC
>JAODHX010000370.1:35359981-35382520 GCA_027576295.1 Cossypha polioptera | reverse complement strand
AGAGCAGCACAGGTCAGTCACTGCACACACACACAGGGAACAGGCTGGGGAGAGCAGCACAGGTCAGTCACTGCACACACACACAGGGAACAGGCTGGGGAGAGCAGCACAGGTCAGTCACTGCACAGACACACAGGAACAGGCTGGGGAGAGCAGCACAGGTCAGTCCCTGCACACACACAGGGAACAGGCTGGGGAGACCTGGTGACCACAGTCAGTCTCTGCACACAGACAAAGTCTCCCAGCTTGGTACACTGCAGCTCTGGGCATCTGAGCCCAGCAGCTCAGGGAGTAACTGCAGAGCAGCAGCTGGTACAAAAAAATGCCTTAAATCACTCAGGTACAATGTGCTCTGTGGAATAATAAAAATAATAATGTAATTCTATCTAAGTGCTAATGTTTGCAGACAGTAACTTCTGTGACCCAAAGCTCTAGAGCTAAAGGTGATGAGCTGCATGCCCTGCTGTGCAGCAGTGTCTATCAATTGCTCTGAGTAATAAATGCTCTTTCCTCAAGGAGATGCATCCTTATTTATGAGCCAAATGCTGTGTGATGGGGCACTGCTCTGCCAGGGATGAAAGCCCTTGCCTTTCCCAGAATCAGGCCCAGGAGGAACATGCCAGGAGAGTGAGTGTCAGTGAGGCAGCTCCAGCACATCCTATATTCCAGTAAAAAAAAAGAGCTTCACACCAAACTACTGCAGTCCCAAGAGAGCTGTGAATTTACCAAGTGAACCCCAGGGAATTCAGCACACCAGTAAATACACAGTGATCTAATACAAGTATTTGACAGCAGAGGAGACAATGACAGCTGTTTACATCCTATTCCAGAAATAAAGGGCTAAGGGACATACTTGGAAATGAATTGCAATTGGATCTAGAGAGTAGGTTTTCAGCATTGGTGGGGCTTTTTCTCCTCCTTGCTGCTATGCCAATTCCTGTAATAAATGCACCTTTGACCAATGGCCCAAGAGCCCACAAAGCTGATTTTCAGCTTTATGCAGAGCTGCCACATGGACAGCTGAAGCACCCCCTGCACTGCTGGGTGCCACAAGTGTCCCCGAGCAAAAGCAAAGTTTGGGGTTTGCTGCACACAGGAAGGATGGGGGGAAACCACCCACCAACAAACCAACTGAACACAGGAAGCCTCAGCTGTCCCATGTGTATTATCACTGACATCTTGGTCACTCAGGAGAGAAATCCTTTCCCCTCCTGCACCCTTGGGATGGCCCAGAACAGGGTTCAGGTGCTACAACTGCACATAACATGCAGTTGCTATAAGAGCAAAAATTTATGAAGAAAGTATCTAGATGATTCTTTATGGTAAAAACAAAGCATACAAAGAGAAATTGCAATATTCAAAAACACAGACAACTCGGAAGAAAATTTAGACAAAAAGTCCTGAAAGGAAAGCAGTTTTGCCCAATTAATAAAACATTGCTGATGCAGCCTCAAGGAAGACAAAGCACCAGAACTGATATATGCAACTGGAAATAACCACCCTCAATATTCCCTTAAGTTTCCACAAAAGGCCATCAGACATCTGGCAGAGAGACAAGCTTAGAAAGAAATAAATTGGCAGAGATGTGTGCAGCCCTTCGTGGAGTGTTTCATCCCGCCAGCTTCAGCAGAAGCAAAATCTCAAATGAACTACACAGATACATTAGTGCTGCTTTTAAAATAGATGTACATTTAAATCTGGCATTTATATTCATTTGGAAATCTAAATAACAAGCAATACTGAAACAGGGATTTTTAGATGTCTGGGATGCTGGTATCTCCACGTATTTATTTTTAGTACATGAATCTTAGGGATTGTGTTTGGGCCCCAGTTACAGCAAAGAGCCTGCTGTTATATTGCTGTTAGTCCTTGGGCTCCTGCACATCAAAACTGGGTGTACAGTGAGTGTTTCTGATTTCAGTCAGAACACACCTCACAATAATACAGCAGGGCCCAATCCTCTTGTTACAGAGGAAAAGCAAGCAAAAATCCCAAACACAGTATGTTTTGAAAGAGCATGTTCTCCTGTTCCCCCACCCCTCAGACAAAAATGCATTTTATAGTCTAAAATGGAATTTTGGCAGCTTTCACGAAAGAAGGAAATAAAGAATAAACACATGAGATAAACAATAAATACATCCCAGAGTGATTTGTGCAATGCTATACTAATTCCTGAGGTTCCTGCAGTGCCAGAGAGGAGCACTGCTGGCAGCTCTGGAATTGCAGAGACCCTGCAGGGCCCTGGGCACGGGGGGCAGCAGCTCAGCACTGCTGGAAGGAGCAGGGGGCAGCAGGCACAGCCCCACCCCACCCTGGCCAGGACAGCCCCAAAATCCTGCAGTGCCAGTGCCAGCCCCTCAGTTAATGGTGACACACACAGGCTCCCTCACCTGGCACAGGTGTGCCCTGAGCTGGGGCTCTGCCCACCCTGCACCCCTGCCAGACCCTTCCTCACCCCTGACTCAGATTTCACTGACCTGTAAAAGCCAAGCAAGTTGATAAAGTCAAAAGTTAATTAAATCCATTTTACGTCCAATTATCTGCCATTTCAGGCTGGATTATTACATGGCTAAAGTATGAGCAAGAAGGGTCTAAGAGCATCATTCCATATTTACAAAAGGGAGCATTTTCATTTTTTTAATTACAAAAAAACCCAGTTTCATTAGTATTTTTAAGGAGTTTCCTAGAAAACTCTGATAACTATAGATTACTTTTTTTTTTTTTTTAATTCTTCATTTGCAGTTCCAACACAACCACAAAACTAGAGACAGGCTTCCTTCACCAGGCAAAATAAATTTTGTTCCTGTGCACATGAACTCTTCAGGGTTTCACTTTGCCTTTTTTGCCATTAACTTCAAAGTAAAAGTCAGCTCTCCTGTGGGTGCGTTTCCACAGGAAATCCTGCCCCTTGTTCACTCTTATCCTTAAAGAGAACAGTTTCCTTTGGCTTGAAAGCAAACAGCCTGCAGCCCTGTGCCACAGTGAATACAGCTCCACACTAAATATAGACTGAAGGAAGGAAACATCAGCAGACAGCAGCAGCAGGAGTGTCAGCGTGCAGGGCTGGATGAACACTCTGCTAGCACAAAACCTCCAGAAAACCCACACTGAGAGCACAGCTTCTCTTCAGTTCGAGGGAAAAAATCCACCATTGCTGAAAAGAAACTTTAAAAATAGCCAAAGCAACACAAGCATGCACAGATCAGAAAGGGGCCCTGACAGCACTGCAGCCCCACAGCACCCTGGCTGCTCCTCGTGCTCCTGGGGACAGTCACTGAGCATTCTGAGTTTCCAGGCACAGCTCTGGAAGCCTGTCTGTTTTATTTGGGAAGTGTCCACCCTGCAGAGAACCCAGCAAACACTGCCCAGTGCCCTGCTCCACTGACAGCCCACAGCTTCCCTGGAAAGGGAGACCTCACCCTCAGCACCCCAAACACCACTCGGGATCGGAGAGCCTGTGAGCAGACAGTGCAGTTAATTCCAGTGTGTCCCCAGAGCCCGTGTGCCCCAGGACAGGGCAGTGACAGCACTGCAGACTGGCAGTGCTGCACCCTGGCTATTCCCACACCTGGCTGGGGCTGGCCAAAGCACCAGCTCCAGCTGGGACACACTCCCTCATCTCCCCCAGATTCTGTGACACCCCAGGTGACAGCAGGGAGGGTGCCCGTGGCACCCCTGTGCCAGCACTGACCAGCACAGGCACTGCAGCCCCTGCCCCAGCTGACTAACTGTAAATGCATGTGTTTCATACATGCAAATACATGTTCAAATGGTATTAACTGGCAGGAATGCAGGAGTGCAGGGAGCCAGCAGGCTGAAGCCAGCATACAAAGCTGCTGTTTGAGTACACAGCCTGTCCAATCCTCTCAAATTTTCACAGTGTCCCCCTGAACGTTCTGTAGATTTCCACAAGGCTTTGTCCTGCAATAGAGCAAAAACATCTCCTGGCAAATCCAGTGTGAGAGCAATCAAGACAGGAAGCTTTGGCCAAAAACAAATAAACAAAGCAAGCAACCAGAAGTTGGTTTCCCACTATTGACACAAAATGTCTTGGCAAGGCTGAGCAAGCCACGGGCTTTACATGAAGTGAGGCAGCTTATCCTCAAAATAAGGGAAAATGGACTAAATGAAGAGACAGGACAAGAGCAAAGATCTGTACAGACTGAATGTGGCAGGCCAGACAGGATCTGTGGGAGCACAGCCCAGACAGACACAAGGTGGGGAAACCTTCCCAGCCCCCAGGTGCAAAGCCAGAACCTGAGCAAGGCAGCAGCAGGGCTGACCATCAGCTGGGCAGAAAGCTTCACACACAAAAAGAGCAGAACAAAAATGACAAGGCTTAGCAATATACAAACCCACAGGTAAAGGAACAACAACAAAAATAACCCAAACCAAAACCAAAAAAAAACCCAAAAAAACAAAAAACCACCAAAAAACATTAAATAGCACTTTGCTTTTCTACACCCATCTACAACATTACTCACAAGACACAGCCAGGAATAGACACTTCCAATTTAGAAGTTGCATCTCCAGAATGTTTTTCCTCATTGTAACCATGTCTTGCTCAGATGAGAGACAAGACTGCAGCAAGAGAATTGCTGCATCCATTTCCCAGAACTACTGAACTCCTCCCAGCCCACTGCACACACACAGCCTGGCACACTGCACTGCTCACAGTCTCTGTGGCTACAGGAGCCTGAAAACATGAGTCAGGTGTTCTTTAAGGTGTAACAACCAGGAAGCAAATGAGTAAGACTCGGATCTCCTGATCTCAGGTCTGTTGCCACAGTTATAATATATAAGAATATACAGAATAAGCACATGCTTGAAAATCAAAATGCAAGTCAAGCACTGCAAGAGCAGGCACTCTGGGACCTGCTTATCAGAAGGAGAAGTGTTCAGAGAAAATCACTCCCTTTGTTATACAACATTCACCATCCACTGCTGCTGCCAGGACAGACTGGAGGGAACAGAGCAAAGACATCCTCAGCTGGAAAACTTCCTTTCCATCTCCAATTCCCCTGCAATCAGCAGCGAGGTGGGCGTGCCAAGGATGGCCCCAGGAAGGGAGGTGACCCCAGGCTGGGGAGCAGCTGCCCTGCCCTGGAACAGCCTGCAGCTGCTGTGACAGCCCTGCTCTGTGCGCCAGAGACTGGAACAGCCAAGCACAAAATCCCCCTTCACAAACACGCTGTGCACACATTTATCCAGCCAGGCTTGATCCAGCACTGAATCCAGACGTGTGGCACTGTGAAGTGCCAGTGGGAACCCCCATGACCAGCAGGAACACTACTGCAGCCAAAATTCATCCTGTGGCTCCAGAAATTCAGAGCCACTACGGAAAATATTGTATATTTAAACCTAACTATTCAGAGATATCCTGTTTGCAGTGAGGTAACACCTCTATTTTTCTCTGTCACAAGGAAGTGCACTTCACCTAGTATCAACATTCCTCATGGTGCTGGAATGGCTCTTTTCCTGTTTAGGAAAATGGGCTTCAGGCTTCAGTTAAACTCTGAGAAAAAGTAAGGACAACTTCAGTGACTTTTTCTCCATGACATTTTTTTCGTATTTTGAAACATCCCAAATGAATTGTGGGTTACACTGGGAGAAGCCACCTTGAGTTTGATCACCTGAAAGAGATGGAGCTGAATGGGCTCATCAGGGGCTACCATGCATGAGGATGCATTTGGGGACCACACTGCAGCTCTGGGGACACACTCACACAGAGAGCTGCACATGCTTTATGTGCTTCTCTAGGAGAGCTCTGGAAGCATATACTCATGCTGAAACATGGTAATTTTATTTAAAAAGGGTAAAACTGTCCTTAAATTCAGGATTGTGAATTGGGATGATCAACCCAACTGCCATTCCCTTGGGCTGGAAAGTGCCCCACAGTCCCCAGGCTGGAGCTGGTGCCCCCCAAGAGAGCCACAGGCAGCACCAGGAGGGGAACAGAGCCTGCAGCTCAGGAACCACCACCCTCAAACAGCACCCTGAGCATCACTCTCTGCATTGGGATTTCTGCTCTGTGCCACACTTCTCTACACTGACACACTGCTCTCCACTGTTTGGCTGTGGCACCAACACAATCCACAGCCCATTCCACAGGAAAACAGTTATGGAAACTGTCAAAACCTACAACAAATAATTCACCATCACGTTATTTAGTTTAAACAATAGCAACTGTTTCCATCCTTGAAACGGATTTCATTCTTCAGCTCAGCACTAAAATCTTGGTCTCTCACCAATTGCAGCCCTCCTGAAGAGCAGTGCAGCACACCCACGGCCCCAGTGCCAGCAGCCAGTGTCACCAGTGTGTCACCAGTGTCCCACCACAGAGCAGAGCCTGGCCACAGCCAAAGCCCCTGACACACAGAGGGACAAGGTTCCATAGGTGATCAACGCTGATTTAAACCTCAGATGCACGTGAGAAACAGAATTTCCTCCCTCAAAAAAGACCCGTACTGGACTGCTGGAATACTTTCTCTATTCCTAAAGCAAAGTACAAGTGAGGGCACTTCACTCAGTGTTTTAGAGAAACAACTGAACAAGTGAAAATTCTCTTCCTGCTCTGTGCTTACAAGCCTTCTTACACACCCAACTGGATTTTGTTTCCCTCTTAAGTTTTCACACAGATATGTTTCACAGTAACACAAAATTTACTCAATTGCAGATACAGGTTAATAAAACTAACTGGAATTATTTATCAATGCACCAGCTTTATATTTCTACATGAAACAAAAAAGGTTTGATACACTGGGATTAGCTACATCCATCCCCATCCATTGTCCAACTTCAGAAATCACCAGTAACATCAAAACAGATGCTTCAAACTTTCTCCCAAATTCCACAGCAAAACATCCAGTTTTTTGTATTTCTTTTCCAGGGCTCAGGAGCTCATTTTCCACCCGAGCTGCCAGCACAGGTGTCCTGTGTGACAAGAACACTGTGAAGGTGCTGCCACTGAGCTCAGTGTCAGCTCACCTGCTTTGCCACTCACTCTATTTTCAGAGCAGAGAGCTCAAAGTGACAGGGCACAGCTTAGTACATGCAAAACAGAACAGACCTGCTCTTGTTTGCAACCACAACTGGCCTGTCAGAGACCCTTAAAGGCACACCAAATGTCTGACCCATGTTAACTCCAGAATTTCCCTGCCATTCTCCCATTTGCAGTCTTTAATTAACAGGAGGATATTAGCCACGGTGATCACTTCACAGCTGATGCAGATCAGAGTGCAGAGCACAGTACCTGATGAAGCTGTGACTCTCCTGAGGGCTCTGGAGCCCTCCTTGGCTCTGAGTCTCCTCACCTGGATGAGGTGTGGCTGCCTGTGCTGCTCCAGAGCCCCCAGCCCCAAACCAGGGCCGTGGCAGGAACCCACCAGAGCCAGGGGAAGAGCAGCAGGGTCCTTGTGGAGCCAGGCACTCCCAGGGAGCAGGAACCTGGCTTTCTGCAGCCTGTCCCACAGCCAGGGACAGCACAGCTGGTGGCACCCTCAGCCAGAGCCTTTTGTGCAGCTTTACAGCCAGAAAACTCCCAGCATGAGAACAACAGACTCCAGCTCCCAGCTGGGGCTCCCTGAGCATCCCCAGCCTGGGCTTCTCCCTGGCACATCCCACAGCTGGGCTGGCAATGAGTGACCCAGACCACACATCCCAGCTGGGACTTTGCAGCTGTAATTCCATTTACAGCCCAATGACAGCAGTGTACACGGGCAGAGTCTCAAATCCCAGACACACAGATAAAATTAACCATGAATTAATTAACCCTGAGTTTAGCTACAGGCTGGTAGGAATGGTGCTCAGGGCCAGCACTGGTTCCAGCCACAGGCTGCAAATCCACTGAGCCCAAAGGAACACTCTGCCTGTGTATCTGTATGTGTGTATATATATATATATATATATATATGTGTGTGTGTATAACACCTACACATATGGGGTGGGTGTACACCTGTGTATCTCTGTCTGCTGTCAGGAATTAAAGTCCTTGAGGTGCAAACTCTGGCACTGGCAGGTTCCTGAGTGCCACTTCTTGCTGTGGCAGCAAGACAGCCCATGGTGCTGCTGGGATTAATCACACAGAGGGGACACAGCAACACCCTGCAGCTTGCAGGGAACTGCAGCAGAAACAAGTGTGTTCCAAAATTAGAACTGCCAATATTGAGGTGAAGATTTCACTGACTTGTAAAAGCCAAGTCGATAAGGTCAAAAGTTAATTAGATCCATTTTACTTCCAATTATCTGCCATTTCAGGCTGGATTATTATATGGTTAAAGTATGAGCAAGAAGGGTCTAAGAGCATCATTCCATATTTACAAAAGGGAGTATTTTCATTTTTTAATTATTTAAAAAAAAAAACAGTTTCATTAGTATTTTTAAGGAGTTTCCTAGAAAACTTGGATAACTATGGATTACCTTTTTTTTTAATTCTTCATTCACAGTTCCAACACAACCACAAAACTAGAGACAAAACCACTCAGTAGCCTGAAAACTCAGAGTCAAGGTTACTCAGGAAACACCCTCTAATTGCACCAGAGGTGATGCTGGAAGCAGCCCCAGGTTTCCAGAACAGAAGAGCATTGCTGAAGGCAAGTGCTGCTCCTCAGAGCTCTTCAGTGGGGCTGCTGGACACACCAGCCATGAACAGGAACAGAGAGAAAAGCATCACTGTTCCCCCAAACCCTCATCCACTGTAAACAGGTACAAACACTGACCAGCACAAGGCCCTCGTGTCCTCTGCACCTGTGCAAACCTCTCACTGAGGTTTCACTTCCCTTTCAGAAGGCTCACATCCCAAAACATTCCTTACTATCAACTTCTTGTTGACAAAACAAGAACAAAATCCTGATTTCTTCCCCTTCCTGTTGACAGGGGTGAGGCTGCTGAATCTTCTCTAAAGGAAACCAGCAGGAGTGATGCACTCCAGCCTCAGACAGGTATTTAGCCCAAACTCGAGCAGTCTGAGCACTGCTGTTCAAAACCAACAGGTACTTCCCAAAACCACTGCTACCAAACAGTATGAAAGTGCAAAGACAGACTTGTTCACTAAGTGTCAGATCTTGTAAGATATTTAACATTAAACAGACATTTCCACCACAGGAAACAGAGCAAACATACCAATTAAATTAATTTTTAAATACCAATAAAAATATTGAGGACTTGGTTTCCAAGTCCATTTTGGAGCTTTTGAAGCATTTTAACCTGCACTCCCCCCTGAATTATCCAAGGTACATTATTGCCCCAGAGACACCGAGCACTCAGTGCCCAGGCAAAGCCAGAACAGATGCTGAACACCAGGCTTGCTGCTGCCAAGCCAACAGCTCTGCCAGGCTGCAGAGGAGTGCAGTGAGCTCCATGCAGGAACTCAGGGAAATGCCAGCCATGGAACAGCCCCAGCTGCAGCTTCTGCTTTTCCTCAGAGAGCATTAACCCCCAAACACTGCCCTGACTGACCTCAGACCTCATGAAACGCCACAGTTTCTCCAAGTCTCAAATTCCTCAGCCTTGTAACAGCAGGGAAGCAGCCTTGCCCTGCCAACAGCCAGCAGCAGCTCACTATCCTGCTGCACATAACCTGAGCTGCACATGCACCTGGGCTGCACATAACCTGGGCTGCACACACACACACACCTGAGCTGCACACACCTAAACCTGAGCTGCACACACATAAACCTGGGCTGCACACACATAAACCTGGGCTGCACATAACCTGAGCTGCACACACAAACCTGAGCCGCACACAGCTCCAGCCAAAGGCAGCACACAGCTGGTGTCCTGCACAGCTGGTGTCCTGCACAGCTGGCCAGAGGCAGAGGCACTGCAGGGACCCAGCACAGCCTGGGGAGGGATGCAAGGCACTGCAGGGCTGCGACCCATGCTCAAATACAGAGCAGGGAAATCCTGAAAGGATTTTGCCAGTCCTGGTTTGGCCCCTCCACCTTCCCAGCTGCTGCAGCTCAGTCAGGCAAGCTAAAAATACTTTCCTTTCTAAAAACCCCTTTTCCACAGGAGGCAGAGCTGTGGTTACCACAGAGATGGCACCAGGCAGTCCCACAGATCTCCCCACACCACCAGCCCTGTGTGCAGCTCTGAAATAACTCCTGATTATAACCTCCATGGGCAGCAGGAGATCCATCACCCAGGGCTGCCAGCCTGGCTGCCCCACAGGGGAGCAAACTCCTTTTTTATGGAGCAAACACCCACAGAAAGCACTGCCTTATATCCCAGGGTATTCCATAAAGCTTCACTTGAACTCATTCACACGTGATCTTGCTTAGGGACATTTAATCCTGATGGATGGGGCACCTATTAAGAACTCATTCCATTTCCTGTGTCACCCTCAAACACAGCAATTCCTCAAAGCCAGGAACACTGCAGGCACCCAGCCCTGCTGCCAGTGCCAGCAGGCTCCCCACAAATCCAACAAGCTGTGCTCCTCATGATGCAAAGCTGAGCCTGCTCTGAATCTTCCAAAGCCCAAGAAGAAAACGTCACTGGTGTGTTTCTGAAAGATTTTCCTATTTTAGTACAAGGGACTTAAAATTAGAGTTCTATTGCTCTACTGCTAGGTGAACAGCAGGAAAAATGCTAAGAGAAAGGATGGTACAGTGTGAAAATGAGGACATGTACAAAACAAGATGTCTAGATAAAAAGAGAAAAAAATAGTATTCCTGCATAGAAGACTTAACAAAAAACCATCCCAGATTAATACATTCTCTGCACAGCTTTGCAAAAAGCTTGATATTCCAACCATCAGTAAGAGACAGAAAAACCAGGCAACAGGGTGGTTTTGAAATAAGAAGCCACCAAATTTGCCAAGAACATCCTTAGTATAAAAAGCAAATGAATGCAAAGCAAAGCCACCCTTCTCAAAGCCATGGCCCTCAGCAGCTGAGTCTGGGTATCCCAGCTCAGGTCAGGTCCCTCTGCATGTCCTCACACAGCCAGTGACAGACACCCTCCACCCAAGCCCTGGATTTTACAGAAGAAAATATTATCACCTTCATTTGCTGGACCTAGTTTCAATAAACCCATTGATTTCAAAAGACTTTTAATCAGTCCAGTTTAAGGATGTGTATCAGTAACAAGAGTGGCAATAATTCCAATTAATTTCTCCAGTTTAAAAAGCTTACTGTACATTTCCTCATCCAAAGGAAAAGGGGGGAAATATGCAATCAATCACATTATGAATTCCTGAGAAGTCCAGATACATGAGATACTCCATGGACAGGAAAAACAGCAGGAGCTTGGCCTTTGAAAAGTCAGTGTTGCCAAACATTGGAGCAACGTCTGGAGGAGGCTTCTCTGCTGACCCCAGGGCTGGAGCCAGACTGGGAGAACTGGGGGAGGGACCCAAGGAGAGCTTAAAGCCCCTTTCAGTGCCTAGAGGGGCTCCAGGAGAGCTGGGGAGGGGCTGGAATGGCAGGACAGGGGCATGGCTCCCACTGCCAGAGGGCAGATTGAGGGTATTTAGGAGAAATCCTTCCCTGGCAGGGTGGGCAGGGCTGGCACAGGTGCCCAGAGCAGCTGTGGCTGCCCCTGGATCCCTGGCAGTGCCCAAGGTGTGGGACAGCCTGGGACAGTGGCAGAGCCATGGCAGAGCCTTGGGGTCCCTTCCATCCCAGCCCCTGCTGTGACTCTGAGCACCAGGGTGCAGGTCAGCCCAAAGCAGGGTCACACTGCTCGTGTCTGCTCCCTGAGACCTGCCCCTGTCCCAGCACAGCCTCACCCAGGACACAGGCAAACAGCATTTCCTTCCTTGGCTCCCAGGGCTCCAGTGCCACCAACCCGGCAGGCACAGAGCCAAGCCTGGCTCAAACAGCAGCCAGAGCCAGTCATTAAACCCATACTTAATGGAAATCTTCAAATTGATCTCACACATGATACCAACTAACAGCTTTCTGTAGATTCTAAAATCCAGCAGCTCTGTTTCTGTGAGGTTCTCACTCTTGAATAATTTAAAACAGTCTGTCTCACTTTCTCTGTGTCTCTTTCTCTCCTTCCCCCACCCATTTCTCATTCCTCCAGCCCATACAAACATTCTGCAGTAGCTTTCAGAGTTCAGAAGGAACCACAACATCACAGCTGGCCCCTGAGAAATTTCACCTACATTCCCATACACTGGCTGTGGAACTTTTAAATTAAGTATTTTTATTCTCAGCAGATTAGATTGCTGAGAGAAAGCAGATGCCAGGAGAGCTGGAAGCATCATTCCTGCCAAGAGCTCCTGCAATGCCTGGGAGTTAATTAGGTGAGACAAGAGTGAAGATGATGGAATAAAGCAACCCACAGGCTTTGCTGCAAACCGAGGGGAGCCACACTGATGAGCTCTGTAAAGCCAGTCTGCTGGCACACCTGAAACCAAGCTTAGCCCCAAAACACATCAATAAAACATGCTGGGCTGGCACCTGAGAGCCAGGCACATGGGAACACTGGAACAGCCTGCAGGACAAGCCCAATCTGCTCCTGCCTTCCCAGGAGAGGAACAACAGTCACCTGTGACACATCCCTCAGTAAAAGCTCTGCTCCCATCCCTCCTGCACTGCCAGGGAAATCTGCACTGCAGCAGGAAGCCAGGCAGGAGCTCCAGAGGCTGCACCTCGACCAGCTGTGCTGCCAGGGGAAATAAAAGGATCTGCCTGCAGGGCACAGCCCTAATCAGTGTCTGCAAAGCTGCACAGAGGAGGGAGAAGCCAGAGGAAGGCTGGAAGAGAAAAAAAAAAGAAGGAATCAGGTTCAAACTGACTGGATGAAGACAAACTCTGAATGAAGGAGGCTGTTTCCTGCCCAACAAAAGTCTATTGCACAAAATGCACCCCAGACACATACACCACTGTACCTGGCCACAAAGCCTTCACCTGGAGCTTTGGCTTTGAATAATTTCACTGCAGAATTCATCTCTTAGGATGCAGCATGTCCCAGGGACAGCTGCTGCTGAAATCACTTTTTAAAGAGAAGGATTTATCAAAATTTCAGCCCTTTGGCACAAAAGAATGTTTGTGGAAGATGAAAAAAAAACCCCAAAATTGCAGTTTTTATCCTGCTAGGTATCTCCCTGCACTGAAAACACTTGAATTGCATTACAGAAGCCCATGGGGAAAAAAAGCTCTGTAAGCTTTTGCTTTTTTGCTTTTGCTTGTTTGTAAACTCTTGCTCTGTAAGAGTTAGCAAACACTGCACCCTGCCAGTCCAAATTCAGCCTCCTGGTCAGTCCTTCCATCTCTGTTTTACCTGGGGGGCACATCCTTGTTTCTGCCATTGCAGCCCTCACCTGAACACTCAGTGCCCTCAGGCCAGGCACATCCATGCACAGGACTTGATGAAGGCAAACAAAATACAATCAAAACACTGCACTAGAATGTAAAACTTGGTTTATCCATTTTCAGAAGGCTGTCCAAGGAAATGGCTCAGGACAAAAAAAATAAAATGCAGCAGCACTTTCAGGCAGCTGTTAAGTGCAGTCACAGCACTGAGGCTGGAGGATCAGCTGGAAATGCACATTATTTGCTCTGTAAGACAGAACAGCAAGGGAGAGGCTCCCAAGGAGTGTGGGAATGGAATGGCAGAGCTTGAAACACACATGGCCAGTCCTTACAGCCACTGATGCAGCCAGATCATCTTCACACAATCACTTTTCCAGTCATTTCTACAATTTGAGAAGAGAAAGTCATTTCAGTGAGTATCTGAAAAAAAGCATATTAATCCCTAACACACAAAGGTCTCATCAAAACCTCATCAAACCAAAAAGATTTGCTAAGCACAGTTATTAATAGTTTGCCTGTCTGCTTTGATTATATTTGACATAGTTTCCATATGGAAACTCACACTAAATTTCATCAAGAGCTTTACTTTGTTTAAAACATCAATCCATCTAACATAATAAATATTTGCAGATATAGGAAAACATCACCTTTGTGAGTTATCCTTATACAGAAGGGTGAGAATTCACACAGTTTCACTGCAATGCTTCCAATGCTTCCTACTTCCTTCCTGAATACTGCACAGCTTATCCTCCAACCCAATCCTCAGCTGTTTCACTTTGAATACACCTACTTTGGCTTCACTGCTTGTATTTGTGGAAAATCCTGTTTGTTTTCTTTGCATCAAGAGGCTTAAGGGGTCACTGAAGTTACTTTCATAGATAAACCTTATGAAATCTCCCATAAAAAAAAATTACTGGATGTAACAGCATCATGCTAATCAGCCAAGTTAAAAATAAATAGAGCTGATAAACCAGTGAGACCAGATACTAGTCCTGTCATCTTTCCTTTCCTGTCTTCCCTTGTACACAATCACAGTTTTTCTGTAATATTTAATGAAAACCCACTAATTTATGCAAGACATAGAAGCAGCCATGTCAAGGTCAAAACCTGCATAAATAATTTCACATCATTTTCACTGAGATGCCGTTACAGCTCACTCTAACACTCACAGTACCAAGGTATGATGCTCTCAGATCAGTCAGGTCAGCACCTGGAGCCATCCCAAGCTGAGCCCAGAGCCCCAGCACAGCCCTGGTACCCAGGGTGACACCCCAGGGCTCTGCACAAGGTATTCAGCACAGGAACCCCACACCAGCCTTGGATAGAATCATCTGTACAGCTGTGAGGGTCAGCAGCTCAAAACACGATGAGAATCCAGGAATTGAGAAGTGCACTTTAACCTTTCTGCTCGCTAAACACCAAGATGTGACTGCTCATCCCCCTGACAGGCAGGAAGGGCTGACATCAGCACTGACATCAGCACCAGAGGTACACATTGCTGCAACAAAGCAACCAAAAAATCATCCTGAAGGAAGAGTACAGCAACTGGGCTTGGGGTTTTTACCTTGAGCTATTTGCCAGGGTTAAAAACGAGCAGAGTATTAAACTTGGTTTATCTTGAAAATAACACATTCTGCTTGACAAATTTAAAAAAGGTCTATTCTAGACATGCTAGTCCTAAACACTGTTGAACTACCAAAACTAGCAGTTACTTGGTAAAAATCCAGGAGCTGGCATGTTTTCATTTCCCTGTTATCTCCAGTGCTCCATGATGGAGCAGCAGAGCTCTGGGCTCACCCTCTGCTCCCAGCAGCTTCCCCCAAGAATGGCTGTTCTCACAAACCTCACTGCTGGGAATGTCTGTGCTGAGCTAAGAACAGCGACTTGAGAAAAAAAACTAAAAGAAAATCCAGTCCACAGAGGGCACACAGGGCTTCTCGTGGCTAAAGATTGAAGGGGGCCTTGCCAAGCAAGGATGGCAGACACATTTCAAAAAACATCCAATTAAACAAAATTAGGTAGAGCAGAAATTGCACATTGCCTCCTTTTCTTTGAGGCCAAATCCAATGCTGCTGTTTGCAAAGAACACTCAAAGAAGTAAACAAGATGCAGCAATAAATTCCAGCGAAAGTCTGAAACACTGCTCAGTGAAAGCAGGACAGTTCTGCTCCCCGGTGCTCTGCAATTTATCAGAGGAGCAAACGTCAGGCAGTCTGGAGAGAGGACACTCCAGAGAGCTGTGCCCCTCAACAGCACAGGAACTAACGGGGAGACTCATTAATTAACGTGCCAAACAAGCAACATGCAGAGAACAGCCACTTTGCTGATGGTGCAGCACTCCCTGAAGCAATCTCACCTCTGCTCCTGCCTACAGCATCTGATGGGAAGGAGCAGCAGAGCTGCAGACAGGCTCTGCAAACCAAGCCACAGGCAGCAGCAGGAGCCCAGGGCTGTGCTCACAGGGCACACTGAGCTCTGCTCAGCTGCCCCACACAGCTCAACAGCCAATTCAACAGCCTCTGCTCAGGCCATGTCCTTTGGCATCTGCTTTGTATTTTTTCCACAAGGTAAGACACTCGCTGTATTCCAGGTTCTGCACCAGGCACTGAATTTTAGTGGGGTTTTACAAACAGTTTGTTTTCCCATATTGAGATCTTGTCTCCTCAATACACACTATCATTTACAATGCATTTATACTGCCAGTTGTACTTGGGGCTCTCCAGGCACCATAACGTTAATTAATCACAAATACTACCCGAGCTCAGTTCACTTGTAGCTCCTGTTTGAGATCCCTCAACAGCCAGGACATCCTGCAATGTACTACAGAAACATTGATGCAGAGAGACTTTGTTTGATTTTCGGCTGCCCAGGAAACCACTGGGAGCGGTGGAGCGCCCTGGCCACGGAGACATGGAACCACAGAACCCCTGTTCCACACCCTGATCCCAATCCCAGAACCACAGAACCCGTGTTCCACATCCCATCCCCATCCCCATAGCCACGGAGCCCCTGTTCCACACCCTGATCCCATTCCCGGAGCCACGGAGCCCCTGTTCCACACCCCATCCCCGGAGCACCCGGCCATGGACCCAGGGAGCCCCGCAGCCCCTGCTCCGAACCCCAGCACAGCAGAGCGCAGCCCTGCAGAGAGCCAGCCCCGGCTGAGGAGACAGCAGCAAGGCTGATCCCACCTCAGGGATCAGCGCTGGGATTCCCGGCGCAGGGAAGGAACGGTCCGAACCTGCCCTGCTGCCGGCGGCACCGGCACCGCGGGCGAGCCCGGTCCTGTCGGGACGGGACGGGACAGCCCGACCGAGCCCGGTCCTGCCGGGACAGCCGAGCCCAGCCCGGCTCAGCTCGGTCCAGCTCAGCTCAGCCCGGTCCTGTCGGGACGGGACGGGACAGCCCGACCGAGCCCGGTCCCGTCAGGACGGGACAGTCCACCCCAGCCCGGTCCAGTCCAGCCCGGTCCGGTCCAGCCGGGCCAGCCCAGCGCTGTGCATGACACGGGCGTTGAACAAAAACGTGCACCAACAGGAACACTTTCTTCTCACTCTCTATCCTGGTGTCTTTTCCCAGCTCTCAGCACAGCTGTTTGGACCAACCATGCTTCAGGCCAAACCCAGCAATGCTGCAGACACACAGGTAAATGGCAAAGAATCCTGCAAGTGTAGCAGCTCCTCTGCTTTTGAATCGCTTCCCAGCACGAGCTGCAGCTTCACGGTGGGGTAAATACCACAGGAGCTGCCAGCAAACCCTGCAGATCCACTGCCCTCACTGTCCCAGGCACTTGGAACGCTCTTCTGGCTCTTTCCCACTCCTAAAGTAATTGGGAACAGGGAATTTATTTGCTACTGAAACGTCAACAGAAAAGCAAACAAACAAAACCCATCAGAGCTGCGAGACTGACTTGGAGATTCCCGTTCCCACACACTAAGAGGGCACGAGGAAACTTTCACAATATTTAGAGACTTTACAAGCTGACAGACAACATGCATGGTTTTCCTCCAATTTTTAGGAAAGCATGCAGACAATCCAGTTCCTGGACCAGTCACTCTGCAAAGCATCTGGAAATGGTCCACGTCCACAACAACTGCAGATAAGAAGGGAATGAGGATTTGCCACAAAACGTTGAACACAGAAGTATGCTGCCATCCCTAGCAAGTGCTGGAAAGCAACAGGCAATGGCATCAGCAACAAAGACAAATCCAAGGAAAAAATGTGCAGTGTCTGGTACAGAGTCACAGAAGGTGTTGGGGTTCTGCAGGTCCAGTCCCTGCCCAAGCAAAGTCTCCCAAGAGTTCAGAGTCTGTCCAGCTGGCTCCCCAGTACCTCCAGCAATGGACACACCACAATCAATCCCTGCCATTTCCTGATGGGCTCTGAGTGCAGCAGCTCCTACCCTCACCTGTTTAATAGGCACTTTCATCATACAACAACGGTCACAGAAGTTCATTCTTTTTAAGAAACACAATCAAGTCTTGCACTGAAATTCATCTATTTACCAAGGATGTCTCCCCACACCTGACTGATAAGTTCTGCCCTCATCCATGCTGGGAGACAGCTTTCTGCTCACACACCTCAGTGATAGTAACAGCCTGCAAGAACAGGCAGGTCCACAACATTCACATAATTCAGGAAAGAGTGGGAAAGGAACTGCAGATCTTTCTTTTCTGATATCAGTAAAAGGTGCACAATGGTCATAAATAACAAATACTTTAATATTTAGTAAGGAGAGCTGAGGAGAAATGGGTTTGTTTCCTTTTTGCTAAAAGGCTGTCCCACAAGACAAATGAGAACTGGCTTCAGAGCCTGGTGAGCAGTGGAGCCCAGAAAAACAACACTGCCAGCTCATGAAGATAAACTTGTTTTAGCAGAAGATTTTTGGGTCACATCCAGTTCTCTGAAGTGCGTGGGTTGATCCCATCATACTGTCCCACCCAGTTCTTGACTTCTTCATGTGCCTGGCGGCATTTGAAGTTAAAAATACATATAAAAAAATACCCAAACAGTTTTTCAATTTCTTCCTCCAATAAAAAGCACAATAGGAATTATAGATCAAAATTTTCACTCTGAACAGATGGTTTTTAAAAACATTTTGAACATTTTTAGGTCAGGGACACAACCAACCAATGCTCCTGTCAAAGGGAACCTTTTTTGTGCAAAGGTGCTGCAGTGCTGGACCCAATAACAGATGTCTGCCCAAGAGTGCACAGAAAGGTCTTCTCTGGCAGACAGTCTGAGAACAGCACAAATTCTGTCCTTAAATAAGAATTCTGAAGTAATTTAAACAGAGCCAATGCTGGCTGATGGTGCTTCATGAGTACAGACTTTGTTCAAGTGATTTCTGCACCATTTCTTTTCATATTCACTGGACACAGAGCTCAGCACACAGTTCTGAGCTGCTCCTACAGGAAAACTGGTTTTGCTTTTCCAAAAGGATTGGTAAAGCCTCTAAACTTGGAGAGTTTGCCACACCAAGAAAACGAAAAGCTTCAAAACAAGCTCCCACCACACCACTTTAAAGGCTTTAGTGAGGGAATTCAGAATTAGGTCCTGCTCCCAATGCTGTGTGCTCTCACAGTTCACCCACCCCAGTGCCACCAAGACACAGTGCCTTGCCAACACATTCAAGCATTCCAGGACAATTAAAAACTTATTTTCAAGAGTGCAGTGGAAAATGGAAAGCGAGGAGTGAACATGTAGAGGCAGCTCTACCCCAGGCAAGGCACAACAAACAGGTTTTGGGTGCTGGGCTCCCATGGCACCCAGAGCCTGTGGGAATGAGAGCAAGGCCTCGTGCCAAGGTGCAGGTTCTAGAGAAGGTGACGTTATCCACATCCTGTAAACAGTGTCTGTCACCTCACCAGAGCACAGAGCATCTTTCCCTGCTTCTACTCACTCCCACAGCTAAGGGGAGCTGGTTTTGCTCTGAGCTCCCCAAGCCAAGAGGCTCAGAGAAGCAGGAGGCTCACACAGCTCTGATTACCTGGGCCCTAGTTTGGCCAGGAGCATCTCCAGGAAGGCAGGGTGGTGCACAGGCTGTGCTGCACCAGAGCTGCTCTGCTCCCTGGAGCACAGCTGCAGGAACAGGCCACTGCCAACACCTGTTTGCACAGCTGCTCCAGCTGCAGAGCCGTGCTCACCTGCCATCCCTGCAGCAGCTTCAACTCACACCCTGCAGAGCATCCTCCAAAACCCTCCCCCTCCAACCTGCTCCCTTTCAGGCAGGGCCAGGATGCTGTGCTGAGCCTGTCCTGAGCAGGGCAGTGCCCCGGGGCAGGGGCAGCAGCCCAGGGATCACCTCGGGCACGCAGGATGCTCTGGCTGAATGCAATGAGCCCTGATTCCAGAGCCAGCCCAGCATCCCACCAGCAACCACCACTCCTCCAGGAACACACCTTTTGCCCTGAAGGCAGGTATTTTTAATCTAGGCTGTTTTGAGGGCTGGACAGTCCTGGGCAATTGCTGGACAGCACAGGCACAGTCCCTGTCCAAACTGTGGTGGCTGCTGGTGTCCCACACAGAGACCTGCAGTCCAACACCATGGGCTCCAAACCCGAGCCTCTTTTAGCACCACATATATTTCATGGCAAGGGAAGACCCTCAAACCACCTCATCCCAGCACCACTCAGTACACTGTCTCAGAGGAACAGTGCATGGCTCCCAGATGCAGACCAGCCCAAATCAACATTTTTCCCTTCTGGCTTTCAAAGACTGAGCACAAGCAGGATGTGAGCAAATGCCACACTTGCAGTGCTCCTGGAGCTGTCAGACCTGCGAGGGGCAGCAGGGTGGGTGCAGAGCAGAGCCCCACATCACACAGAGCCAGCAGCTGCCTGCAGCCCCCAGCACGGGTGCAGGCAGCAGGCAAATGCAAAACCATGTGTAAGCCTCAGAAAAAAGCCTCAGGATTTCTTCTCCTTTACCCACACGTTATCCAAAAGCTGTGGCTGAGCAGAACCCCAGCCAGGCTCTGCCAGGGCAGGCAGCCCTGCACACCACACAGCACCCATCCCCTCCTTCTGCCTCTGCTACACCTCTGTGTGACATTAAACCTCTCCTGATGTGAGCTCCATCAGGAAAGAGACCAAGGTGAAACCAGGGAAAAGAGGAAGAGACAGGGACAGCAGGAATTGGCAAGGAACGTAGGTGGGAAAGCTTTACACCAACTTGGGAAACAATACAAGAAAATATCAGAAGCTGCTTTACTGTGGACAACCCAAAACCTGAAGGGAAAATCCTCCCACTGACAAAGCACAAGCAAAAGGAAAGCTCCCCATGTGGCACCTGTAATCACATCCCTGAGCCATGGGTCCTGTGAATCACAGCCCAGGGGGCTCAGCTGTGCTGCAGGGTGACAGTCACGGCCAGGTGTCAGGGACAGCCACAGCCAGGTGTCAGGGACAGCCACACCCCGGGTGTCAGGGACAGCCACACCCCGGGTGTCAGGGACAGCCACACCCCGGGTGTCAGGGACAGCCACTGCCCAGAGGGCTCAGCTGTGCTGCAGGGTGACAAACACCCCGGTGTCAGGGACAGCCACACCCTGAGTGTCAGGGACAGCCACTGCCCAGAGGGCTCAGCTGTACTGCAGGGTGACAGTCACACTCAGGTGTCAGGGACAGCCACTGCCCAGAGGGCTCAGCTGTGCTGCAGGGTGACAGTCACACCCAGGGGTCAGGGACAGCCACACCCCGGGTGTCAGGGACAGCCACAGCCCAGGGGGCTCAGCTGTGCTGCAGGGTGACAGTCACACCCCGGTGTCAGGGACAGCCACACCCAGGAGCTGCTGGAACCCACCCCCGGGTACCAGGAGAGAACAAACCCTGTGACACCAGCACAGGTGCATTGCCTTCCTCAGCTCTGACGTTCTGCTCTCAAGGATATCATTTGTTACAGCTGACTGACTCATGAAGATGAGTGCTTAACAACCTGAAGACATTAATGAAAACCATCAATTATATCTGACTTCAAATATCATATAAGAACAATGAACACTTTTGTTTGCTTCACTACATGCTTTAACTTCAAGTTTTGCCAATAACAGGAAAAGTGTTAGAAATTAAAGTGATTAAATAAAATATTTACATTTTAAAATTGTGTGCAAATACTGATAGTAGTGCTAAGAGTGTTGAATAACTACTACACACCATTGGAAGAAAAGAAGCCAAAGTAACATTTTACTTTTAATACCTGCTCTTCCCCAGAATAATGATTATTGTACTTAATGTGACCTTCTCCACAATACGAAAAATAACGTAATTCCATGGGAATTTCAGCAGGGGAAGATGCCACTCCAGTAATGGAGATGCCAAAAGGACTAAAGGGCTCTGACAGGCCATTCAAGGAGCCACTGGAGTCAGAGGGTTCTGCTTTCCCAAGAC
The DNA here is from genome assembly GCA_027576295.1 of Cossypha polioptera. Lineage (NCBI taxonomy): Eukaryota > Metazoa > Chordata > Aves > Passeriformes > Muscicapidae > Cossypha > Cossypha polioptera. The sequence continues at coordinate 35,360,868 of JAODHX010000370.1, read as the reverse complement.
CACTTCCTGTTCTCCACAAAGAGTAAAACATAGTTAGGGAATATGGAATAAAGGATTAACCTACACTAACACAGATGTATTTTGAGAGCTTCCCACACTAAAAGGATACAACTGGCTTGCATGCACCTGGCTGCCTGACTTGTTCTCTTTTTTCCTTCCAATTTCAGGTAAGGGTTTGGGGACAGAGGACAAGGCAAAGCTACAGCCAGAGTGGCTGACCCTGTGCAGGGTGCTGGAGACACTTCCCAGAGCCACACCTAAAGCCAGCTTGTCTTCCCAGGTCCTCCAGTCACTGGATTTCCTCTTCCCACTCAGCCCAGCAGCTGCTCACAGCCCCAGCACTGAGCACAGGCAGCAGGGGAGGATTTCCAAACCAAAATCCTTCCCACAGCATCACACTGCAGGGCACACAAAGCCAGGGACACCTCACAGCTCCACCTCCTGCACAGGGGGTGCAGAAGGGAGCCAAACGAGACAGCCTCCTGAAACACAACATGAACACGAGTGTGGCAGAAACTGAAAGGAAAACACTCAGAGTCTGATACAGAAAACCAAACAAACAGAAGGCGGCAACGATACTTAAGAAACTAACACGGCCCCTCCCACAACAACAAAAAAAACAAACCCAGAAAGCAGACACGGAAAGGAGCAGAAACTAGAAAGCACAGAGGGCAGAGTCAGAGAAACAAGCTTGTTCCCGCAGTTCCCATCACTGGAACAATGGCAAATGCTCTCCTGGCCTCCTGTGTCACTGCTCAGAAGCACACAGCCCCAGGTGCTGTGCACACACTCCTGCAGCAGCAATGACCCCAGCCTGGGCTGTGTGTGAGCCAGCCCAGACACACATCACCTCACCTGCACAGCCTGGGCTGTGTGTGAGCCAGCCC
>JAODHX010000370.1:35343629-35354681 GCA_027576295.1 Cossypha polioptera | reverse complement strand
GCAGCCGGGGCGCGGGACGAGGCGGGGCGGGCGCTGTGTCCCGCGGGGAGCGGCCCCTCCGGGCACCCGGGCTGTGTCCCCTGCCCTGTCCCCGGGCTCTGTCCCCGGGTTCTGTCCCCTGCTCTGTCCCCGCCTCTGTCGCCTGCTCTGTCCCCGGCGATGCCGCCCCTGCCCCCGGCGGTGTCCCCAGGAATGTGCCCGCGGGGAGCGGTCCCGGCCCCGGAGGGCGCGGCGCACACGGCGATGGGGCCGTGCCGAGAGGGGGCGGGGGGCGATGCTGGACCAGCGAATGCCCCTGGAGCGGAGCCCGCGGTTCTGGGGGTCCGTGCAGAGCCCGGGGGTGACTCCCGCAGCTCAGGCAGCCCCCGCTGCGGAAGGAACCTGCCCGGTGACTCTGCCGAAGAGCCCCGAGCAATGGCAGATCCATCAGTCGCTGCTGCTCTGCCCTGTGGGTCCGTGTCCCGGCTGCTGAGAGGGACACAGCGGGCAGCCTGCGCACAGCCCAGGGGACGCTGAGCTCACGGGTCACTCCTCTCGAGTCTCCTCTGTGGCAAACTTCATCCGGCGGGGATGCAGCTGGAATGGCAAAAGCTCTGCCAGATCCTGAGCACCGGCCTTCCTTGTCAGAAGGTACAGATGAAATAAACAATTAAATAAAAAAGGTACTGAAATTCTGGAATTCTGCCTCATCCATGGGATGACCTCCAGTGATCTGTGGCACACAGATAGATGCAATGCAGAGAAAAGAACGGTGCTGGACTTCTCTGGAAAGTCTTTTCCAAGGTCTTGTGCAGCTCCTGAGACCGCAGCAGAAAGTTGCACTGTAGATCCTGTGATCTGACATGGATGCAGCCATCAGAGCTGTCAAAAGTAGCAGATCCAATGCACCATCCTGGTTTGTCTTGATACATTCACAGACAGGGAAAAAGAAACTAAAACGGGGAAGGAACTTGTGCTGCTGTTGTGTTTTTGGCAGGGTCTTGCAGCTTTCGGCCAACAGCGATTACATCAAAGCCAGGGCACGCTGGAGGGAGCCGTGTCGGATTACACCAGCTGGAAAGGGATCCCAAGCCATATGGCATCCAGGTGAAAAGTTTGGCAGTGCTCAGGAACAGGAAACTAGAATGAAAAGAGGCCGGTGAGGAATCGCCCTGCGATTGCAGGGACTTTGCCAGTTGCCCTGGCAGAGGGAGTTGTGCAGTGTGAGTGTCACAGCTGCACACCAGCACAGCAGGGTCTGCCCAGTGCCCGGGCTCAGGGCTCTGAACCCCTCACCCCCTGCACAGGGAGCAGTGGGTAAAAGCTCGGAGAACAGGAATTGAAAGTATCACAGCGTTTTCATAGAAAGCATTTTCAGATGAGTGCCCAAGAGCCTGCCCTGTATCCCAGGGATTATCATGGAAGCTGTTTCCAACAGCAAGGAACACCGAATGCCAAATGAGGAGCAGTGGCACCCGAGAGCAGGGCTGTGTGTGGGGAAGCACAGGCCAGACAGAACATCCCAGAACATCCCAGAACATCCCCTGTCCCCACGGAGGAGGGGACAGGAGCAGCCCAGACGTGTGGCCGGGGCAGCTCCAGCAGTGGGCTGTGGCAGGAATGATTGAAGCTGGGTTCTGGGCTGCTCCAGGAGCCAGGACAAACATGATGGAAGGGGTAGAGAGAGGGGACATGAGCTGGTCTGCAAAGCAAGTTGTGCAGGGCTGATAGTTTGGTACTTGTTAAATTTGGATGAACAAGGTCTGTACCTGTGCTGTGTGGGGAAAAAAATAATTGGGCAAATCCCAATATGAAATATGGGAATATGAAATGAATATGAATATGAAAGTTTGCCCGTGGCAGTGGGGAAAGGAGCAGTGAGTAAAGCACTCATGAAGGGTGAGGGCTGAGTTCAGTGCCCTGATGTGAATGTTAAAGCTCAGTGGGTGTGCAGAGCTGATGCTTTCTGTCACATGCTGCAGAGGACAGCTCTCAGAGGGCATGGCTCAGTGTCGTGGTGGGGTGACAGGAGTGAGTGTGGAAGTGCCCCCTGTGTCTATAACCTTTACAAATGCCATTTCTTTTTCTAAAATTCTTTTTTAAAATGCTGCATTTGATCAGGTCTGTGATACAGATGACAAAATTCTTTGGATTTGGATTCTTTGGATATTTCCTGGAGTGGATCTCCTGTACCCCAACAAGCACTGAATCCAGTGGCAGTCCATGCTATGCACTGAAAACACTGCTTTAAAACAAATAAATAAAATATAGTTACTGAATTTGTTCTTCAAAAGCAATTTCCAGGTGCACCACAATGTTTCCCAGTGTGCTTGTGGATGTGGATGTTTCTGTTCTGTGTTTACAGCCAGGGTGGTTTACAGGAGGGACAATGTGCACTTTGAGGGTGGTGAGGCACTGGAACAGGCTGTTTAAGAGGTTGTGGCTGCCCCATCCTGGAGATGTTCATGGCCAGGTTGGGTGGAGCACTGAGCAGCCTGGTCTGTGCAGGTGTCCGTGCCCATGGCAGGGGGTCCCTTCTGACCATTCTGTGACTCTTGCAGAGGGTGGGATGTGATTCACTTTGTGCTGAGTGTGCAGGAGTGAATCAGGGCAGAAAGGACATCCCAGGCTGGAGCCTTCAGTGGGACTGTTCCAGCTGCTCAAGAAGGGAGATGCTGCTGCTGCTGCTGCTGCTGTTCTTTGGCAGGACAGCCTGGTGGTGCCTGCTGCAGCTCCTGCAGTGAGGTGAGGCCGGGGAGCAGCACTCATCCCACTGCAAACACCATCAGGACACATGGGGAAAAGGCAAGTGGTGAAGTTTGCACCTTCACTGCCCTGGGCAGCTGTGTCAGTGTTTGTCACCATCAGTGACAAAGCCCACAGGTAAAGGGATCCTAAAGAAAAGGACAGGTACACACAGGAACAAAACTGAGGGCTCACAAATCCCCCCTGTGACAGCAGGCAGCTGCTGCAGCACCTCTGCAGGATCTCAGTCTGGTTTCCTGCATCACTGAGCACTCTGTGACAGCAGAATGCAATCCCAGGAAGGTGGTGCCTGGACAGCTGTGAGCACCTGTGTGTCAATGCAGGAGCCAGAGGCAGACACCCAGCAATGGCCCAGGGCTCTCAGGGAGGCATTCCTGCCATCAGCTCCTTCCAGCAGCACAGAGCTTGCTAAAGGGCCTGTGCCCAAAGTCTCTTGAGCAATAAGGAAAGTTCACACTGATGATCATCTTCAGCTATGGCAGCTGTATTCACAGAATCACTGAGGTGGGAAAAGCCCTCCCAGCTCATCAAGTGCAGCTGTGTCCCATCCCCACCTCGTCCCCAGCCCGGAGCACTCAGTGCCACCTCCAGGAATTCCTGGGACACTCCAGGGATGGGGATCCAACCCTCCCTGGGCAGCCCCAGCTGAGGCCAGAGCACCCTGTCAGTAAAGATTTAATGCACGATAGGGACAGTAATGTCAGCTTCCCATTCTTCCCTCCGGGGTGTTTTGGGATAACACAGGTCCAGCCTTGTCCCCTCGTGGCTGGGAGTGCTCTTTGCACACTGACCATGATGCACATGCTTCACTAGAGTCCAGGCAGCTGCAGAGAAATTGCCAAAAGCCCGTGGTGGATCAGGGTGGGGATGTTCATTTGTGCCCCACAGTTCCTCACCCAGCAGTGCCCTGCATCCCTGGCACTGCCCATTTCTGACTGCCCAGCCCTGCTGGCACTGGACACAGCACTCCACATGAATGCTCTGGAGACTTCACGAGCAGCCAATGTGAGCGAGGGGATGAGGTGAGTAAGTGTTTTATCATCCTTTAAAAGGTCTTTCCAGTCCCTGGATGAGCACTGGGAGGGCCCTGGCACGGTGTGGAGCCAAGCTGTGGGTCCCAGGCACTGACGTGGCTGTTCCTGCACTCCCTGGAGCTCACCTAAGGCTCAGCCTGGTGGCTAAGCCTGGCTTTGAGGAGAGCTTGGTCTGCCCTTGTGCTGCTGCTTCCTGCTGGGCATCCCACAGGTGTTCCCACGCAGGACTCTCAGTTTCTGGTGGGTCCTGCATGTCTGGCTGCCTTTGCAGTGTTCTCACACACATCCAAATGAGACTCACTGGAGCTGCTCTAACACTGGAATGAAACCTACACATGGTTGGGATGGTTCTTTCTGCATTTGTCACTCACCAAATAAAGATTAACAGAGAGTTTTGAGCTTTTAAACTTCAGCCAAAAGAAGTATTATTGTAGAAGCCAAACAACAGTCCTATCCCCAAACTGTTTGCTGCTCCTGTTTTTAAATATTTTGCTGAATAAAAGATTTTTTTGTAAATTCTTTCACCTCTTTGTGTTTCTCATATTTATTCTCTTCTCACAGTTCTTTCCCTTGCAAGGATTTAGCCCCAGATGGATCTGTCTGGTCTGCTAAATGCTATCCAAATATTTACTTTTTACAGCTCATAAAGAGTCACACCTTGCAAACACTTCTTGAGAAATCCTAAAGCATTGTATGGGCTTTGTTTTGGGGTGTTTGGTGGGTCAGTGAGGTGCAGCTGCTCCTGGAGTGCTCATCACAAGGCCTCTACCCTTTACAAGCAGTGTTGGTAGGAGGGCAGTGCCTGGGAAATCACCCTTGCCAGTGAGCAGTCACCCTGGTGAGCAGGAATCCACATTCCAGGCACCAGCAGTTGGGAGAGGCTGGGCCTGGCACTGGAAAGCTGCAGCACCATTTATCTGTTCAATAGAAACGTGCATTGAGCAGGGATTTATGGCAATACAAGAATAAAAGTGGTGCTGCTGTGCTGGGTCTCAGCTGCCCTGAGGGCTTTGAGCTCACAAACCCAGTGGGACAGCAGGGACAGCAGGGACAGCAGGGACAGCAGGGTGCTGGGGAGTGTCCCTGGCAGTGCTGGGGATGGCAGTGTCATCACCTGGGGGCTCTGTGTCAGCACAGAGAGCTGGTGAACGACCCTGAGACTCCTCTGACTCCCCTGGTTTGCTCCAGGTGCCCCAGTCTGACCCTGCTCCACTCCAGAAACCTCTCCAGGCCATTGATTTCAGGGCTGAGCAAAGTGCCCCCAGGCTGAGCAGCCTTGTCCCTCTGTCCTTTGTCCTCTGTCCCTTGTCCATCTGTCCTCACCCTGGCACAGCCACGGGGTGCTGGGTGGGCAGGGGCTGTGCTGTGAGTGCAGCATCTCAGCCAGAGTGCTCTTGGCACAACAGGAAAACCTCTGGCTTTTCTTCCCCTGTCTGCTCCCTAAGGCAGGGTGTGAAACTGAGGCTCTGTCTGCTGGATCCTTTGCTGATACAAAAGTGAAAAAGTGCCCAAAACCCATTGGCACTGTGGCAGAAGAGTGAGGACACATGGCTTTCAAAGCCAAACCTTTACCTGGCATTCCCTGGCTCAGCAACAGGGCAGCTGTGACCCTGATTTCTGCTGACAGCATTCAAAACTTATTACAGTTAGTTGGATTATTACTATTACTTAGTTGGATTTGTGCCTCTGCCAGCTGGGGATGAGCTGTCTCTGTTTGCTCTTGGCTAAAGTTTAGTTTTGGTTACAAAAAAGCTGTATGTATAGAAAGGGGTGAAATGAAAAATTGTATAAATTATAAATATATGGATGACATTAGAAAAAGCAGGATATCTAAACAACAAACCATTGGTCATTCTGTAACAACCTCCCAGAGCCCAGAAGCAGCCTGAGACAAGGTGCTGGTGCAGCAGTGCTCAGTGGGGATCTGTGTGGCTGCCCCAAGGCTTTCCCAAGGCCACGACAAGGAAATTCCCCATCTCATGAGCAAATCATTCACACATGGAAGCAACTGGTTTATAATTGAAGCCACTTACTGTTTCTCAGAATTTGGTTTCTATCAAAGCAGAGCTGTGACATAATTTGGGTGTCTGTCCCTGTGATTAGGCCAAACCTGCTGTCTCCAGCAAAACAACTCCAGTTCTTTTTCTGCACCCAGCTTTTTGTAGAAATTTGATTTACCCTGGGGCTGTGTGGGAAAGGCAGAGGGCTGGGGCACTGAGGTGAAGCAGCAGTGAGTCCTGCTGGGCTCTGGAGCCCTGGAGGGAGGGCAGGTCCTGGGTGTGCCCCCACTGAACCAGGGAGCCCGGGTGGCACAGCAGGAGCCATTCCTCATGAGTCCAGTCTCATCCCTCCCTGAGCTGCCCACACACAAAATACACAGGAACAGAAACATCTGGATGCAGCTGAGAATGGGCAATGCCATGAGCTTGGTCTGGAGCCTGTGGGTTGCACCTGCACCCTTTCTACCCTGCCCTGGGGCTGGGATGGAGAGGCCCAGAGGAACAGAACTTTACACTGAATTACACAAGGAGTAACAGTGTCAATATCATTGCACAAAGGCTATTACCTAATCACCTAACATTAAAGAAATAGATTAACATGGTGTCTGTTCTCCCAGGACCATAGATATTTTTGTGGGATATGGCATTATAATAAAAATTCCCCAGACTTCTACTTAATCTAGAAAACTCATTAAATAGATTCAATACACTATGGAATTCTATATAGAAATATTATTGTTAAATGTGTACCATATTTCTCTGCCTTCTTTGCCTAGTCATTTTCATCTTGTAGCTTATTTTACAGTGTGAAGGAGATAGAGAGAAGACTCAGAGCTGATGCAGGCTTTACAGACCAACAACCTGTGTGCTGTCATAGAATCACAGAATGCTTTGAGCTGGAAGGGACCTTGGAGCTCACCTCATTCCACCCTCCTGCCATGGGCAGGGACACCTTCCACTGGGCCAGGCTGCTCCAAGCCCTGTCCAGCCTGGCCCTTACTGTGTGGGAAGATGGGAGGAAATGGGCCATAATTTGTACATTATTTTATCATAAAAGATGAGCTCAGCATGAACAGAAAATCAGGACTAAACCACAGCCTGGTGAGGGTTTGGATCCTCAGCCAAAGATGTGTTACAAACCACACACATCTCACCTGAGCCACAGCCACACAACTTTCCTGAGCCCAGAACATCAGCCTGTGGGAAGCTGTACCTGGAGATTTCTAGGGCATGTCTGACCATGCAGGAGCACAGCTCTCCACTCCAGCAGAGACTTTGGGAGCCTCCTCCTCTGCTGTATCTCCCTGCTCCTTGCCAGGCCCCCAGTCAGTGGATGTGCAGGGAAGGTCGTGGTCAGTAGCTCTGCTCATCTGGAAAGAGATGGTAACCTGTAAAGCTTTGACTGCAGAGCAGAAAGCAGAAGTGGGAGGACCAGCTGGAGATTCCTGCAGAAACTCCTGCAGGACCTGAGGCTCACCATGAATCTCAGTGGTTTTGCCTTGCTCACTTGGGTACTGTCGTGTCCCCCATGGATGTTTAAGTGCTGCACACTGGGGGAAAATGCCCCTTACACGTGTGAGTGTGCAGCAGAGCAGCCAGTCCCCCCTGAGCTGCACCCAGGCACCACCAGGGAGCCTGAAATGGCTGTACCATGCAGGGGCAGCCCTTGAAAGGATGCTCTGCTTCCCCTCTGTTAACAGCACTGGTGGGAGCCTCCTGTGCAGCAGTCTGCCCAGGGTGTGGAGGGACTCAGCTCACCAGAGGTGTGTGCATCAGGAACGTTCTCAGGCTCTGCTTTGGATCTTTGGGATCACTGAAATACCATAAGTGAGTTCAAGGTGTGGGGTTTTGGGGTTGTACCCAGGGAGAGCTTTCCTGAAGGAAAATAGCATTGTCCTGCCAGGCAGAATCCTTGTTTTACAGCAGCACATGGAAGCAATGGCTTCAAAAATGCCTGGAATAAACTCCCCTGCTGCAGATAAACAACAGGGCACTGCATGGAGTGGCTGCAGGCTCTGTGGCTCTCTTGGACACCACTTGTGTTTAAAAATAAGCTGTTTGGTTTCTGCAGCACTAGTGAAAGTAGAGAACGTTCTTTTTTGGGAGGAAATGGCTTCCCATGCAGAGCAGGGAGGGAGGCAGCAGGGCGAGCAGCCAGAGGGGAGGAAGAGGGAGTTGAAGGCTGAGGCTCCTCCTTCCCAACTGAGTAATGGAAAAACGATGTAAGAATTCCAGCATCTGAATAAATATGTGCCCTATGACCTTAATCCCCTAGGAACCAAAACCATCCAGAGTCAGATAAAAATAGTAAACCCTTTACATTGGTGAGGGAGAGCAGCCCTGCTCCCAGCTAATTAGCTGAATCCTGTTAATAGTGGGGAGCTGGGCAGCCACGAGGAAGCAGGTGTTCCAGAGATGGCTGAGCTGGAGGCACAGCCAAGGATGAAGGCGAGGATGAAGCTGAGGATGATGCTGAGGACACTCACACCTGTTGAACCACATGGAACAGTGAATGGCCAGGGAGGATCCACCACAGCCAGACACTGAGTGGGACCCCCAGAGCAACTCCTGCCTGATGGCAGCTGCTGTTCTAGACCCAAAACCTCACATTACAGACCTTGCTGGTGCTGGGAACCGTGGCTGGACAGCAAGGATCCCCTAAAAAAAAAAAAAAAAAAATTACAGTGATCCTGACAACAAATGCCAATGAGTTGTTCGGGCTCGAGTGTGCCACTTTATTTAACTTTGACAGCTTCACAGTGAGCCAAAGTTGAACTTTTATTCAGCCTGTGGTGGAGACAATGGGTTGCTTCAATCAGCATTCACAGCTATTTGCTCTAGTCCTGAATACCTGTGCCATTAGTCAGCGTGGGGTTTTCCTTACAATTCCCTATGTGCAAACATTAACACCAGGAGAGCCTTTATTCAGCTTTGCAGAGCTCTATTTCAATTCTTTATGAACCTGTATTGTTTAGTGTCCCTCTCCTAGCCAAAATTGTTTGCAATTTAAAGGAAGCAGCTTTATTTTTCTTCTTCAGTAGCTGTCAAGAGACAGATAACCAGAAAAATATCCTCATGATCCTGTTCCTACTTTTGCCTAGTAAAGGAAAGTGGATCTGAGAATAATATCCAGTGTTTCTCTTCACGTGGCCATTCTGCAAGACATCACATTTGCAGGTTCCCTGGCGAGTTGGCATCAGTCTCCAGCATGGGCTCACTGTGCTTGCCATGTTACTGGTCAGGGCCGTGGAGAAGGCCAGGAATGGACAAGACCTGGATGTGATTAGTGCAAAGTGCCTTTTTCTAAATCCAGCATTTAATAGAAAAGTTGTTACAAGGACACAATTCCCTTAATTGTAAATACAGGCAATTTATTAGGAATAACTTTTTCTCCAGACTGCCCCACGGGCTCCGGTGGGTTTGCTCAGGAGCTCTGGGCTCCAGCCTGGCGTGGCCAGTGTGATTTCACTTCCCTCTCCAGGTGGTGGAGCCAGGACCTGCAGAGAATGGGAATCCTGGGCCCAGCAGGAGTGTTTGGCTCAGAGAGCTCAGAGCTCTCAGCACCTTGGGAGCTCATCTCAGGGGGTGACCAAGGGTGCACAGGGGTGGGCATTGCTGCCCCTCTTTGTACATGTGCAGAAACCTTTCTGGCCTTGCTTTAACCAACTTGGTTTTGTTCCTTCAGGAGCTGTTTGACACCAAGGAGAGGTATGAGCTGGAGACCACCCACTGGCTTACCCTTATGTAAGCCTTTTAAAAACAGTAATGGTCCCATTAAAGGGAATAGATTTTTATCAGGACAGAAACATGGTGAGCAGCAAGAGACTTGGCTGCTTTGGGTATGGATTCATGAAAGTCATTTCAAGGCTCTCTGGGAGCATAATTAGAAACATGAAGTCCTGGGATGTCTTCCTTCTTTTTAATCCAAAACTACTTTTAAGAGCTGCTGGCAGCTTGAAAAATGGTTATTAAAAGAGAAACAACTCCAGCCAGTTTGAGGGACAATCAGCCTGTAAAGTTTCTCCACAAATTTTAAGGTTTGGAAAAAGATCTACTTATTCAATTGGGAACAGGACACAGGCTGATTCTGGAACAGAAAGGGATGTCAGAGACATGAAAGGAAAGCTGTCCTTTAAACTCCCACATGGTGATTTAATTCAAGGTGACAGATACCTTTGCTTTTTGGAGCAACACCTCCTGCAGAACTTTCAGATGAGGGGAGGCTTTAGAAGTTCCCACAATCACATAAAGGGTCCATGGGAGAGCCTGGCAAAAGCTTGTCCCTGTTACATTATCTAGGGACAACAAATCAGGCATAGAGATGAAATGTTAATTCATCCAAGATGTGATTCTCAAAGGCTTCTCTGCCATGTTAAATAATATTTGCCTTTGAGCAGAGCAATAGGTGAGGACAAAGCAGTTACTGGGCGTGTGTTAAATTGCTGGAGGGTGCTCAGACAGCACTGCAAGCCTGGAAAAGGGAGCCAAGATTGGTGTTTTGCCATGACTGAAAGACAGCTTTCCCTTCCCTTCTGTGGGGCTTGCACAGTGATATGTAAGTGGACCTGACCCCCTTTTGGTGCTTACTCTAAGGGTAACATATCTCTTTCCTGCTTCTCTCCTGAAAAGATTCTGTTGATATTTTAGAGAAAATCACAGAACTGTTTAGGCTGGAAGGGACCCCAAATCCCACCAGTGCCACCCCAGCCATGGCAGGGACACCTCCCACTGTCCCAGTGCTCCAGCCCCAGTGTCCAACCTGGCCTTGGGCACTGCCAGGGATCCAGGGGCAGCCACAGCAAACCTGGGAATTCCACCCTGTGCCAGCCCTGCCCACCCTCCAAGGGAAGCTGTAAACTGGAGGATTCTGGGGAGCAGTGGGCAGAGCAGAGTGGAATGCCCTGCAGGTTTTCCATGACAGTGACTCAAGTGGGTGAACAAAGGCTTTAAAAATTAGTTTAATATTTTCCAAATGTTTGACAATGCACAATGTGTCACAGAGATGTGCAGCACATCGGGAGCAGAGCTGAGAGGCTTTGCAGCCTCTCCCTGGGATGCAGAGGAAATGTCAAGCTGGATATGAAAAGGTTACACTGAATTAGGAAATCAGCACTGACTGAACAACTTTTCCCCCCCCCTTAAGTCTGACAAAATGTCAAGAAGCTGTCCAGCCTGCAGCACGAGGATGGGGCCCAGGGCAGCTGGGGACCACTGAGAGCTGGGGTGACCAGGGGGGCCAGGGGGACCAGGGGGGCCAGGGGGACCAGGGGGAC
>JAODHX010000370.1:35327423-35341659 GCA_027576295.1 Cossypha polioptera | reverse complement strand
ACCAGGGGGGCCAGGGGGACCAGGGGGACCAGGGGGGCCAGGGCTCTGCCAGGACATGGGGTGGCCAGGGACCTTTTGTGCCTCTGGCTGCAGCAGAGCCAAGGGCTGAGCAGGGACACCCTGGTGCTGAGCTGGAGCTGCCTGCCCTCCCTGAGGGGTGAGCAGTGGGGGCAAACCCCAGCTCTGATGTCTGTATCCAGCTGATAAATAGGGCAGCAGGACTGGAGGAAACAGCTTGTCAGAGAGAAAAGCCAGAGGAAAAAGTGACTCATGGCTTGGCCCTGAGGAAGTGCCATCCCAGAGCAGTCCCAGTGTGCCAGCAGCAGCTCCTGTGCCTACCTGGGATGCACCCAGGACGCTGGGAGAGCTCTTCTCCTCCAAGCAGGACAGGAATGTGTGAAACGTGGGCACTCTGGAGCATCTCCCAGTCCCAAGCACGTTACAGACTGTTCCTGTTTGCTGTGGCTGTGCTGAGGCCAGCTGGGCTGTGGCTCCAGGCACTAGTCCCAGCCCCTGTCACCTGGACAGGGGGACACGCTGCTGTCACCAGACACAGCATGCTCTGGATGAGCACCAGCCCATACTGCTGTGTGAACTCCCACAAAATACAAAAACACACCACAAAGATGGTTGATGCCAGGAAACAGCCACTGGATAAAGTGTCCCAAAGAGGGAGTGTGAAGTGAAAACTCCCCTGCAGCCAGTGCCGTGTCCCTGGGAAGCAGCAGTGCAGCAGTGCAGCAGCAGCAGTGCAGCAGGTTCTGCAGAGGGTCCCAGGCTGCTCTCAGGCTGTTTGTGTGGCAGTGTCCCTGGGGCAGCAGCAGTGCAGCAGCAGTGCAGCAGCAGTGCAGCAGCAGAAGTGCAGCAGTGCAGCAGCAGCAGGGCCTGCAGAGGGTCCCAGGCTGCTCCCAGGCTGTTTGTGTGGCAGTGTCCCTGGGGCAGCAGCAGTGCAGCAGTAGTGCAGCAGCAGTGCAGCAGCAGCAGTGCAGCAGCAGCAGGGCCTGCAGAGGGTCCCAGGCTGCTCCCAGGCCGGCTGTGTCTCAGTGTCCCCACTCCTCAACATGGCAGTCTGCAGCGCCAAGTGCTTGTAACTTCAGAGAAAGGATATTCTTGGTGTAACTATAATTCTTTTTGTTACTTTTTCTATAATTGAGGTGAATTCAGTGTAATTGGAAGCATCTGCTCCGATTTTGGCGCCCGATATAGCGTGGTATTCTGCATCTCCTGGAAGACACTCTCCTTCTCCAACTCCCACCTGATCCAGCTAAAAATAGTTAATCTGAACCACATTCTCTCGGGCAGAGGTGCTCTTCAGCTCCCAGGGTTTGCCCCTCTGTGGTAGTGGGTTTCTTGTGCTGGCAGGGGCAGGGGAAAGGCACCCAGGCCCTGGAGGGTGCAGGGGACAAGCCCCACTTTGTCACCAGTGTCTCAGCTGGGGGAGGTGGCACTGTGATTCCCAGAGCTGTGACACCAGGGAAAGGCTCACGGCCCTGGCACAGGCAGGCTGTGACCCCGAGGGACCCCAGCTCCTCCAGGGACACAGGCTGCAGTGCCTGCACCAGGGCTGAGATGCTTCCCCTCCTGAGCTGGGTCTGCTTTGGTTTTTGAGTCCTTCCTGCAGGGAGAGGAACACCCTCACACCATGGCATCAGCACGGGGCTGTTCCCTCTGCCATGGGCTGGGGAGCTCCTCTGGCCCTGCAGCCACACTTGTGTTCCTCACAAGGGTAACTGCATCTCCTGGGTTAGTTTGCCTCCTCGTTTTGGAGCTTAGCATAGGCTGAGCAAGCCTAGAGGATTTCTGGAGAGGAAACAGAGGAAACTCGTACAAAGGGGTTTGCGTGGATGTCGTGGCACAGTGCAGGAGGCTGTGGCAGTGTCTGCTCTGCAGCCAGCAGGCGCTGCTTGGGAGGTCAGGGTGTTTCCAGAGAGCAGCATTTTGGGGGGAAGGGCTCTCTTTGTGCCACTTTGCCCAAAAACCATCCCCTGGCTGGGGGATCCCCCGGCTGAGCTGTGCTTGGAGCCATGAGCTGCACACAGAGGATGTGTCCAGACAGGAAAGGTCACAGGAATGTTTTCAAATGCCCAAATCTCTGCCTGTATTTAGTGCATACATTTACACACAAGTGCTCATTTCAGATTGGTTCCCAGCTCCACTCAATCCCCTGGTTCTCAGTGTATAAAACTGAGCATTGCACTGTATTACAGAAATTGGTTCATTGAGCTTTATTTTGTCTAAAATTTATCATAACAGAAGGTACATGTTAATATTACATGTAATTCTGCTTGTAGGCAAGGCTTAGTCCTTTCCTGGGAAGGCTTACAGTCTCAGAGCATGGCTTTTGATCCAGTTCATGTTCCCCTGCAGGAGCTGCCGCTATGACTGAGTCAGGATTGAGAGCACGTGGAGAATGAGATGAATAACACAGTAAGTATGTTGCAGTTTCACTAGACCAATAACTAGAGATTCAGAAAATTCATTTAACCCTGAAAACTAGAAGCAGTGAAGCTGTGAAGAAAGCCAGGGTATTTGCTCAGGTTTCCTGGTCTCCTCCCACGCTCATGCCAGCAGACCCTACCTGTGGGAAGGATTCCCCAATGAATTCCTTTCAGAAAGTGCTTCAGGGTGTGAAGCAGTTAGAGCACAAATACCCAAGTCATGAAATAGCAGTGTCTGAAGACCTAACAGATGATGACAGCCCAGATATTAAGGTTATTTTTTATTTCCTAGTGGGAATGAGGGTTCAACATTTTGTCTTTCTCACTCTGCTAAGCCTGAAGAAGTCAGGGCTGTGGGTGGGACCTGTGGAATCAGAGGGGACCTGGAGGACAGATGGGATCAAGGGGCTGCAGCTCCTTCACTGCCAGGCCATGGGTGTAGGAGCTGGGACTTATCCCCCCACCTTCCTCCTTCCCTCCACTCCTCTGCCACTCCAGGGAGCACAGGCAGTGATTCCCACAGGCTGGATTTGGGTACCAGAGGAGACAAGGGCTGGAAACTCTGGTTAAGGTTTCTGAATCTCACTGTAACATCTGCTCCCTGTGAGCAGCAGCAGTGCTCCCCATCACCCCAGCACACTGCACCCCCTGCCCTGTGCTCCCCAGGCTGCCCTGGCCCTTGGCCCCTGCTGACCCCAGCCCCAGGCATCAGCCCTGATGTGCCTGCCAGACCCTGCAGGCTGTTCCCATGCTGTTTGTGCTGGCAGTTTGGTTCTGTAGGGGCTGCAGCACAAATGGAGCTCCAGGAACCCGTGGCCACCTTGCAGGCTGCCCTGGCCACCCTCACCCTCCTCCAGCCAAACTCCCTCCCTCTGCTCAGCTCCCCCAGAGGCTGCCCAGCTGCCTGGTTCAGCTGAGGGCAAGGCTGCTGGACATTCCCCGTGCTCCCACACCACCATGGGCACACGGGCACCTGCCCTGTGGGCACCTGCCCTGTGACCCCCTGCCCCAGGCTCTGCTCCTGTGGCAGCTGCCCAGGGGCAGGGAGGCGCAGAGTGACCACTGACCCCCCTGCTCCTGTGGCCCTGGACAAGGACACGTGCCCTCTGGGGCACAGGGGCTGTGCCAGCACCTTCTGTGTGCCCCGGGGAGCTCAGAGCTCTCTCCTCCTGCCCTCAGCTGCAGTGTGCTGGGGCAGGAGCTGCAGTGTGTTTGGGGCAGGGGCTGCAGTGTGTTTATGGCAGGGGCTGCAGTGTGTTTATGGCAGGGGCTGCAGTGTGTTTGGGGCAGGAGCTGCAGTGTGTTTGGGGCAGGAGCTGCAGTGTGTTTGGGGCAGGAGCTTCAGTGTGTTTGGGGCAGGAGCTGCAGTGTGTTTATGGCAGGGGCTGCAGTGTGCCTGGGGCAGGAGCTGCAGTGTGCCTGGGGCAGGAGCTGCAGTGTGCCTGGGATGTGTGCTGGGCTATGAGCCACATGAGGCCACGTTCACCCCACAGGTTCAGGCACAGCTCAGGAACAGGCAGTTTTGCAGAATGATTTCTCGTGATCCTGGCTCTGCCTGCCTTTGCCTGTGGCAATTGGACCCGAGAGCAGCTCCAGGATGTCAAGGGGGAAAAGGTTTGGTGGTGTTCCTTCCCCTCAAACCCCCTGAACTTGCTGTGGAGGTCAGCGAGTGCTCCTGCCCACACAGACAGGGCTCCCTCTCAGCTCACATCCATCTTGTGTTCATGAGGGCTATAAATACATCTTGCATTCTATACAAATCAGGCATGCACTGAAAATATTTATACATTGCATCCACTCACACAGTCCTCTGGATTCCAGCCCCTAACAGCAAAAGCTATCATTACTCCATAGTGTGGAGGGGAGGAAATTCTACTGTGGAAGCAGTTTGTCTTTTAGGGACTTTGAGGAAATTTCAGTTGTGCACAGGCTGCAGCTCTGGCAGCTGAGCTGGGCCCTTTAAGGAAATGTCCTCCAAAAGAAGGCAAGGTTTATTGGGTTTTGTGCTGTTGCACTTTTAGACTGCTCAAAATTCTCCCAGGAATCCTTTTAATATTCCCATAAAATTGAAATATGAGTTATGCAATTATAATTAGAGCACCATATTCTTGATAACATTCACTTCAAGTCTTTAAGCTGTTTACTTCCTAACTTGTACCTAGAAGAAATCTTAAAACCTTAAAATGAGCAGATCCCCTCTCCCCTGTCACAGCACAGACCAAAACAAACAGCCAATTGCTCTAAACTCATTAAATCAGTTTTCATGAGAGCCGTTTCCATAGAGCTGCTGCTGCTGTAACCACAGCTGGGCAGGAGGGCTCAGCACGAGGCTTTTCCACCTCTGAGTGTCAGTGGCACCCTTGAGGCGAGGGGAGCTGAGAGCCATGAGGACATGTGGCATTTCTCTTCTCCTGTAAAAGCAGGACATGTGGAACTTGGGCTGGATGCATCAGGTCCCCTCAAACGTCAGCTGCCTTCCCTGGGTAAGTCACAAATGTCTCATAAACTACAAACCTACCCCCCTCCCCAGGTCAGCAAAGCCCTGGGGGTGGTTTGGTCTCTTCTCCCGAGGAACTAGCAGCAGAACAGGAGGGAAACCCCTGAAGCTGCACCAGGCGAGGTTTAGGTGGGATATTGGGAACATTCCTGCCTGGAAAGGGCTGTCCAGGCCAAGCACAGCTGCCAGGGAGTCACCATTGCTGGGCACAGAAAAGCCATGTGGCACCTGGGGACGTGGTTTAGTGGTGGTGCTGGCACTGCTGCTTGGAACAGCTGGACTCAATGATCTTAGGGAGTTTTTTCAGGTTAAATGACCTCAGTCACCTCATTGACCCTTCTGGGGCACAGGACTTCATCATTTAGGGGCTGGTGTCTCCTTGAAGGAGGAATTTGTGGCATTGAGTCCTGATGTGTCTCAGGTAGCTCAGTGAAAGACAAGAGAATAATGCTGAGGCACTCTGTTCTCTTCCAGTCCAGTTTCATTTGAAAGTAGAAATTACACAGTTTAAGCCTTTTATGCCGTGGTTTGACAGCTGTTAGAGCCCAATAAAAGCATTAGCAAGTAATTTCCCTTTTGCTTCCCTTTGATTTTAGCACTCTTGGGCCTAGTGCTGACACCTTTAATTATTAGGCAGCAATATCTGTGGTGTAACTCACAGAATTCAAATTCTGCAGACTGCTGGGGAGCACAGATGTTATTTTATTCTAGAGGAGCTCACTTAAGTGAACAGCAGAGAGATGATGGCACTGACTATGACGAGCCCTTCGGACAGCATCTCAGGATTTTGATACCTGGCACATTCAGGGCAGTTCCAGCCCCACATCCTGCAGCCAGGGCTGCATCCTCCCAGATTGCCCTGGGGCTCTGTGCTCCTGACAAACAAACACTGCTCCTGCAGAACAGAGCCTCCTTCCCCTCCCCTTGCACCCACCTGGGCCAGGTGTGCCCAGTGCCCGGGAACAGGAGCTGCCCCTTGCCCAAAGCTCTAAACTCTGTCCACCCCCTCATCTGCAGGGGATCTGTGCTCCACTGGCCATCCCCAGAGCACCCTGGCCAACAGTCCCACTGGGATTTTAAAGTCAAAATGTTTAATTCCCCTAATTACACTGAGGTTTAAAAGGAATGTTTATCCCAAGTACTTCTGTCCTCACTTCACACATCCTCAGAAGTCTCGAACATATCTTTGCCAATAGGTAAAATATTCAATGAACCAGCCCCTCAGATGTGAACAGAATAAGAACTGAATGCCAGGGGACAATAGAAGCAGCAGGGCTCCAAAGCTCCTGCAGCCAAACTGGGATTGAGATGGGCCAGAGCCCCCATCCCAGTCCCCTTCTCCAACCAGCCAGGAGCAGCAGATAAATGTGTTCTTAACCTTTGCAAGGAAGAGCTCTGGGCTTGGTATTTGCTCTTCAAAGCTGGAACCAATGGCATCCTCAGAGCACAGAATAGAGGAGCAGTGTGACACTTTGGCACATAAATACTTTTGAAACCATGCAATGTGCAATGCAATGATTGTTAGCGTTCTGTGAGCTTGCACAAAGCTGAGTAATGTTATTCTCAGTGATGTTCCTAAACCTCAGACAGCACGTGGCACCCAGAGCTAACAAGGTCCTGCTCCAAATGCTTCAGAAGAGCGAGGCAGAGTTCAGCTGGCTGCAGAGCCAGCCAAGGTCACAGGACGTGCCAACAGTGCTGACAGCATCCCCGAGCCAGGCAGGGCCACCAGGGGTGACACACCCCTGGTGTGATGGCAGCACAACCTGGGCTTGGGCTCTAGGGACAGAGGCAGGCACGGGATTCCTCCCAGCCTGTGCTGCTGTCACTTCCCAGGCACCCAAACGGATGAACCCAGGCATGGCCATCCCCAGAGGGGATGTGGGGCTGGGGCAGGTCCCTGTGCATTGCTGCAGATTACCAGAGTGCTGCTCATGCCCTCCTGCAGCCACTCCTGTGCACGGGGGGGCTGGGCAGCCCCTCTCCTACAGGATTTAGAGGGTGGAGTTGTGTTGGTGCACAGCCCAGCATGGGGCAGTGTGGCTGATGGGTGGGATCAGGGGATGCTGTGCCTGAGGGACCAAAGGGATGGAAGAGCTCCACCAGCCACCCCTGCCAGGAAAAGGGACACCCTGCCTTTCTTCCAGGGTTGACAGGTTGGCTTTCGGTGCAGAACCAGTTTCCTGAAGATCCCAAAAAGGGAGACTGACAGTTGACATTAAAATCTAATAAAGTTAGAAAAGCAAGGGGACAGATAGTTTAACAAGGAGCCATTTCTGGTGGTTACTAGATAAGATTTAGAAAAAATTGTTTCATCCTGACTTGACCTAAATGGAGTGGAAAATTACCATGACTACATTTATCTGAAATCATAAAGTGTGTTCTGATTAGAGCATGATAAAAAGGATGGTATAAATTGATCCAAAGATAAAGAAAGGGCAGGGGAAATGAGATTAAGAAAAGAAGCAGACACTAAAAAGGCAGGATAATACAGCAAGTCTCTGAAGCTCTATAAAAATAGCTGTAGGAACTGGAACATAAATAGTTTGGTGCTTCACTTTGTGCGTGTTGGGCTGTGGCCCAGCCTGTGTGGGGAGCCCAAGTTATCACCTCGTTAATGCCAGGGCCCTCAGCAGCCTGGAAACAGCAGCAGGCGGAGCCAGGCACTGAGCTTGGGCTGGAGAGCACTGTCTGTCCATCTGTCTGCTGAGTGCTGGCCATCTGTCCATCCAGAGCAGTGTCCATCTGTCCATTCACAGCAGTGTCTGTCTGTCCAGAGCAGTGTCCATCTGTCCATCCAGAGCAGTGTCCCTCTGTCCATCCACAGCAGTGTCCATCTATCCACAGCAGTGTCCCTCTGTCCATCCAGAGCAGTGTCCCTCTGTCCATTCACAGCAGTGTCCATCTGTCCATCCAGAGCAGTGTCTGTTTGTCCATTCAGAGCAGTGTCCATCTATTCACAGCAATGTCCATCTGTCCATTCAGAGCAGTGTCCATCCATCCAGAGCAGTGTCCATCTGTCCAGAGCAGTGTCCCTCTGTCCCTTCAGAGCAGTGTCCCTCTGTCCATACAGAGCAGTGTCCATCTGTCCATCCACAGCAGTGTCCCTCTGTCCATCCAGAGCAGTGTCCATCTGTCCCTTCAGAGCGCTGCCCACTGTGCCAGTGCCTGGGCTCCCTCCTGGCTGTGCTCTCTCTGCAGGACCTCCTGCCTCCCCTCCTCAGTGAGACCTGCAGCTGGGTCATGCTTCAGTCCCTGCCAAATTTCATGGAACTTGGTCAAGAGTGGAAACTGGTGCAGTGGGTCTGGGAACAAACCCAGCCCAGAGAGCCTTTGGCTGGACTTCCCTTCCTGGAGAGGCAGCCCTTGCCTCTGGCAGAGCCCTTCATGGTCATGGAAGCAAACTTACCTCTGATGGAAGCTGTGTTTCAGAAATGCTGCTGCTGCTGCTGGGTACCTGTGCTTTAGGAACGGATGAAGGGCTGACACCACCTTCCTTTTTAGCTGTTTTTTTCTCTTTGCCTAATGACTGGATGTCCAGCCTCTCTCTATGCAGAACAGGAAAGCAGTTTATTTACCTAATCCCTGATGAGCCTGATCTCAATCCATTTTCTGAGTGCTGCACTGAAATCCCCAGCATCCTGTGCCCATGTGAGCCCCCAGCAAAGAGCTCCCTGCTGGACCTTCCCTGGACAGCCAGGCATGGCTGCTTCATTCACATGAGGCTCAGCAAACTGCTTCTCTTGGCATGTGGTGTAAACGTCCTTTCCCACTCTCTGTTGACACTAACACAGACATCTGTGAACCTTCCACCAGATTTCCTTCCAGGAGAAAGCCAGGGCAGGGAGGGAGAGGGAGCCCCATCCCCCCAGGCATTCGGGTGGTGTCACAGAGAGGCTCCTGGTGTCCCCTCCGTGGCCCTGCCAGGTGGCCCCAGCACTGCAGACACTTTCCTACAGGACTCCAGGAACATCTTGGGATTTTCCTCCTGGGTGAGAAATCCTGGCATCCATGTCTGCTCTTACTGTCCTTGCCACTGCCACAAGCCCATGGCAATATTATAATTCTCTCACTGGTGAGCTTTCTGCAGTGTCATTAACCAGTCACAGATAATTTAATATATTTAATATCCCTAGATTTGTTTTAATTAAAGTCCAGCTACTCAGCTGTTCCAAAGGGTGTCTGTGCTCCCTCCTCTCCAGCTGTGAATATTCCATCCTTGAAAACAGGGCTGACACAGCTGATGGGGAGGGATGCTGAGGGGGTTAGAGCCAAAGCAGAGACCACAGTCCTGTGTCGTCATCAGCTTCGTCCTGCCTTGCTCTCCTCTGAGATCTCCAGCAGAAGGGCTTGGAGATGATGTTCTGAGTGCTGGATGATGTCCCTGGGGACTATTAGCCCTCTGGATTTAGGAGGATACAGGATGAGGGCTCACTTACTCTTTACACAGGTGCCAACTAAACAAACCAGGCAGGGATTTTGTGTTGCTGTGGCAGCAAATTTGTCTTTGCTGATCAAAGAAACCTGGGAAGATGGCAATAAAGCTGAGTCTGGGTCCTAAGTTCAATGTGATGAAAAAGAGCTCTGTGCCTTGCCTGGGAGGTGATCCCAGGCAGGCAGAGGGTGCCCAGCTCCCAGAAGCTTGGCAAAGGAACCAGCCCTGGCTGGGGAAACTCACTCTCTTGGGAACTAGAGGATCCAAGGCCAATAGAGATGGCAAAAACAACATCCAGCTATTCTCTGGTCTCATCTGTGCTGAAGTCTATTTTCATTCATGTGAGTCTGCCATTGCTGCCATGGTGACCAACTTAGAAATTAATTATATAAAGACGTTAACAACATATTTAAATAGGAACATGCAACCCACAGTTCTGGCAAAAAGATCCACGTATTCCTAGATTGTGCCCCTCCCACCTTCCCCTGAGCCCTTAGATATGCCACTTCTTTCCCACACTTACCTCTACGCTGATGTTAACAAATATAACTAGTCTTCTGCATTTTTCATTAAAAAAAAAATCTGACTTATATAAAGCAGATATTCTTTAAAGAGTTCTGCTCTGTCCCAACCCCGTGCTGCTGTGAGCACCAATGCCATCCTCATGCAGCACACGAGGTGTGGGGTTTGCAGCCCTGCCCCAGACAAGGGCAGCCCCAGAGGGGGGCCTGGCAGAGCAGGGGCTGCTGTGACACACGCTGGGCTCCTGCCTTTGCTTCTTTGGGGTTTGCACAGGAGACAAAAGTGCCACCAGAACCAAAAGCTCGTCCATGGCTGTGCAGGGAGGGGAACCTTGCAGAGCTGCCTTGCTCCTCAGCCAGGTCAGCCCCTTTGGCAGAGGGAGCCAGCATTCAGCCTTGCCTGTGCTCCTCCTGTGGCTGCTCTCCAAGCAATGAGGCTTTCAGTGCCTGGGGCACCTCCCCAGCTGCTGTGACCGAGCTCTGCTGCCTTCTCTCGTCTCCCCTTCCCAGGTGTGCTTTCATCTCTGTCTAATGGCACCTTCTGTGCCCTCCTGTCACACACAGCCTTTGATGTTGGCGCTGTCATGGAAATTATTTTTGTGCTCTTTTCTGAAACTACTTTACCATTGACTCATGTTGTTTCTTTTTCCTGTGTTATTTCAATGCATAAACATCTATCTACCCTTGCCACGTTCCTTTCTGTTCAGATTTGTGTTTTCTCAGGAGGTGGGGACAAGCAGGAGGGGAGTGAACTGCACCTGAGTGTTGGAATCTGGCTTTTCAGAGCATCCAGTGAATGAATGCAAAGCAAAGTGAGTTGCAGGGAAGGTGTGCTGCTGGCAGGGATTTGTGGAGGGAAGGACTCACCCCTGGGATGCAGCCTGAGCTTTCCCACTGTACGAGCTCGTTTGTTTTGGCACTCTCGGGGCTGCTTCACATGCCTCTGCATCCAGCCACTGCTCAGCTGCAGGAGCATTTCCCTTCAAAGAGGCTGGGAAAGAGGCCTGAAAAAACTTTGCAGAGATGCCTGTGTTGGTTCTGCTGGAAGGGATGCTAAGCAGAGTGCTGTGACAGATGCCTTTCCCCAGAGAAGTGCTGGGGATTGGTAGAGCTATGGCTGATGTCTGGTGCTGTGGCTCCACCAGAGACAACCAGCCCTCCCAGGATTTGTTGTTCAGGGACACATTTTCAGAGTTATCAGCCTATGCAAACAGGAAATAACAAAAGAAGCAAACAAAAACCAGTATCAAGAGGACTCAATGCCCTTACAGAAAGAAGGTGACTTCTCCACGGATGGAGTTTGCTGGATCAACTGAGATGGAGCCTGTTCTATTTCACACACACAGACCTCCCAAGAGATGTGCTAAAGCTGCTGGAAGGTACCAACATCTCACAGAAGTTTATTCACAACCACCTGTGAAAAGGTTTAATCTGCTCTTCCAACACAGCCTTCCTGGGAGAGGAACACAGTGAATGGAGAGAAACTGTAAAGGGTGCAAGGAGGTAAGGAGGGCAGAAAAGAATGAAATGAAAGAGAGCAGAGAAAAGGCAGCTCAAATTAGCAGATAATCAGGATTACCAGGAGAGTTTCCTGGGCTCCTGAAGATCAGTGCACCATCACCTTTCAGATGGATGCCATCCCAGGTGCTGTTCTGTACTTACACAAAGAAATGGTTCACCTCTCCATCACTAATGTGTCTCGATTAAAAAGTCTCCTTTAATGATCAGCTGCTCAAGAAAGAGCAAGATCTGATCCTGACTCACCAGGCAGGGTTTTACATTGGCTGCTGTGCCTGAAGCTCTGGGAACAGAGGCCTGATGCAGGTGGCAGGAGGAAGCACCAATCCTGTCCCTTTGGAGCAGAGATCCTGTGAGGATGGGGAGCACAGGGTGAGGACTGAGTGCAGGCATCTTTTCAGCTTTTTGTGAGAAACAGTTGGGTCCTGAAGACAACCAGCGTTTGATGGACAAAAAGACGAGTTCAGCAAGCCAAAGCCATCGTGTCTCTGATTTGGTGGCTTTGGGGATCATATAAAACAGGAAGAGGGTAAAATGAATGTACAAAAGATGAGCCCAGAGCAGCATCAAAGAAATAAGAACTCTTGGCCTGAATAAAAAGAAGCCTGAGACCGAACTCAACTCAGCCCGAGGCCGGTTCTTGGGGTTCCAGGGGGAGGTGGATATTCAAAATGCCCTGAGGCTGAGGATGGGGAAATGTCCCCACTGGGGTGTCATGCTGGAGCCCTGCTGGGTGGGTGCCACTGGCAGGGCAGGGTCACGGTGCTGCCAGGAATATTTCCCCATTCACTTTGCCAAGGAGTGCCTTGAGCCATCACAGGAGGGGTGCTGCACCCCAAACCGTGCTCACAGGCCTGCCGAGGGCAGTGGCAGGAGCTCACCCTTGGAAAAACCTCGTCCCTCTGTGGAGGGAGCAGAGCAGCTGGCACAGCTCAGCAGACAGAAAACCTGTGGTGAGACAGAGCAGGGACACTGAGAGCAGGTCAGGACAGGTGAGAGCAGACAGCTGCTGAGCTGCACATCCTGAACAAGGGTGGGCAAATCCACGTTCCTCCAGAGCCGAGCACCCCGGCGGCTGCAGGAGGTGGGTGACCCCTGGCACTGCCCAGGGCACTGAGCAGGAGTGGCACCCTGTCCTTTCCCCCATGCTGTCCCTGGCCAGGGCTTCTTGCCCTCAGCTCGGGCCTAAAAACAGATCTCAAGTGTTTCATCTGCAAACCTTTAACTAAGATCACGCTGACATGCAAACAGGAAAATGGCAAAACAATACGTGACAGCCAGCTTTCTTCTCTCTTTGGAAAACTCAGATGTTTTCTTGTCACAAAGCTGCTCATTCTTCCTCTTAACATAAACATCGTAATGAGAATAAAATGGTTCTCTTTTATAAAATGCTGTGTGTTGGTGGCTAAGCAAAATTAACATTTTGTAAAGCAAATGAAGGAGAAAGGCAGCTCTCTAACAAATCCTGTGAGCAAAGAAATGGTTGTTCTATGTTCTGAACAAATTAATTTCACTTTTCTCGGATGCTGACCCAGATGTGTCCTGGGGCTCTCAGAAGGGAAATGGTTAAGAAAGTGAGCAAGTGTCCCAGCCCTCCCTGACCTGCTCCCCTTGTGTGAGCCCAGAGAGAAGGGACGTTTCAGTAATGCTCACACCTTGTGCCTACACACAGCTTCACAGGAGGCAGACAAACATCCTGTGCTTGTCTGTACAGCTGCTTCTGAGCAACCTGGGCTGCTGGAAGGTGTCTGCCCATGGCAGGGGTGGAATGAGATGAGCTTCAAACCCAAATTCTGAGAATCTGTGATTCTATAAACCATGAATCCCAAATAAACTACAGTAATTTTGGGCGTTATCACTCATATCAACAGTCTGACTGATTTTTGTGGGACTGTCAGGATGGTCAAAGTTTGTCAGTGTCAATTTTATCTTCAGAATAATATTCGTATTAGTGGTCTCCAAGAAACAGAATGGAACTGATCTGTTCGGTGAAAGTGAGGAGACAAAATTAAATTGGAATTGTTGTCCTCTCTTGCTGGAGATTTTTTCTTTGAAATTGGAAAAGTGCCTATCCCGTAGCCCCTGAGCAGCAGTAAGGAATCTCCTGTTGAGATAAATGGGAATTACGTTTTTGGCATCCGTTCCTGAGTTGCTCAATGAATTCCATTGCATTTTACAGCAAAGCCTGTTCCTCAGCACAAGCCCTTCCTGTTCCAGACCTTGGAGTTGGGAATGTGCAGATTAAGGCATTATTTTGACTACAATCTAAAGACCTTGTAGAAAAGTTGAAAAAATTCCAAGGTGCTGCCAGTGGTTTTTCTGGGGACAAGATTAATATTGGCTGGATTTGCCGTATCCTTTTAACTGCTGCTTTCCTCCTCCTTTCAGTAAATAAATCTGCCTATTAGTTAAACAAACTGACTCTGATAGAAACCAAACACAAGAAATGTATTAACAATAATCCGCTGTTCTTAAAATAGAAAGGCAATAGTGGAGAGAGCCCTCGGGTTCCGCTCACTGCCTGCTCCAGGGCTCCTGCTTTGAACTCCTGGAGGGGACAGACGGGGGCTGTGGCAAGCCCCAAAGCTGCAGAGGGCTGGAGCGTGTGGTGACAGCCGTGTCACCCTGTGGGGACAGGGGAGAGCAGTGCCACCTCCTGCACACTCACACGGGAGCAGGAGGGGACAGGGGAGGGCAGTGCCACCTCCTGCACACACACACGGGAGCAGGAGGGGACAGGGGAGGGCAGTGCCACCTCCTGCACACTCACACGGGAGCAGGAGGGGACAGGGGAGGACAGTGCCACCTCCTGCAGCTCACACACGGG
>JAODHX010000370.1:35282541-35293117 GCA_027576295.1 Cossypha polioptera | reverse complement strand
GCCCGAGCCCAGCCCTGCCTGTCCCTCCTGGCTGTCCCTCCTGCCCCTGCCCAGCCCTGCCTGTCCCTCCTGCCCCAGCTCAGCCCTGCCTGTCCCTCCTGCCTGTCCCTCCTGCCCCAGCCCTGCCTGTCCCTCCTGCCCCAGCCCTGCCTGTCCCTCCTGCCCCAGCCCTGGGGCTCCCTGGCCCTGGCAGGGGGACAGGGCTGGGCTGCACGTGGGGCTGTGGCCGTGTGTCCCTGCCCAGAGCTCAGCCCATCCTGCACCCAGCTGCAGCCAAAAGCTGCAGGAACAGCAGCCTGGGTAACCCATTTCAGCCTGAAACCTCCCTGGGTTTTTCTTCTGCAGCAGATGCAAAGCACTTCCAGGAGGAATGATTGCTGCCCCTGTGAATTCCCAAAGGATGGAGGCTCTGACCTGAGGCCACAGCACTGGGACCCCCATGCAGAGGCTGCAGCTCCTGTTCTGCAAGGGCAGCACTGCCAAACAGCAGCTTTGATTGCTGACATGCAGCAAAGGGAAAAGCCCAAAGCCCTGCACAAAAAATGCTTTTCTAAACAGAATGCTGCTCCACACTTCCCAGAGAGACATTGGTGGCTCCTGCTAAAGGAAATGCTGGTGGCACCACCCCAGAAAGAGCATCCATCACCACAGTGCAGGGAGCTGCCCTGAACTGCTGGGCAAAATTCCCTCTGTGCTGGAGGGGGGCTGGGAACCCATTAATTACAGCTGATAATTAACATCTGCCACAGGAAGGACAGTTGAACCTTGGAACAAGGATGGGTGAAATCAGGGTGCAGAGCTGCCCATGGACACAGAGCAGTGCTGTGGAACTGGTTTAACTCAGCCAAGCACCAGCTCTCCTCCAGGCCCTGCACGAAGGAGGGGACACCAGTTGGTGGCCAGGAGCTGCTGGTTTTCTCCCCACACAGGGCTGCTGTCCCCATGTCTCACATCCCTCCCCACTGCACCACGCAGCCAAATTCAGCTCCTCTGGCTCTCCCTTTCAGAAAGAGGTCGTAGACAGAAAGGTGAAACAGATGTTCCCAAAGGCAATTCTTGCCCAGACCCCTACTCCTGTTTCTTGAAATTGCTGCAATTATCATACCAAGAGCTGTTTCATGTGTCAGGGACCATCCCCTGGGGCTGAGCTGGCAGCACTAATCAGCAGCTGACAGCATCTGGCACCAGGCAGAAAAATTACCTGGATATTGTAATAAACTCTGTCAGTTCAAGCCATGGTGGGAGCAACCACTTGGGAAAATGCTGCTGGAATTTTTGGTGCACACACACACACACACACAAGCCATAATAAAAAGAAAGATAAAAATCACTACAGCAGCAGGAATAATTCCCGGCTGCTCGCCCAGGAAATGCCTCCCACCATCCCAAAATGTCCTGCAGAGTCCTGCAGTTTGAGGGCTGCCCACAGGGACATGGGCCTGGCCAGGCAGCACCCAGGGACTTTGGGTTTGTGATCCCATCATGTTTACAGGGGGAACATGGACATTTCACAGAGAACAGGTGTGATCTTGCTTCCTCACACACCTTTTTGGGGGACTCCAGAAGAAAACATCAACTGGAGAGAAAAGCTAAAAACTGCAGATTTCAGAGACTCTCCTGCACTGGATGGGAGCCAAGGATCATCGAGTCCATCTCCAGGCCCTGCATGGGACACCCCGAGAATCCCACCCCAAACTCACTTTTGTGCTCCCCCATTACCGCCTGCAGCATTTAATGTTCCCAAAATGAACCCTGTCCTCCCCAAGCCCCTCTCACTGGGGCATTACCCAACACCCTGACCATGCACAGACTCACACTGAGCTATTCCCAGGTGTAAAACACCCTCACACCCTGGGATTCACCCATGGCTCTGACTGCAGAAAGCAGCTCAGGCTCTGAATTCTTTATGTGTGAGGCCCTCTTGGGACACCAGCACGCACCCACATAATGGCTTTGAACCCCCACACACCCACACCCTCTCCTGCCAGGGAAGAGACCCACATTCCCAAATTATCCACTCCAAATGAGCATTTTCTCAGCCCACTGTGTATCAGCAGGCAGTGAGTAATTCACAGTGGCTCTAAGATTAGCTGTGACTCATCAGCCAAGCCTCTGCACCGCTGGGAAAATTCAATTTTTCTTTAGCAACAGAGGTTCAGCTGTGGAAATTAGAAATAATTAGGGTTCAGAGAGGCTGCAGTAACACGAGGATTCTCATTTAAACCTCTCTGATGCAGGCCCTGGTGCCCGTGGTGCCCGTGTGCCCACAGCAGCATGGCTCAGCTGGCACAGGCAGGGCAGGAGCTGGCAGGGGCAGCCCCAGCCAGCAGAGCCTGATCCCCAGCTGCTCATTAGCTCACACCCAGCAGCAAATTAAAGCCAGGCAGAACCATTCCAGTGCTGCAGCCATGCAGGTGATGGGTGGGGCAGAGCCCAGCAGCAGGATCCCCAGCCAGCCTGGAGCGGAGCCTGGGCCCCCTCTGGGCTCAGCACGGCCCCTGCTCCTGTGCCTGTGTGGGCAGGGGGCAGCTCTGGCAGCCCCACACAGCCCAGAGCTGAGTCAGGCTGGGACTAACCCAGGGTGGCATGGGCAGGACCCTGGCCCTGCACTCACCTGCCTCCCAAGCACCACCCTCTCTGGGACCATCTTTGTTCTGGAACTCTCTGTGGCAGATCCACTAAAGGGTCACAGATCCAGTGGCTCACCTGCAGCACTGAAATGTCACTCTGTTTGATTCCTTCAGCTGGTGTTAGGACAGACAGACAGACAGACAATGTCAGACCAGTGGGCATCACAAGGGACACAGGGAAAACAAGGAGACCTGTCACTCCAGCTTCTCAGTGCTCTCTGGAGGAGGGTTCCTGGCACAAAGGGCATGAAACCAGCCTTGAACCTCCCTGCTGCTGGCGCTGGCATTTCCCCTGAGCTCTCAGCAGCAGAGCCCAGGGCAGGAGCAGCCCTTTGTTTGCTCAGCCAGGGCACAGCAATGTCAGGAATGTCACACACCCAGGTGCAGGGACAGCAGGAGCCCTGCCTGGACACTCCCTGCAGGAGGACAGGGCAGGCTCCTGCCACGGGCACAGTGCTCACTGCCCATCAGCTGCAGGAGCAGAGCCCTGCCGAGCTGCCAGTGCCAATCTGTGCCCATCAGGGGGCACAGGGCAGGGCCAGCAGCTCTCACGGGGCTGTGACACAGCTGGCAGGGCTGGGGGGCTCCAGGCTTTATGCAGAGACACTGGGGAAAAGCTGCAGTGAGGAACTGCACCCTGGGGAGCAGCATGACAGGAGGGACACCAGCCCTGAGCAAACCCTCCCAAGCCATCTCATGACCCCAACCTGGAGACAAGCAGTGGCCCCACACGTGAGGTATGACACAGTTCCCTCCCACCCAGCAGAGCTGGTCTGAAGGGTGCTCCTGCCTGCTCATGGGAGCACTCACCTGCTGCCCTTGGCATCTCCTCCAGCCTTCAGCAGCCTTTCCACCTGTGTGATGGAGCAGCCCTTCACTGGGCATGGGAGCACACAGCTGCTTTTCCTGGGAGCAGTGAGGAGCAGGATCCTGGTTATTCTTGTTTGCCTTTTAAGATTATTTTTAAGTGAACAGAAGGCTGCTTGTACCTCCCCACAGCCCACTGCTGTAATGCTACAGCCAAACGCTGGCAGCACTTTTGGGCAGGAATTTTGTACAATGCACAACTGTGTGAGCAGAAAACACAAAAACCACCTCACAGCCATCAGGTCAGCCCAGGCCTAGCTGGAGAAGATGCTAGAAAAAACCTCACAAAGAACCCCTGAGGCCAGGCAGGCAGGAGCTAAGAAAGGCAGGGCTGTTCTCCCAGAGCAGGAGCACTCCCAGCACAGGAGCAGCTCTGCCAGCCTGGGTAAACACCCACTGCACAGAGCACCCACACAAGGGGCAGCAACACAGCTCCTGCTGGATACTGCTGGCCTGCTGGCACTTATTTTTGGAAAACAGGAAGCTCATTGATTTGTTTGCAGAGGTGACAGAAATGGGCCTGGGGAAGCAGCTGTCCTGGTTCAGCACCTCATGTTCCCACCACAGCCTTGCTGCTGCTCCAAGGGATGCAGATTTCCCTTGCTCAGTGCTGGCTGACACTCAGCAGAAGGGCTCTGGTGCTGAGCTCTCCTTGTGACACTCTGCTGCTGGAAGGGAAGCTCTGACCTCTCCTGCTGCCATCCAGAGAGCACAGGGTGAAGCAGCACACACCAGGAAAACACCAGTGTGCTCACCCTAACTCAGCCAGAGTTCACCCCTGTGTTTGCTGCAGCACATCCACAGTTCCTGCTGACAGGAAGCAGGATCAGAGCACAGATCCTGCAGCTCCAGGGCACCTCCCACAGCCACACAACACTTCACTGAGCAGGGACACCCTGAGCTGTTTTCACCAGCACCAGAAACAACAGATCACCTCAAATTAATGTCTCTGGACTGAGGGAACCCAAGGAAAGGCCAGACTAATGCAAACCCAAAAAATGAACTGATACAGGTCCAAAATCCTGTCCATAGGTCACTTCAGTTTGTGAACCCTTTGAATTTGGCAAAACCACCGTTGGTTTGCTGGTTAGAATTGCACATCACCTCTTGGCTGTGGGTAAGGAGGGGATCCCTCTGTCCAACATGTTCAGAGTTAAATCACACTCAGGGTGGGCATGCAGCTCCATGGCCATGGCCACGCTCCTGTTCAGTGCAGAACACAGATTCCCTCCCTGGCTGGAGCCAGCAGCTCAGCACAAACCCCCCACAGCAGGGGCAGGCCCAGGCTGTGCAGCCCTTCCAGGTGACCCACGGACAGCCAGGTGAGCAGCACTGCTTGTCCAGGCACCTGGAGGCACTGAGCCTCCTGCTCTGCAGTGAACAGCACGAGGGAGCTTCAGCAGGCAATGAGAGCCACTCTGCTGGGTGTTGCACATCTTCCAAGGTTTAATAGACACAAAGTGAGCCCCTTGTACTTAAGACACTACAATGATTTCATTCTATTGCATGTCCTGACCCAATTACATTTCTCAGAGTATTGAATAAAAGTTCCAGAGCTTTAAAATTAACAAGTGTGTGAAATCTGTAAGTAAAATAAGCAGCAGCAATAATCTGGGGAATTTTATCAAGAATAGCTAGTTTTAATAATAAATACATTCCGAGTTGTGGTCTTTGCTGTTCTCCTGTCCATTGCCGTCCGACTGGTCAGATTCTCATCCCAGCTAAGAGAGGCTTTGGCCTTTCCTGCCTCCCACCAGAGGAGCCCCCAGCTCTGTCACGGTGCTGGTGGCACACGGAGCACTCTGCAGGGGCTCATCCTGTGCTGTGCCCGCTTCTCCTGGAGCACATCCAGCCTCAGGCTCTGTGACCCTCCCGGAGAACAGCTGTGCTCCTCTTCTGTTACCCTGGGGAAGCCAGAGAGGGAGAGGTTACAGTGACAGAGCAGCAGCAAGGCACACACTGCCTTCCCTCTAAAAATAGCAGCAATTCTGCTCCCAGCTGGCCCAGCCTGCAGTGCCTGCAGCTCGGGAAAAGCTGTCAGGTCAACAAACCAAAGTGAGATGGGGATTCTCCCCAGGACCAACACAATGTGGATTTCAGCAATGATAATGAATCTGCAGTCCCTGCAGTGGCTGCTGGGGTGGGTTACTGGAGGTTAATCCACCACCAGTCCCCACGGAGTGTGCCACGTGAAGAACATCTGCCTCCACTTTCCAAACACAATCTACAAAATAGGATTATTGTCCCCTTGGGAGCAGCCTGCAGAGGCTTTGCCAAGTACCTGCAGTGCCCAGCCAGGTGGAGCAGCCAGCCCCTGGCCCCACAGGCTCCCCCTGCCCTGCCCCACAGAACAGAGCTGCCCTAACACCAGAGAGGAGCAGATCCAAACCTCCACACCTCTCCCAGCCGAGGTCTGTGACTGGCAGAGCACAATGAGGCAAGAGCACCACAGGCAGCAGGAGGATCCCAGCTACCAGCTGCTGACAGGGCAGCAGCACTGCTCCTGCAGGCAGGGGACCCAAAGTGACACTGATTCACCCAGACTCAGCATCCAGAATGATCCTCAGCATTGCCCACACAATGCAGCATGCGAAGAGCTGATTCAATAGCAGCAACATCTGTCCCTAAAGCTGTATCCCAGACAAGGGCTGCAGCCAGGTCTCACACACTCCTGCAGCATTTGGCACAAACTGGGAGGTCTCACCCCAGGGCTCTGTTACCTGCAGCCAACAGAGTAAAAATTCACAGCTAATCTTGCAGGAGAATCTATTTGTCTTCTGATGAACAGAGAGACTTCCAAGAACACACAACAATCTCACTCTATCACCTGGGAAAGCCTTGCTGAGGCCCAGGGACCTGGAACAATACCCCTCAAGTGGCTTTGTAAGCACTGACCCTTTAGAGACAGATTACAGCCTGGGAAGATCTTGTCTAAACAGGAAAAATGCATTTCCTGGCTCAGGAGGTAACAGCAAGCCCTCGGGTGGCTGGATTGGATTCTTTGGGATTTCTCACTGGGAGGAGGAAAGAATCCCACCACAAGTGCCAGACAGGTCCCAGGGGAGGGTCCTGCCCTGCCAGGGCTCCTCAACGGGGACAGGGATTGTACCTGTACCTGTATTTGTACCTGTACCTGTGCCTGTATCTGTGCCTGTATCTGTACCTGTGCCAGTACCTGTATCTGTACCTGTACCTTACTTGTGCCAGTGCCAGTACCTGTACCTGTATCTGTACCTGTACCTGTGCCTGTATCTGTACCTGTGCTTGTGCCTGTACCTGTACCTGTATCTGTACCTGGGTAGCACATGTGTCCATACTGTACCTGTGCTTGTGCCTGTACCTGTATCTGTACCTGTACCTTACCTGTGCCAGTACCTGTACCTGTACCTTACCTGTGCCAGTACCTGTACCTGTATCTGTACCTTACCTGTGCCAGTACCTGTATCTGTACCTTACCTGTGCCAGTACCTGTATCTGTACCTGTGCCTGTATCTGTACCTGTGCCTTACCTGTACCTGTAGCAGAGTGCAGAAGACAATTTATCTTTGGAGGTTGCAGCACCCCAAGTGTGCCCAAGCAGCTTATTTTGAGGATTATTTTCTAACCATAAATCAATTAACAGCAGGCTGTAATTGAGCATCTCCAAATCAGTGTTTCCCCAGCCCTGTCTCCTGGGGCAGTGCAGGGGCTGCAGTGAGCAGCCAGCTGTGAATCCCTCCTTGCCATGCCCTCCTCTCACAGGAAGGACAGGGGCAGCTGGGATCCCACTGGGGCAGGTTTTGGAACTGTCTCCAGCTCTCAAGGCTGTTCTCCAACACTGGAGCTCTCAAACTCCATCACCCAAACATCCCTATGACAAATCCTGCACTGAGGGTTTCTGGCTTTGGAAAGGGCTGTTTTCCACATAACCAAATGGCTCAGGTTATTGGCTTGCATCAAAACAGAGCAAATCATCTCTCTCAAGGGAAGTCAAACTAGTAATTTACTACAATTCATTTCTTCAGCTGCAGAGAGCACACAGGAAATACATTTTATAAAGAAACCCAGGCTGGCTGCTCCTGCACTAGCAGGGACTATTGCAGATGAAACAGGAACTGGTAATCAGTGAAGGCATTTGCTCCTTTAGAAATTCATCAGCTTAATGAGAAGAGCCTTCATTAACCCTGCCAGAGACAGCAGGCAGTGGCCAGGCCAGCAGGACACGGCTGCTGTGGGGCAGCACAGGCTCAGGTGGGACAGCTCTGGCACCTGTGACCCCCCCACAGCACAGGGCCATGGCCCCTGTGCCATGCAGGGTCCTGCTGTGTCCCAGAGAGCCCAGGAGAAGCAGAGAGCACTGGAGCTGCCTGGGAGCTGCAGGCTGGGCACAGGGCTGTGCAGGTGCAGAGCCCAAGCTCTCCAGGGTGAGTATTAAGGCCCATCTGTGCCCTTGCTGCCCGGCACCAGAAGCCTGTTTGAGCTGCACTAATCCCAGGGTGTGCAGAGTTCATCATGTGCCTGATGCAGAGCCCACGGGCTCTGTGCAGGCAGGGGCAGCACAGCAGCTGCAGAGGCACATTTCAGCAGAATAAAGCAGCCCCGTGTGCAGGTGTAACCCCATCCTGCAGGCAGGCAGCTCCCTCCCCACCCACGGCAGCAGGACAAGAGCTGGGGAACTCAGGAGCTGGGAAATAACTTCACAGGGAAAGCAAAAGCTGCACATACAAACAGAGCAAAACATGACATGTTTTTCAGAAATGAATTTCAGAAATGAAATCCCTGCTTCCAGGGGCAGGCAGGTGTTCAGGCACCTCCAGAACAGGGCCCTGTCACATCTCACCATGACTTGGGAGAACACATGGCACCACTCCAAATGTCCCCCCTTCCTCCCCATTCCCCCCACTTTATACACTAAGTATGATGTCACACGGACTGGAATAGCCCCTGGGCCACTTGGGGTCACCTGTTCTGGCTGTGTCCCCTCCCAGCCTACCACAGCCCCCTCCCCAGCAGGCTGTACAAGGGGCAGGAACAGCCTTGGCTGTGTGCAAGCCCTGCTCAGAAATAACAAAAACATCTCTACTTTATCAACCCTGTGTTCAGCACAAACCCAAAGCACAGCCCCAAACCAGTCCCTGTGCAGCAGGCTGATTCTGCCCAGCCAAAAGCAGCACACCTAGTTTTACAGGCAAGCAGCTCTGGAAGCCTTTACAGCCAGGAGCTGAGCTTGTCACTCAGCCCACACACTCCTGCTCACCTCCATCCCAGCACCACTGATGGCAACATGCATAAAACACAACACATCAAGGCTGAAAAACACCCTGCTGCTCTCCATGTTTGCTGGAAACAGGGGAATTGTAGCTGCAGTTCCAACACCTCCACTTGAGTTCAAAAACCCAACTCGTAAATAAATGTTACTCAGGAAAACTACAGAAATGTTGGTTTTACTTTATTTGTGAAAGTTTTCAGAGAAACCAATTCCCAGGTTCTTTCTGCACACCTCTCTCCCATTCCCTGCCCTGAGAGCCCAGCACAGCCCTGATCCTGTGTGGATCCTACAGGCACTGGGTGCACTGTGGGCTGGGACACTGGGGACACCCAGCTGTCCTGCCACTGTGGGTATAAACAGCAGGGCCTGGAGCTGGGTGACACTGCTGGGGACAGCCAGCAGAGTCTGGAGCTGGGTGACACTGCTGGGGACAGCCAGCAGGGCCTGGAGCTGGGTGACACTGCTGGGGACAGCCAGCTGTCCTGCCACTGTGGGCACAGCCAGCAGGGCCTGGAGCTGCAGCTTGCAGCCCCTCAGCCCAGCAGCTCTCTGTGCCCCCAGGGAGCTGCTGAGCCCCTGGGTGGATCCAGTCTCCTCCAGCAGCCCCTGAAAGCTGATCCCACTGCTGGGGCAGTTACAAATAGCACAATGCATGGCCTGGTGGCATTTCCACAGACACCCTGAGCAGGGAGGGGATGGAGAGGGGCACACTGGCAGGACAGGCAGCACTGACCCAGGTGTCCCGAAGGCAGTCCCTGGGCACAGGGGCAGGTGCTTTGGGAAGGGGAAGGCCAGGATGTCACCTGCAGCTCCAACCACCAGCGCTGGGCACACAAAAATGCAGCACAGCCCATTCTGGACTTGTTCTCCCACCTTGCAGTGGCATGCAGAGACACTGACTCCAAGCTGTGTGCAGGAAGAGTGTGAAACAGTAATTAAGTTGGAGGCTGGTGTTAGTGGACTGAAGCAGCTAGAAAGCAGGCCAAGAAAAATCTCAAGCATTTGTCTTCTGCACTGCAATATTCCATGTGAGCAGGCAGGTGTGTTAAAAATACAGCTATCACACCAATCATCCCCCTCACTTTATATCAAGGTGCAGTATTTTTGTGCCACTGGGAGAGGAGGTAAAAGAGGAGTGACTTCTGCTGCTTCCCAAGCTGCTGGCAGCAGCACTGGCTGCAGGGACACAGAGAGCCCCAAACACCTCTGGAGGTGAAGTCACAAGGTGATATTGCAGGTTTTACATGAGTGTTTTCTGCAGACAGTGAGCATGCAGCCAGCTCTGTCCTGCTGCACACAGCTGTGATAGATGCCGTGATGTACTGACACTGAGGGTCTGTTAAGCTCAGAGCAGTTCAAATGAAAGCATTCAGTATCTGCAAGTTTAATGGCTCCACTCACAGCTTGGGGACAGGAAAGAGAAAGAATAAAGGACTTTCCAGACTGAAAAAGCAAAGGAATATACATCTTGTAAACTTGTTTCATGCAGAGATGTGGATGAAAACCCACCAGCAGTTTTTACTAAAGGTTTTACTGCAGGTCTGTGTGCAGGGAGGGGGCACCTGCCATGAGGAGCTGCTCAGGAGGATCATAGGGCACAGACCCAGCCCTGCCAGGACCCGTCCCTGCAGGGACCCCTCCCCAACAGCAGGGCTGGAGCAACACATGCTGCTTGCAATGCCCCTGACCCAGCACACGAGGCTCCTGGGGCAGGGAAGGGGGAAACACAGGTGTCCCTCCCTCCCTCCTGTGCCCCAGCCCAGGGCACAGCTGGGGCTCATTCCCAATAAAACATGTGTGCCACCAGCCCAGGGCACAGCTGGGGCTCATT
>JAODHX010000370.1:35252833-35263603 GCA_027576295.1 Cossypha polioptera | reverse complement strand
CCAGTGCTCCCAGTGCTCCCAGTATCCCCAGTGCCCCCAGTGCCCCCAGTCACCCCAGTGCCCCCAGGGCCCCCCGTGCCCCCAGTGCCCTCAGTGTCCCCAGTGCTCCCAGTGAGGCAGGCTGGCTGTGCTTCTAGGGAACGCCAGAGGACAGCATTGCCTTGTGCTGCTCCAGCAGCATGGTGGGAGCTTTGGGAACAGAAGAAAAGGTTCCTCCATCACCCCAGCCCTGCTGAGAGTTTTGGGAACAGAAGAAAAGGTTCCTCCATCGCCCCAGCCCAGCCAAGGTGCTCGCAGGAAGGAGTGACCCAATGAAACAGGGATCAAGGAGAAGCATGACCATGCAGAGACAAAACTTTTCGAAGTGAAAGTACAGAACAGGATTCACAAGATGCAGAATTACAGGCATTGCTCAATTCCCCCCAAAATGTTCATGAATATTGTGGGGGGAAAAAAACCCCATTGCTACCATGGCAATTATTGACCAATAAAATAAACTTAAGAACATCTCCAGTGGGTTTATTCTCTCCTTCACACAACCTGGTATTCCCTGTATCAGAAAGGATTCACCAGTACATTCTCTCCATTAGGGTTTGTGTTATATGCATATTGCAAAATGTGACACATAAAACATTTATTAAGTGCTCGCTATGCCAATGCAAAGGAACATAACATCTTGTCTTGTGTCTATATACAGTAATTTATCATATTGCATATACTAGAAACAAAAAAATTAGTTATCTGTAGGATTTTACAGTCCACCATTTTTCAGCATCATAAAAATCCTGTTGGTTTGCAGTAGAAAGAAAATGGATATTCAGGGGTACAATTACCAAAATAGGAATACAAAAAGTACCAACTGAGAAAATAAAAGACTGATAGTGCTTTTAATTCTGGACAAAAAAATATTTTCAATAACAGAAAATAGGAAAGTTGGTATGTGTTCTATACACTTATGTCAGAATATCATTCATTCATCAAATACAGATTTGATAGTGATGCACATTAAACTGCTTTTACATTTTTCAGTAGAAAAGTGGAGTTTTGCAGCACTTGCATGGTCCTTGTCACACACCAGGCTTGGTCACCTGCACAGAGGAGCTCCTTGGTGAGGAGCTGCTCTTCCCTGTTCCAGTAAGATCCTGGGCTGCACCTACACATTTGTTAGCAAGAAATTCTTCTTTTACATCTTCTATTGTTTCTTCTTTCAGCTCCTAAACACTTGGCCTGCCCCCTTCCTCAGGCCCTGCACTGCAGCCCCACACTGGAGCTGACAGGTCACTCGAGGTCAGCTTCCCAACAGGAGCATTTGTGTGATGGGAGGGAGATTGCTGCAGGGCTGTGTTATCTGGGCTTTCAGCAGAACACTGTGTGTGTAGTGTCAGTCAGAGCCCGTGGAAATGGGTTATTGGTCTGTTTTCCTTTAATGCATATTTTATTCTCAAGGATTTTTCACAAAGCAGTCTGTGTTCTGGAAGAAATCAGCAAACTCTTGATGCACACGAGCACAGCAGTGGCTTCCTTCTGATAGATAATTAAAGGATCTCAGCATTAATGGATTCACATAGTTAATGGATCTCATCATTTGGCAAACCCTTCACCTGGATTTTATCCATCCCACCATGGAGAAGCTAATCCAGCTTACAATCACTTTTGTTAAGTGCTCAGTATTTCTGACTCATGCCAAGTTTGAGGGCCCCTGTCCTCAACACCCTGCAGAAGTGAAGTTTCCGAATTGTGTCCAAGCCCTGCTGAGGCTCCCTGCTTGCCCTGGCCATGGACACGTAGGGCTGAGCATGAGCCCACACTGCTGCCTGAGCCTGTGCTCTGCCAGGGTCACCCAACCCCTGCAAAGCCCAGCATAGCCCCCAGCAAGGTTGAAATGTGTCAAATCCATTATAAACAACAGGGAATTCTGAAACAGAGCAGAGCATGCCAGCAGAAAATCCCAGCTCTGTGCTGGGATCTCTACTTTGGAGAAAAAATAGAGTGGGAGCCAAGAGTGACGTAAAGAATGTGCATATAAGGACTGAGTTAGAGCCATATATAACCCCAACTTCTCTCACTGCATTCTCCTGCAGCATTTATAGGCTGCCAGTGCTGGCTGGGGTATAAATAAGCATTACATGGGCTGTGTATGACTGAGATGAAGACAGAGCTCTCCACATGATGAATAGGAGTTAAAAATATGTTCCATGTAACAGAGGAAGCAAAAAGGCAAAGCAAACAGCTACAATAATCATTAACATACTACGAGGGCCCAGATGCAACCTGTGAGTCAAAACAAGAGAGATCTTCAAACATAATCAATTTAAATTTCAAGGCCAGATTTGATGGGGCTGGGAGCAACCTGGGCTGCTGAAGGTGTCCTTGCCCATAGCTTTAGGTCCCTTCCAACCCATCCCTCCTGTCATCCTGTGATTCTAAATGTGACATAATGCCATGTAATGATGACAACCAAGAAATGAAAACTTTTGCACACCTTGCATTTCATCCCAGCTGGCATCTCAGGTTAAACAAACTTTGCATTATCTCAAATTACACCTTTACAGGCACAGAACTGAACTCATTCACTGATCTTTCATATTTACCTGCTGCTGATTAATGTGAAGGTACATTTACACTGTGCTCCAAAGCCTGACATACTGGGAACTGTGTAAGGGATTCTTGGGGTGTGTGTGGCTGTGCATTATTCCCTGCAGGCTGTGTGTAGCTGTGCATTATTCCCTGCACACTGTGCATGGCTGTGCATTATTCCCTGCACACTGTGTGTAGCTGTGCATTATTCCCTGCACACTGTGCATGGCTGTGCATTATTCCCTGCATTCTGTGTGTAGCTGTGCATTATTCCCTGCATGCTGTGCATTATTCCCTGCAGGCTGTGCGTGGCTGTGCATTATTCCCTGCATGCTGTGCACTATTCCCTGCAGACTGTGTGTAGCTGTGCATTATTCCCTGCACACTGTGTTTAGCTGTGCATTATTCCCTGCAGGCTGTGTGTAGCTGTGCATTATTCCCTGCATGCTGTGCATTATTCCCTACACACTGTGTTTAGCTGTGCATTATTCCCTGCATACTGTGCATGGCTGTGCACTATTCCCTGCAGGCTGTGTTTAGCTGTGCATTATTCCCTACACACTGTGTTTAGCAGTGCATTATTCCCTGCACACTGTGTGTAGCTGTGCATTATTCCCTGCACGCTGTGTTTAGCGGTGCATTATTCCCTGCACCCTGTGTGTAGCTGTGCATTATTCCCTGCATGTTGTGTGTCGCTGCTGCTCCCACCCAGCACACACAGATGGGCCACGTGGGAGGAGCAGAAACTCTCCTGTTACAGAAGGTTCCCAAACCTCATGTCCATGCCCACAGATTCTAAATATTAAGCCCATGGGAATATTTTTCTTTAGACACACACTGTCTGAATTGCCATTAAACGTGATCACAGAACTAACTCACAGTGCTGCTCTAGACCATCATTTATCCTTGGTTTGTCATTCTAACCTATTTGAGTTAAACTGAACAGAACACAGCTCCAGGTACTTGTGCAGACAAAAATCAGAAACAACAGTTGATTTGCTGTTTTGAACAACAGTAATCAAATCCTGAAAACTTTCAAGATTGTGTCTCACTGAAGGGGAGTTAAAACCCAAAATCACTGGCTAGAGTGATTCAGGTATGCTGGGAAATAGATCTCAGAAGTTTGGAGGTCTAGCTCTATCATAATACTAGATTTAAAATCATACTAGGCCTGGACTTCTAAAACCACAAAACATCTTTAGAAGCACAAAAGTACGCTTTTAGAGGCCTATTTGATTTATCACTGGTCTCCTTCCTGGAAAACCCTGTAAAGGTTTCCAGATGAGGGATTCACACTGATTCACCTTGACTTACACTGATTCACACTGATTTACTCTGATTTACACTGATTTACCCTGACTTACCTTGATTCACACTGATTCACACTGATTCACACTGATTCACACTGATTCACACTGATTTACTCTGATTCACAGTGATTCACAGTGATTTACCCTGATTTACATTGATTTACCCTGATTCACCCTAATTCACACTGATTCACCCTGATTTACCCTGATTCACACTGATTTACCCTGATTCACCCTGATTCACACTGATTTAAAACAGCCAAGCCAGGAGGGGCACACAGATGCTATCTTGGTCTGGAGCTCTACTTGTGATCCTGATAACTTCAAATGTTAAGTAAGCAGTTTTTTACACACTGTGCACGTTAAAATAAATGTTCACTAGCATGGGAAAAATGATCCAAACATTAAGCATGGGTAAGGCAGACAAAATGTGTCTCCTTAGAAAAATGCACTGCTTGCTGTCAGGTCATGCTAAAATGTGGCAAAATTTGAAGGTAAATAGTGCTAATTAAGCAACACTACTGCTTAATTAGAAAAGAACAAGAATTAAAAGCAAGGTCTTAAAACACAAAGACATTCTGGGAATGCATGTGGTTGCTTTAATGATACACACATGGAACTGAGATTTATTAAAAAAGTGTCATCTGTACATCAGTATTTTGACTTAGTTTCCAGTCTCACGGTGTTTTGAGCTGATATTTTTGTATTTTAATATTTCACCACATGGTTTAGCACTTCAAACACTTCAAGAAGCTAAACTTCAAGTAGCTTATTTATGCCCCCAGTTTACTGCATTTCCTTGAAGGATATCACATTTTAACACTGCTAATTCCACTCTGATACTAATGGTGCCCTCAGTAATTAGCCTCATTACAGGAAAGCTTAAGTATGAGAAGAGGCATTCTGTGGGAATATGCCCAGTATTTCTATTATTAATGGCTTCTGGAATCCATCAGACCATAAATAATGCATCTCTCCCTCTCTGCTGACAACTTCTTAATTCTACCCTCCTAATGTAAATTTATAACTGCAATCCTGGGGAAAAAAAAGAGGAAGTGTGAGAACAGACAAACACAATTTGCTCTAAGAACAGGAGCTCAAACACCTCATGTAAACACAGACAACAGTCAGGCTTCTGCTGTGTGG
This sequence comes from Cossypha polioptera, assembly GCA_027576295.1. Lineage (NCBI taxonomy): Eukaryota > Metazoa > Chordata > Aves > Passeriformes > Muscicapidae > Cossypha > Cossypha polioptera. The sequence continues at coordinate 35,258,570 of JAODHX010000370.1, read as the reverse complement.
ATGAACAACACTGAGCAGCTTCTAAAAATCACTTATGGGGTATTTACAGTGCACTAAATTATTTTTTAAAGTAGGTCTGAGCATCAGTTGTGATGATTCTGAACACAAATGTGATGATTATTTCCCTTGACACACGAGCACACAGAAGGCATTTCCTCCATATGTATCAGCCAGTAGTGCATTTCCATTTTCCCCAGAGTCTTCTGCTAATTCACTGGCCTCTTTTGTTCCCTAATTCCCTAATTCCCCTGTATCCCCTGTAAGATGTCAGCTCCCTGCACACGTTCCTCTCTGCTGCTGGACAAGGTGCTGCCATGCAAACAGGCATTTCCATCCCAGCAGAGCAGCCCAGCCTCTGCTGGAAGCTTCACCTGCTGTTTCTCCAGGCACATTCTGTGAGATGAATGCTTCTGCCTCTGCACAAGCACAGCCTGCTCTCCTCCCCTCTGTGGGGTTCACAGGTTGGGATTTATCACACCTCTGAGGAGTTTCTCTCTCCTTACCTCTCCTGGCCCAGCATCCCCTGGCTGCACAGCTGGGTGACACTCCTCACTGGGAAGGACACGAGAACATTGTCCCTCGGCTCACACTTGCCAGTGAAGGCACACAAATACTCCATGCAGAGCAGCTCTCCATTCCCAGGAGGCCCCAAGGAAGGATTTTAGTCCCTTTGTGGGACCCCTCAAGGTGGAATGCCAGGGGACAGGGCTCAGGCTGAAGGTTCAGTGCAGGGAAGGTTCATGTGGAGCAGGTGAGGGAGCAAACCCAGCCCAGGTTCATGTAGAGCAGGTGAGGGAGCAAACCCCAGCTCAGGTTCATGTGCAGCAGGTCAGGGAGCAGGTCAGGGAGCAAACCCCAGCCCAGGTTCATGTGGAGCAGGTCAGGGACCAAACCCCAGCCCAGGTGCATGTGCAGCAGGTCAGGGAGCAGGTCAGGGAGCAAACCCCAGCTCAGGTTCATGTGCAGCAGGTCAGGGAGCAAACTCCAGGTCAGGACCAAAGCCCAGCCCAGGTTCATGTGGAGCAGGTCAGGGAGCAGGTCAGGACCAAAGCCCAGCTCAGGTTCATGTGGAGCAGGTCAGGACCAAAGCCCAGCTCAGGTTCATGTGCAGCAGGTCAGGACCAAACCTCAGCTCAGGTTCATGTGGAGCAGGTCAGGACCAAAGCCCAGCTCCTGATCCAGCCCAGCTGCAGGGACCTCCAGGGACCCAGTGCTGGGAGAGGGGAGGGTGCTCAGGGCCCAGAGCAGCTGAGCCAGAGCCAGGGCTGGGATTTGCTGGGATTTGCTGGTTCTGATTTCAGTGATAATTCCCAGTATTACATAGGCAGACACTATCTACTACCTTAAATTATTCAGCTGGCCAAGTCTAGTGATTCTCAACCAGCCCAAAACAGACTGCCATGCTTGTAGTGACTGCCTGCATGCTTTTCTTCTTCTTCCGTCTTTTGGCCTTATATTCTCCTGTTGCTTAATAGCTTCGAAAATTTTCATGTTTTTTTTTTTTTTTTAAATCTGGTTCCTAAAATTTTTGCCTGTTTCTCTACACAGATTGTTTGCCCTATTCAAGCTTAGTCAGACAGAATGAACTTTGTCAGCTAACCCAGTGCTACTACCCACTCATAAATGAATGGAATCTTCTGAGAAATAATTTTTATTCGTATGAAAGAAAGTGAACTGAAGCTTTAAACTGAAGTTTTCAATGTTTTCTTTCTAGTTCATGGTGACTTTCTGCTGCTGCTGCTGAAATCCTTGGGTCTCTATTTGCTTCTCAGTCCCAGCATCACCCAGAGCCATCCTTGCCCAAGGAATCCACGAGCAGCCACTGTCTCCTAAGCAGAAATACGAGCAGCCCAGGTGGAGAGAGGGTGACAGTAGGGTGGCAGTCACCTGTCAGGTCCTGCTCACTGCCTGCTGAGATGGGAACACAGTGCCAAAGATGCACAATCCATTTCAGAAATCTGGTTTCTGCTGATTATTTATACACATTTATAAATTATGCTTCATAGCAGTAAAGCAAAAGAAGCAATTATTCCTTTCTAACTAGATCTTGCAGAATCAAATAATACTTTCCATTATTTTTTGATTCAAAAAAGTGCAACAGCTGAAATCTGGTAAATCTTTAAGAAAATAAATGTACCAAGGCTCTAAGAGAAAGGTAATATCATATTTTGTCCTGACATTTATTTTGGATGTACACATGGTTTATAAAGATGTATTTTGGAAGTGCAGCACCAACAGCCCCACAGACAATCTCTATCAGGATACATTTTTCACATTGTACTGCTGGAGTCACTGTAAATCTCCATTCCCAGCTTAACTGCACAGTCCAACCTGCCTCACCTTTGACAGGATGGCTGCTTAAAATTCTGCCTGTGTCTGTCTGCCTCCCTCATTCCAGTATGAAATAATGTATTTGCCCTTTGTGGATGTTTCTCTAAAACCTCACTTGCAGAAATGACAAATACATTGCTCATGGCACAGCTCTTTGGTTCTAAATTGCCAGTAATTAAAGCTGAAAGGAATGTTACAAAACAAATCTTGCAGTGTGATTAGCAGCTCCATTTGACAGCACTTCCCTGGAAATGTCAACTCCTGCAATATTGACAAGGTGCACTTGGAAAGGAAAAACAAAACCCAGCACCAGAGAGCTGCAGGCCAGGGGCAGCAGAGGGAGGCACTGGGGGCTCTGGGGCACTGGGAGGGTGAGGGAGTTTTCCCAAGCACTGCCATGGGGACAGCAGCTGGATCCTCCTGGGACAGCAGCTGGATCCTCCTGGGACAACAGCTGGATCCTCCTGGGATAACATCTGGATCCTCCTGGGATAACATCTGGATCCTTCTGGGACAACAGCTGGATCCTCCTGGTACAACATCTGGATCCTTCTGGGATAACATCTGGATCCTTCTGGGACAACAGCTGGATCCTTCTGGGATAACATCTGGATCCTTCTGGGACAACATCTGGATCCTTCTGGGACAACAGCTGGATCCTTCTGGGACAACAGCTGGATCCCTCTGGGGTAACAAGATGGAATCAGCCTGGAATGTCTCTCAGAATCACAGAATGTCCTGGGTTGGGAGGGACCCCAAATCCCCCCCAGTGCCACCCTGCCATGGCAGGGACACCTCCCACTGTCCCAGTGCTCCAACCCCAATGTCCAGCCTGGCCTTGGGATCCAGGGGCAGCCACAGCAAACCTGGGAATTCCACCCCAGCTCCCAGGGAACAATTCCTGCCCTTACCAAAGTTAAAGAAGTATCAAAGTTTTCCTGGAACTCAGAGCGCCCTTGTATGACACATCAGGAATTTGTGCATTATCAAACACATCAAGAGCACATTAGAGGAGAAACGTTTCATGTGAGGCACAGTTAATCAAACAGCAGCACTGGGAACCTCTGGGGGAAACGTGCCTGGAATTTTAAATTCCAGAGCGAGTTGGGCACATCCACCCCCAGCACGAGGAGCCTGACTCTGCTGGCTACCACTGACACTTTGATTTTTAATCACTGCCAAACGAATACAGCTCCTCATGTTTTGCAGCAAGTTGAGGCCAGGGTCTTATTCAGCCACCTACTACATGTTGCTTGGATATGGATTATTATTTCCCAAGCAGGATGTGGAATATTTTATTTTTGTACCAACGGATCTTGCTCACACGCAATCATTTGCATTCTTAAGAAGCCAAGCCAGTCTGCTTTGTAACTGCTGCAAGCCCAGAAAAAGAATCCCCCCACTCCCTCTGTCTTGGGAACGGAATTTTCACAGCACACTAAGTATCTTCTGATTAGAATTTGGGGGGTTTTTATGAAATACAGCTTTGGCATGCCAAGGCACATTAGGCAAGACAAGGAACAAAGTCACACAGCAACAATGAACGTCATAAATAATTAATAAATATCAATAGACGAGCTGGGAGCAGGGATCAGAGCACGTGTGAGTATTTGGGCTCAGTACAACAGGAGAAGTAACTCATACAAAACCCCTTCTGCATGGCTGTAAAGCTGCCCCTCTCCCCTGGCACTCCAGAATGGTTCCTAAAAACTGGAAAGATTTTGGGTCTTTTTGTTGATCTATTTCCAAAGGAATAAATCCACCTTCTGTAAGCGGAAAGTGTAGGAAGTTCTCTCAATATCAGTAATTTACATACATATTTACCCTCTAGAATACTGCCAGCTCCAATGAGATGCAGAGAAATAATTCCATGTATACATTTGGTGCTCGAGCCTTGCCACAAATCATGTGCACTTAATTCAACAGGGCCATAAACCCCACAACTACAGGAGTAATCAAGAACCTACTTAACCTTTCTCCAGCAACACTGCAAAAAGTTAGTGTGAAATATGTGACAATCCCCTGAAATTCTAACGAAAGGGCAGCAAGCAGGGTGTGCTGTAAAACACAATTGGCATGAAGGCAGGAAAAAACTGGGAAAATAGAAGAAAAATTAGTTCTGGAGTCACGCTCAGTAATAGCTGATGTATGCTCGCAGTGAAATGAGATGCAGAATGCAAAACTCCTCGAAAATAAAAACATAATTTCAACAGGATTCAGGCAGCAGGTCTGAGACTTAGAGAATTCTTGTGGGTCAGAGGAAAAAAAGAAATGAAATTACAACAGAGAATCCCAGAAGCTTTAAGGTTGGAAAAGCCCCCCAAGATCACAGCTGTGCCCATGCCCACCTTGTCCAGAGCACCCAGTGCCACCTCCAGGAATTCCTGGGACACTCCAGGGATGGGGACCCAACCCTCCCTGGTTGGTCCTTGACCACCCTTTCCAGGACAAAAAATTCCTCCTAAAACACATAAAGGTTTTTTAAACTCAAGGTGATAAAAAAAAAGAAAAATCCAAATTAAGGCTCAGGCATATTCTGTTAAATTGATGGAATTGCAAGGCAGAGAAAGGAAACCCAGGGCAATCAGGAGGAGTTTCCTGCAGAGCTGACCTTGGTTCAGTCAGATGTGGCAGCTCAGACAGACACAGCTGTATTTCAATACTTATAAATGTATTATACACATCTGTGTATAATATCTATAGATCTGCATTCTTGCAGAAAGCTCCAAAGTTTTAATTTCTCTGAGATAACCCAGAGCCAAGAGCAGACTGCCCCCACACAAAGTCCTGAAGGCTTTCTCCAGCACTGTGGCACTGCCCCTGCATGCTCTTTCAAAATAAAGAAATAATGTAATATTCAAAACTTCAGCTCCTCAAAGTCAGACCTCGAATCTACCCTTGGAAAATTAAATAGCTTGCCTGATAGCAGAAGTCCCAAATGGTGAATAATTTCTGTCAGCCCACACGTCTCTTTTGTAGAAGGGGAGAATTAAAACATCCGTAGGTATTTGTAAAGTGAAATACAGATTTACCTCAAGAAAACCCGTGGCACAGCGTGGCTGGAGGTGGCACTTTGAGGTAATTACTGCAATTTCCTTGACAGTTTCACAGCCAGGTCAGGGCACCTGTGCATTATTGATGTGGGAAGGGTGCCCTGCCCTCAGAACAGCCCTGCAGCCAAAGAGGAGCCAGGGCTGAGATCCCAGAGCATCCCAGAGCATCCCAGAACATCCCAGAGCATCCCAGAGCATCCCAGAGCATCCCAGAGCATCCCAGAACACCCCAGAGCATCCCAGAGCATCCCACAACATCCCAGAGCATCCCAGAGCATCCCAGAGCATCCCAGAGCATCCCAGAGCATCCCAGAGCATCCCACAACATCCCAGAGCATCCCAGAGCATCCCAG
>JAODHX010000370.1:35107543-35124878 GCA_027576295.1 Cossypha polioptera | reverse complement strand
ACAAACTGTGAGTTCCACAGCACTTCAAGCTAACAAATTAAAAAATGGAGCCCTATCTCTCTCTACAAGGCGTTTTAAGGATAAACTGTCCAGTTAAGAAATGACACCTAAATTATTTTTACTTTTAACCCAATAACCGGTCACAATGCAGACTTTTCTGTCCAACAGCAAGCCCCTGGTGTTTGGGGCAGCCAGCACGTGCCCAGGGCCCTGCTGCCCTCACCAGCTCGTTCCTCTCCTCCGACAGCAGCGCGTTCCTGTCCTCCAGCTTGCGGATGATCCCGCTCAGCTCCGCGATTTTCAGCTGGAAGCGCCGGGCGTCCTTCTCATCCAACTGCTGTTCCTAAAACAAAGATCAACTGCAAATAACTGCTCCTAAGTGCACGAGCAAGAGCACCTCGGCAGAGCCCAGACCTTCTCCTACCCCAAATCCAAGCATTTTGAAATGTTATGGCCCAGAGTGTAACCCACGGAAAGCTGCAGGGCGAGACCAGTGGGAGGTCAGGAGTGGAAATGTAACAAAGAATGCAAATGCAGAGGTGTGTATGTGCATATGTATATGCATATGCAAATACAGAGTCACAAATGTGACAATACAAATGTGCAGATACAAAGTTTACAAATGGTAAACTTGGGAACAACAGCAAATATCAAAACTGAAGGCCGTGTTCCAATGATGCCACTGTTGAACTGAGAGCTTCAGACACATCGCCCACTCTGAGGACTTGGCCATAAGAAACTGATATTCAAATTACTGAATTACTGAATGGGGAAAATCCATGCAATTGTGCATTCAATAAGCTCTTCTTCCAGAAAGCTGTGGCCCTTATGGGGTCCTAAAGGGTCACCCGTAAGGCCACAGGGGTAGCACTTTATCTGAGTGAAAATGCTTAATCAAATTAGAAATGAATAGAGATACAGGTAGGAATGGTCTCGTTCAGAATCACAGAGGAGTCACGACTCCTGACAAATGTGACAGACTTTCCCCCTTCTCTATGACCTGTTCTGGTCTTTGGCAGAAGTAGAGTCCAACTAGAGAGGCAAATTAGTGCCCACAGTGCTGGTGGCACTTTTGGGAGGTCTAGGGTTCCTCATTCAACAGGTGCAGGAGAGGCTTGGGCCAAAGAATAAAACAGATTGATTTGCTCAGGTAGAAGTTTTACACTTGTACTGAGCCAATCAAGGCTGTCGCAAAAGAAATCTTGATGAGGATCAGCAATGAGGACGACCTGCACACGTCAGAGGCACGAGGGCAGTTCCTCGAGGGCTTTTCTGGGCAAAGGGAGGTGCCAGAGTTACAGAGTTGGAGGGGTGGCTCCAATCGAGTGCTGTGGCTAGTGCAGAGAATAAACAGGACAGAACAGGTTGGGAGTCTTGGGTTCCCTTTGCGTCCCGCTGACGGTGAGAGCACTGGGCAGCAGGACAGGGGTCCCTGGGGGCTGCAGGGGTCCTGTGCTGCCCTGGCCCCACTCCCTCTGGAACTGGCCTCGTCCATCTGCTCCCCAGCCCCAGCGAGAGCTCGCACACACACAGCGCGTGGTGAGAAATGCATTTGCATCGTTTGTTGGCAGAGTCGTGTCGAACTGGCAGACTAAGGCAGGTGGCTGAGCATGGAACAGTGAGGAAGAGGAGAGAAAGAACAGAGGAATTTCACCCTGCTGACAAAACCAAACCAAACCGACCGGGAAACAGAACGACAGGAAGCAAAAGCTCTCCCATGGCGAGGTTTGATCGGAAATCCCAACGGTTTGGGCACGACAAAAACGAGAGCGCGGAGCTCTCTGTGCCTCAGGCCCCCTGCACAGCCATGGGACAGCTCCTGCCCGGGGTGCACTCATCAAGATTCTGTCACTGGTGCCATTTGGTGCCCGTTTAGGTGAAACCACGTGGAAGTGCTTACGGGGCTTCCCGAATGGTCTGAAGCGTCTCCTGCACCACTTGCATAAGGAAGTTCCCGCTTGGGGCTGCTCAGGTGCCGGTCAGACTCTTTGAGCTGGGACAGTTGTTCATCTAAAGCCTCCTTTTGGAGCTGCAGTCTCTGAGCATGCCCGGCTCGCACCCCTAACTCTCTCTCCAGCACGAAGACTGCTCTGTCCTTAAACTTAATCTCCTCCATCTACAAGGAGAACAGAACACAGTCACACAGCGGCTCGGCCGCTCCCCGCGGGGACACAGCACTGCCCTGCCACCCCAGCCACAGCCACAGCCCTCCTCCAGCAGGCAGGGATGGTGGCAAATAGCCTGTGATCCTGGCACCATTTCAGAACATCTTCAACAAAATGAAAGCTTGACATTCACACCACTGATTGCTTCGCTCAAACACACTGACGATTCATTTTGCTTGGACGTCACCGCTAAAAATTATTAATCCAAATTTTCCAAATAAAAATGTTGAAATCTCAGTATCCTTTAAATTTTCAAAATTCCTAAAAGAAATGTGAATTTTTAATCTTTTTTCCAAAATTCTTCCTTGTGAGCAATTCGCTTTCCAAGAGAGGTTTTACTTACACATAATAAACATCATGCAAAATCACAAAGTGCTTAAATGACAAATGCCCAGTGATCCCCAATGCTCTCCCTCCCTGTTTGCCTGTGCCAAGGGCCTGTGCACATCCCGTGGGAGCAGCCAGGATCAGAGCCCTGGGCTCTGGCTGGGCTCAGGAGGGTGGCTGGGGCCTGCCCAGGGAGGGACACCACTGCCAGATGTGCCCAGATGTGCCACCCAGGCACATCTGCACCGGGGCTGCAGAGCTGATCACACCTCGTGTGGCACAGACACTGATTCCACAGAAAGGCAGGAACCACTCCAGCCCCTCAGGGGTCTCTGAGCTGGTTTCAGCCTCCAGAAACACAAGATTTTTTTGCCATCAGTTTTTCAGAGTTTAATTTCAATAGTTGCTTTTTAAGCCTGGCCCGCTTCAAATAAGAACATTTTGCCTTCTAAGAGCTGTGTTAATACTTTTATCTCTGCTTTGTCTGAAAACCTGGAAAAAAATGACATTGGGAATCAACAGTCACTCCAAGGACTTATTTTGCAGTAAATGCCAAGTGACCCGCCCAGGGCAGGTGCTGGCAGGTCACAGAGGCAGCAGAAAGCAAAATGGAGCAAATGAAAGGGATTTTGGTGCAGCTGACTAAAGATCCTTTCAACAATGTCCATGGAGGCAGCGTCTGCTGGCTTTGAATGAAACAAAGACAAGGTGCTCACAAACACCTGAGGTCTTTCTGCCAAAAGCCTAATGAGGAGGAATCTAAATGGATGTACAGATGAAAAGATAACACATCTTTTAATCATCATAACAATGATTGTCTGTGTAAAATAAGCAGAATATTGGGTACTTGATTCTTATTTATATGGAAACAAAGACACATTACAACAAAGGCAACACATGAAATTGAGAGGGACAAAGAGATGAGAATAAACACAGAACATTTCCCAGCATTTCACTTATGGCTTGCTTTCAATAAAATAAAAATCCCTAAACATAACCTGCAAAAACCACAAGCAAACATCAGCACTGACATCTCCCTTCACCTGAATAAATTCCTGTACATGACACACAGACAGGTCGGGTGCCCGTGTGAGACAGAGACAGGGTGGGAGCAGCACAGATGGAAGGGAAAGGGGAGGGAATTCCCTGAGCCCAGGAATGAGAGGAAAGGCAGGGCCAGGGCCCCAGGACTCACTGGCAGTGGTGCAGGTCCATGGGCACGCAGCCCCCGGGCAGGGCCAGCCTGGCCTCATGCTCTGCTGCTGCTGGGCTGTGCTGGGCTCTACTGGTGCTGTACTGGTGCTGTGCTGGGCTGCTCCTGGCTGCTCTCCCTGCTCCCACCCTGGCTCTGGAGCTGGGAAGGGGCGGCAGCACAGGAGCATCCAACCACCTGCCAGCCACCCCCTGCCTCTGCAGAGCTGGGATGAATATTGATGAGTGTTTGTTTGTGTGTGCTCGTTCATAGGCAGCCCCGAGCTCGGCTGGTGCCAATTGCAGAGCAGAGCCACCACGGTGGGTTTGGAGAGGAGCTCCCCCTGAATGCCCTGCTGTGTGCAGAAAAGGAGCATTTGGGATTTGAGCCTCACTATGGGGTGTCCATGGGAACTGGCGAAGGGAAAGGGAGGATCAGGAAGGAAAGCTTGGTGAGGAAATAGAGGTATAACCCCAGAAACAACTGCTGTAGCATTGTCCTGACCAGCCAGGAACCTGAGGGCTCTTCCTGAAACCTTTAATGTGAACAACATCAACAGGCTCTGACACGGACAAAGGAGTTTCTTGCAAAACACCCTAATACTTTCAAAAAGCAGTTTGCCCTTCCTAGCAGTAAATGTACAGCAAGCCCTAGAGTCCCAGCACCCAGCAGTGATGATTCCCCACCAGGAGCAGCCCCAGGAGCAGCCCCACACGTACCAGCCTGCGGATCTCCCTCTCGCACTCCCTCTTGATCCTGGTGATCTCCTCCTGGTGCAGGTGGTACACGCTCCTTATCTCTGCCGCTTTGATCTTGTCAGCCTGGATCACCATGGTCAGAGCCTCCTCCACCTGCTTCTTAGCCCCCTTCAGCTCGGAGATTTCCTGCTGCATTTTGATTTTCTCCACCTCGAAGCCCTTCTTGGCCTCCTCCTTGGCCTCGCTGAGCAGCACCGTCTTCACCTTGTCGGGGGCCCCGTCGCGCACGGCGTTGAGCAGGGTCTGCAGCCTCTGGATCTCATTGTCTTTGATTTTTATCACTCTGAGCAGCTCAGCCTCGTGCTGCCTCAGAAGTGTTTCTCGAACAGCCTGGAGCTCTTTCATTTTGTCCTCGTGAAGTTTGACTTTGAGCTCTGTGACCACCACGGTGCTTTTGTGCTGTTCGTGCTCCTTGATCTGCTTCACCTCCTGGTTCTTCTCCCTTTCCAATTTGCTGACCTATGAGGAGAACCAAAAAGGTATAGCATTTTCAACCAACCAAACAATGAATGCCTATCATGATATCATTTAAAAATGGTACAGATGACTTTAGAGTATTGCACCTCAATGCTGGGATGTGTGTGTCTACAAACTGGAGGTAGCAGGGTCACATTTAATACACATTTAGGAATCAGTCAGTACCTTCTAAGTAAGTCTGAGTCGTTACTTTATTCTGCAGGAGCTCTCACAGCACATTCCCCACAAAATAAGGGAAAAATGAGATGCCAAAGCCATCACTGTGGCACGCTCAGGCACAAACCTGCATGTGCATAGGCAGGACACAAAAAGCTCTGTGCAAGCTCCTGTGAAGCCCCAAACAGCTGCATTTTACCAGCTGCTTTTTAAACAGTGAATTATCCAGCAGAAATAACTGACTGTACCTGACCACACAAGGCTCAAGTGGTGTTTCAATTTAGAACCATGGCATGAACTCTAGAGAAGCCATGGCCAGAAGTGGCTGTGAAGGACAGGGAGAAGGAAAACAAAGCCCTCAGCCTTAAATCTGCAAATGCTGCTTCACAGCAAAAGGATTAACAGATGCTCTGTTTATATGCCCATGTGTATCAGATTCATGGTCTGAGATGCCTAATAATGATGCAAATTCATGGAAAACTGCAGACTATCATTTTGTCCTTGCATGGTAACACATTTCTATTCTGGAACAAAACTCTCCCAAAGTTTATCAGTGGAAGCTGATCTGGGGAATTAGGGAGAAGCAAATGAACATTCCATGCTCTTGCTGAGAAGGGATCTGAGGGCAAGAGCTGGAAACTCTTGGAGCTGAGGCTCCAGCCCCATCAGCTGAGCCTCTCCCGAAGGCTGAGGGAGAAGCTGGGTCTCCTTGGAATTTGGGCATTAGAGCAGGAGGCAGAGCTGAGGTTCAGCATCGTACATGTGGGTAAACAGCTGCCCTGGAGGAGTTTGAGCCCAAAACCCAAACCAAATCAGTGCAAGAGAGAAAGAGAAGAGGCAGCAGAGAGAATCCTGGCATTGCCGCGCTCTCCGAACACCGAGCGACGCCCGGGCAAGGGAGGGGCCCACCTTGCTCTTCTCCTGCTGCAGCTCGATCTGGATGTCGGTGAGCTTGGCCCGCAGCTCCTCGTTGGCAGCCTGCAGGGCAGCCAGGGCGTCGGGCTTGTCCCCCCTGGCACGGCTGGAGCTCCTCTTGGCCATGGTGAGGGACGCGCCCCGCCGGCTCCGACCGCGCCCGGCTCTACATCTTCTGGGGCTGTGGGGACAGGGGACAGCTGGGAACCAGCCTGGGCGTGGGGAAACCAGCCTGGGAACCAGCCTGGGAATGGGGAAACCAGCCTGGGAATGGGGAAACCAGCCTGGGAATCAGTCTGGGGATGGGGAAACCAGCCTGGGAACCAGTCTGGGGATGGGGAAACCAGCCTGGAAAATGGGGAACCAGCCTGGGAACCAGTGTGGGAATGGGGAACAGCCTGGGAACCAATGTGGGAATGGGGAAACCAGCCTGGGAATCAGTCTGGGAATGGAGAATGGAATGGGAATGGGGAAGAGCCTGGGAATGGGGAAACCACAGGGATTCACCTCATCCAGTGCAGAGCATGTGGATGTTCAGGAAGGACATCCATGCTCCAGCCCCTGGCTCAGAGACAGCAGCCACTGGGCAGATTTTATTTCTATTCTATTTCATAGAAGCATGGAAGCACAGGATGGTCATAGCACAGAACTCCATTAAAAAGCACTCAGATTTGGGAAAACATGTCCAACCTTTTGAAGAGCAGTGCTGTTAGGGGGGTGGCAGTGCTCCTGGCCGGTGACCCTCAGTGCCTGGCTCTGTCCCCCATGGCTCAGGGGCCCAGCACAGGCACTGGCCCTGTCCAGGGATGGGGCTCAGCAGGGCAGGGCGCTGCAAGGAGAGAGGCACAGTGAATGATAACAGCAGAACAGCACAAAACCAACCTCCACAACTACATTGTAATGAAAAACAGCCTGGCTGGAATTCTAAGGGAGAAAGCCTGAATCTGTCAGGGAGAAAAGAGGGAGGCAGCTGCTCGGGGGTATGAAAATGGGGTGTGAGGCTGGGAGAGGGCTGGAGTTTGGGGGGCAGAGCTGCTGAGAGCCAGAGAAATCCCACAGGACAAGCAGGCACTACACCTCTGCACTGGGGCAGAGGGGAGGAGGGAGGCTGAGACCTAAAAAACAAGTGGGAGAATAAAATATCATTCCTGATATCACTCCTCCAAACCAAGGTGGTACAAGCACTCTCAGTTCTGCTGTTCCTCAGTCTGGTGCTTGACTTTGTAACCTGGAAGTTTCTATAAAAATAAATGTGTTTGATTAGGCAAAGAAATAGAAATAAATTAAATTTTAAAGATATTGCCTGAAAAATCTATAACATGAGTACATGTTCTTTGCATTCAAGATTCTTGCTGCTTTGTGCAAGCAGACACAACACACCAGTGGAGATTTAAAACCTCCTTTCTTTATTGATAAAAATGGGGCAGGCTGTAGCCACAGGCACAGAGCTCTACCTGCTGCAGAGAATGAGGCCTTTGTGCACATCACAATTATTATCTTTGAGGATTCTCTCCAAAGGCAGAGGCAGGGTGAGCCAGGTTGGTTCACTGAGGAAACCAGGAGCAGCCACCAACAAGCTCTGACTGCTTCCACGTGAATGGCAGAGAAATCCCAATTTGAATGGCACAGGGATTTGAGAGAGTAATGGCTAACAGGATTCCTTCTGACAGACGAGGGCTGTGAGAATTTCCATTTGTGTGCTTACAGAAACAAGAACTCAGGAGCTGGTGCTGCAGGGCAGAGCTCACTTGGTGGGAATTCTGACTGAGGTCAATTTGTGGAGCCACAGATCCTGATACTTACAGCGTTGCAGGTTTTAGATTTCCTTTGGAGTGTTATGAAGGCTGAATGGTGTGAATTGACAATTCCATGCCAAGCATCTGCTCAGAGCATTGAAGCCCAGCCCAGGGATGAGCTCCATGCCCACTAAACCCCATCACAAACCCCACAGACTCTGAGGGGTGAAGGGCAGGGCTGCAGGAGCCCTCCCTTGGCACAGCAGGGGGATGTGGGCATGGGGAGGGATGGCAGAGCCCAGGAGGGATGCTGGGGACAGCAGAGCTCAGCCCTGGCAGCTCTGTGGGGCAGAGATGGATAAGCAGGGCTGTTATCCCAGGGGAAAAAATGGGAATGGGGCTGGGCAGAGCACAGGGACACCCTCTGCAGCAGCTGCAGTGGCAGCCACGAGCCCCTGTGTGTGCAGGGGACAAGGGCCATTGCTGGAGCCATGAACTGGGGCTTGTGCTGCCACCAGCACCAGGAACAGCCCTGGCCACAGCTGGGACCCAGGGCCACATGCCAGGAGTATTGAAGGGATATTTAGCACAAATTCTGGGAGAAAACCTTCCATGGAAACGCTCCCAAGGCAGCGGGGCTGATGCAGAAGCAGGCAGGGTCATCCTGGGCTGAGGGGACACTGAGCTCTGTGACACTGGGGACACCTGGGGACATGGGGAGGCCAACACTGAACACAGACCCCATCCCTGAGGGAACACTGAGATTTGTGACACTGGGGACACTTGGGGACCTGGGGAGACCAGCACTGAGCACAGCCCCCATCCCTGGGGGGACACTGAGCTCTGTGACACTGGGGACACGTGGGGACATGGGGAGGCCAGCACTGAGCACAGCCCCCATCCCTGAGGGGACACAGCCTCTCCCCCTCCCCACAGCACTGGGCACAGGACACATTCCCTGGAAAACCCATCACTGCCTCTGGACTTTTCCTTCATTTTCCAGAGGGTTACATGGCAGCTATCAGACACATCACCTTAGCAGAACAGAAAGGTCATCGTGTTTTGGATGGGAGAATAGATTATGCATCTGATTCCTGGCATGTTAGATATTGCAAACAGCATCAATAATGCATCAGAGCTGCCTTGAGCAGGGCTCAGCACTCCCTGTGCCTCCTGACTTGCAATTCAGACATCAAGGCTAATTGGGAAATGTGTTTTCTAGGTAGTAGTTGGCAAAACGAATGTTTCACCACGCTTAGAAATAAGTGAATTAATCCCTACCCGGGGTACCAATATTTGAAAGCAGAAGGCTGTTCTTACAAACATGGAACATTTCCAATGTCTGCCACAGCCTGTGAGCACTGGTGTTCTCTGTTTTTGAAAAATTGCTCTGATTAATTGGTTTAAACAAACCTTTTTGAGCCTCTGGTGCACCTTGAATTACTGTAATAGAAAGAAAATGTAATACTGTTCATGGCTGAGTTCCCACTTCCTCACATGAGTAATACCCATGTTCCATTTAGGATTGCACCAGCCTAGAGATCCCAATGCAAGAAAAGGAGTTTTCCTCTGAAGAGGAATTTCCTGCTAAGCCAATGCAATCCTGTCCCATGCTGGAGCTGTGCTTTGGGCCTCATCCATGTAAACCTTTGTCATGTGTCCATATAACATCACTCACTCAGGGGAAGGAAACCTGCTGGGAATTGCATGGGAAAAGGAGTGAGCAGGTAGCTGAGACCGAGGAACAACGGCCAAGACAGGAATTGTGCTGCTCACAGGGTTCTGCTGTGCATTTCCTTCACAGGCAGAACCACAGGATCCAGTCCTGGATCCCTGAGGCTGGGAAAGCTCTCCAGGATCATCCAGTCCCAGCTGTGCCCATCCCCACCCTGTCCAGAGCACCCAGTGCCAGCTCCAGGAATTCCTGGGACACTCCAGAGATGGGGATCCAACCCTGCCTGGGCAGTTCCACTCCCTGAGCTCCCTTTCCGTGGGGAAATTATTCCCAAATCCACCCTGAGTCTCCCCATGTCCACCCTGAGGCTGTTCCCTCTGCTCCTGTCCCTGCTCTGGACCCTGGGGCTCCAGCCCCTCCCCAGCTCTGCTCCCTGCCCTGGACATCCTATGAGGATTTTTTTCTCTGTGCTGCTTAGATTGAGACTAATTTGATAAAATCCTTTTTTAATAAATCCAAGCAATGAGATTGACTCAGCCCAGACATCCAGAGGCACATCTGACCCATCCCTGCTCCTGCTGGAAGCTGCAGGGTCCCCACTCTGCAGAGTTAACACCCCTGGTACCTGCAGCCAGCTGCTGCAGAGCAACAATCCATGTCCAGAAGGGAAATAAATAACAACCAACTCTTCCCAGTGTGAGGCAGGCTCTGAAACCTATCCCTCACAAAATAATATCTGCTTCAGATTCAAAATAATTCCACCCCCCAGCCCTGCCATCTCTGCAGATGGAAGTCTGGCCAAAGTTTTGCTGAGGATTAGATCAATTCCAGCTCTAACAGACACATGTCAAACCCGACTGACCTGAATTTTTCCTCAAAGATTAATCCTTCCACCGTGGCTGGCTTTAACCCATTGATGGGTGGGTCATGCTCTTTGTAAGCTCCACATTTGCAGCTTCGTGGGAAATTTCCTGTTTGTGCCACACCCATGGACCAAAATCCCATCCTCTACTTCTTCAGCATAAGCTTTGGGATTTTTGGGTTTTAAGTGCAAACCACAGGAACCACAGCTGGGTGTCAATTATGAAACTAATGACGTTTATAGGGAGCACCTGGAGCTGGGCCAGGGAGGGTTTAGCTTGGATTTTAGGGAAAGGTTCTTCCCCAGAGGGTGCTGGGCACTGCCCGGGCTCCAGGGATGCCCAGGGTGGGATTTGTGGGATTTCTGGGGGGTCTGGGCAGGGACAGAACTGGACTGGATGATCCTGGGGGTCCCAGCTCAGGAGTCTCTGAGTGCAATGCTGGCAGACACAATTGCTGCTAAATCCCAACAGGTGCATTTTAAACCTGTTTAATTGTACAGCTCTTAGGGCTAATTTGCAGAAAGAGCAATAATTAATTAAAAACAGGTGGGTAGGTAGGAAAGTGATTTCTCCCTTTTCTCAGATAACCCCCAATATTTAAGGTACAAAAACCCACTGGTGTTTCTGCAATAAACTCCAATAACACACCCATCCCAATTACCCATGAAACTGGAGCAGCTCAGCACAATTTGGGGAGGGCTGTTAGTGAGGAATGGATTTCAGCCCCAATTCCACCAGCTGAATTGTCACTGAATTGTGTCACTGAGTTATCCTGCTCACAAACGAGCTGCTAGAGCAGGGCCACCCCTCCTCCCGAGGAATCCACGCCTGGGTAATTAACTAAATCAACTGGAACACAGATGGCATCGCACCATCCAAAAGCACTCGATGGAAACATTTTAAACATGTTATTAACATCCCTAAATAACTGTTTAATGCCACCTCTCCAGCCCTCCTCGGCACCAACACACAACACAGCTGGATTTGAGCATGGAAAAGGCAGGGTTTAATTGCTGCACTCTTACAAAAGATTTTTAGTTCTTGGATTTATTTAATTTATAAATTAGCTTGAAAAATAACAGGCTCAACAGTGGCAACAAAACCACTGTGCTTTGGATTGCAGAATTAAGGCTAATTTCCAGACTGACTCATCATCATTCAATTCAGCTGTGAGGAACTGGGCAGCAGGAAAGGACACTGATGGGAGTGGGAACCTTTCTTCAGGCAACCCAAAAATCACATTTCTATTTGACAGTGTGCTTCACTTCTCAGTAGGTGTGTGCCCAGCTCTAAATCAAGACAAAAATTGACATTTTGCAGCAACAGACAAGAATTTGAATGGAAAGTCGATTAATCTCCCAAATGCAAACAGTTGGGAGATGTCCATCAGGCTCTAGTGAAAAGCTGTTCCTGCAGCCTGAAAAACTGAGGATCAGATTATTTCAAACCTGATTTTTCATTACTAAATAGCCTGGTTTAAATGACCTTTCTGTGACACTTGCTGAGCCTCCCCCCTAATGCCAGCCCACCTCTGCCCTGTTACTGAATGGCAAAAGTGATCCTCGGCTCAGAAAGACAAAAATAAACATAAATAGTGATTGAGGAAGGAACGGGAGCCTGCCCAGACTGCCAGAGAGGTGGTACCCACTGGGGGCAGGGATTGACACCATTCCTGTCCACACCATCCCTGTCCACACCATCCCTGTCCACACCATCCCTGTCCACACCATCCCTGTCCCAGCACCATCCCTGTCCACACCATCCCTGTCCACACCATCCCTGTCCCAACACCATCCCTGTCCCACACCATCCCTGTCCACACCATCCCTGTCCCAACACCATCCCTGTCCCAACACCATCCCTGTCCCAACACCATCCCTGTCCACACCATCCCTGTCCCAACACCATGCACTGCACCAGGGCAGGGCTGCAGGGTGAACTCTGGTGGGATGGGGTGCCAGCCCTGCAGGGCTCTCAGCTGGGTCTCAGTGGGTCCCTGGGGGAGATCAGGAGAGCTTTAGGTACATGCTGGGGGCAGGCACATCTGCTTTAGAGCAGCTGGGAGCACCCCTGCTGCTTTCAGCAGGTCGAGCTTCCAGCACCGAGATTGTTGGGGAAGGTAGAGAGAGACCCAATCCAGACATGGAAAGGAGTTCAGAACACAGAGAGTGATAAAATGGGATCCAGGGGCAACCTGCCCACCCTCCCAGGGAGCAATTGCTGCCCAAAATCCCATTTAACCCTTAGAAGCCATTCCCCCTTCCCCAGTCCCTCCAGGATCTTTTCAAAATCCCTCTCCAGCTCTCCTGGAGCCCCTTGGGGCACTGGCTAAATAAATATTTCCAACTATAAAGAAAAGATCCACCATTAAATGTATTTTATCACGAAAGCAGCCCCTGGAAGATGATTGAATAAAATCCTAAAAGGAAAATGTCCTCTCAGACAGTGAGGCAGAAACCCTGAGCAACCTGGCAGAACAAAGCTGGTGCTTCCCAGAGGAGAGGCAGAGCAGCAGGTGGGAGGGAGAGGCTGCAGCCCAGGGAAGGAGCTCAGAGCAGGGGAAGCACTGGTGTGGCAGCAGCCAAAGCCTGAGCCCGTGGGGGGACCGAGGCACAGCCCCAGGCACAGCCCCAGGCACGGGGGGACCCCAGCAGCTCTGCCAGGAGCTCTGCACCTCCTGCACACGGCTGGGGACTCTGTGATCTGGTTGTGAAAAGCTGGTTTGGCTGGGAATGCTGCAGGAGCCTTGGCAGTCAGTTTGCCTGGTCAGACTGCACTGCCCTGCAGCTGCTCTGAGCCGGGGGCTCCCTGCCCCATGGCAGACCCAGAGCTCAGGGGAAGAAAAGGGGGCTCCACCCTCACTTTAACAGTCCAGTTCCAAGGATCCAGGCTGAACAAGCCCCATCCAAGATTTGCTGTGGCTGCCCCATCCCAGTGTCCAAGGCCAGGCTGGACTTTGGGGCTGGAGCAGCCCTGGACAGGGGAAGGTGTCCCTGACATGGCAGGGGTGGCACTGGGTGGGCTCTGAGGCCCCTTCCAACTCAAACCATTCTGGGATTTTATGATCCATTTCTCTGGGAAAATCTTATTTTCAACACAACAGCTCTAGAACTTTTTTTTTTTTTTTAACCAAGACTAACAACAAATAGTTAAAAAGAAAAAAAAAAGAGACGAGGGGGGAAAGAGGAGCTTCAAGAGCTGCCTCTGCCTGTGCTCTCCATCGGGTCACTGCCATTGACTCCCTGGAGTTCTGAGGCCAAGTGACTCATTCCCAAGTGGCATCTCCTGGCTGATTCCTCCTCTTGGGGAAACCCCTGCCCTGCAGGAATCTCCCCTCAAGGACTGTGCAATGATCAGGAAAAGCCCCAGCCCTGCTGTTGCCTGTGAAGTGTGCTCCATGATGTGGGAAAACACTCCCAGCAGCAGCTCCTCTCCAGGCTGAGCAGTGCAGAGCAGCCCTGTCCCAGGCACTGGGTCAGTGTGGCAGCTGGGTAATCTGGGATTTGGGCTCAGGGCTCCCCTGTCTTTCAGCCTCCTGCACTTGCTCCTTCAGGGAAAGTGGCTGATCCCCAGCCCAGGGGCTGTGTCCATCTGGCTGATCCCAGCCCTGCTCTGGCCGTGCTGCAGGGATGCTCCAGGCTGGGATGAGCCCCCCAGCCCAGCCAGGGTTTGCAGGGCACTGAGGGAGGCTCTGCAGGGCTCTGGGCAGCAGCAGGAGCAGCAGGGCCTGGGGCTGCTCTGGACCCAAACATTCCTCATTACACCCAGGGCAGAAGCCCCTGCCCAGCAGGCAGAGGGGCTGAGGAACCTGGGCTGAGCTGGGGCAGCAGAGTGACCTCAGGGAACCCTGGCACTGATGGGGAGTGAGGATGGAACCTGGATCTCAGTTTCACAAGGACACTCCAGGGCTGGACTCTCCTGCTCAGGAGCTGTGGAGTCACAGAATAGCTGAGCTGGTGGGAGCCACAGGGAGCAGCCAGGGCACCCCAAGCATCACCCTGGGCATCCCTGAGAGGGGACTGGGCAGTGCGAGTGTAACAAGCTCCAGTCACAGATGGGGGTCACAACAAAGGAGTTCCTGCTCCAGGGAGATTCCCAGCTGCGAGCTCTGAGACCCAGAGCTGGGGCTGGCAGTGCTCAGTGTCCTGGTGACCTGCTAAAGAGGAAAGGGCAGGACAAAAAACCTGCTGATAACAGAGGATTATGTAGGTCAATCAGGAAAGAGGACAAGGCAGGCAAACAGAAGGAAAAAAACCCAATAACCTCAAACTAGAAAAAATAGGTAACTTAGCAACATGAAATTCAATCTGTGAAAGTACAAGATAATCTACATTTAAAAATACAATTTGACATATCCTGCACACAGAGATTTAGGAGGGAAGATCAAGCCATCACTGAGGACATCTGTTGTGCACACAGCAGTGTAAATAAGGTATTAGAGTGCAGGAGATGTGAAAGCAGAGGAGAAGCATTATGATGCTGCAGAAAGCTAAATGGCAGGCACTCACTAATCCACTCCAATTCTCCTAAATGAAACATAAGAGGTGTGACCAGGTGATAAAAGAGTCAGGATCTGGGATGGTTTGGAAGGGGCATTGAACAGGAAGTTATTAAATGATTGATACTGTGTAGGTGAAAAGGATGTTTCAGTCACTTTTTTGTACCAATGCAAGAACAAGAAACCACTCTGTGGGCACTAGCAGGAAATGAAATTATTTTTCCGGTGGAAAGATGAATTTACCACTTGGGATCACACACCACAACCCCTGGGATCATCATTCTGCTGCTGCTGGGGTCAAACACCACTGGCCAGGCTGGACAGGGGAGGAAAAGGCAGGAGCTGAGTCCCTGGTGCTGGAGGCAGTGTCCAGCCCCAGAGCAGCCACAGCAGCTCAGCAGCCTTTGGGGGAGAGGATTGCTGTTGTCCTTCCCAGTTTTTATTTCTGTCTTGGAATCACAGCTCCTGCTTTGGCCTTGCTTGGTGCAGAGAGCAGAACAGGACAGACACAGCTGGGAGAGCCCTGCTGGGCAGGAGGAGAGGGAAGGACACAGAGGCTCAGGAGGGGACAAGGGGCTGGGAGGAGAGACCCCTCTGAATTCCTCAGGATGAGAGCAAGCAGCCTCAAGTTGCACCAGGGAGGGTTTGGGTTGGAGATCAGGGAAAATTTCTACACAGAAAGGGTTGTCCTGTCCTGTCAAGGGCAGTGATGGAGTCAACATCCCTGGAAATGTTCAAAAAATGCAGATGTGGCACTGAGGGACATGGTTTGGAGGTGAACATGGTGGTGATGTGGGTCAGGAGTTGGATTTGATGATCATCAAGGGTTTCTTCAACCTTATCAGTTCTGTGATTCTATGATTCCATGATTCCATGATTCTGCTCCATCCCTCAGGGATGTCAGCTCAGGCCACAGTCACCTGCAGTGCTCAGGCAGCTGGGGGTGAGCTGATTACCCATGGGTCAGTAACTTCACAGCTCCTAGAGGTACTGAGGGTTTTACAGCTTCTTAAAAGCTTATTTAAAAGTACAAGGAAAACATGTCTAACAATAATAACGACTTCAGAAAACAAATCTGCAATTGAAATGACCACAGATTCACTGGAAATAGCAGCCCAAGAGTATTTTTCTGCCTAGATAATACATATCTTGGCAGCATTTCAACAGAACCAGAACTACTTCCAAGTGTCAAATGCTACATTTTACTGGTGCTCAGGAAATGCTCCTGTGTCCCTGTCCTCCCTGCAGCCTCCCTGCTGTGAGGGAGCTCTCCTGTCTTTCCTTCAGCAATCCCAGCTCCCTCCTCCGTGTTCAGATTCCCCTGGATGTGACACCCGGCTCTGCGGGCTGGAGGAGATGAAACAGCTCCAGGGAGCGGCGGGCCGGGGAGCGCGCACCAGCCGGAGCGCAGCGCACGAACCGCGGGGCGAGCGATGGAGCCGCCCCAGGCCTGGGCTGCGGAGGGGATTGCGGCGGCGAGGAGAGCGGGGAACGGGAGAGACGATCCGGGAGAACGGGGAACGGGAGAGACGATCCGGGAGAGCGGCACCGGGAGAGCGGGGAACGGGAGAGAGGATCCGGGAGAGCGGGCTCGGTACCGGCTCCAGCAGAGCGGCCCCGGTACCGGCTCCGGGGGAGCAGCACCGGGAGAGTGGCACTGAGAGAGCGGCCCCGGTACTGGCACCGGGAGAGCGGCTCCGGCAGAGCGGCACCGGTACCGGCAGGGCAGCGGGACCGGACCCGACACCGGCACCGGACCCAACACCGGCCCCGGGCCCGGCTGAAGTGCCCTTGGCACCGGGCAGGGCTCTCGGGCCCTCCGGCCCCGCCAGCCCGGGCAGCGCTCGCTCCGCCCGGGACGCGCATCCCGAGCCGGCGGCACCGCCCGCGGCCGCTCCGTGCCCGCTCCGTGCCCGCTCCGTGCCCGCTCCGTGCCCGGCACAGCCGTGCCACCCCGCCCTGCGAGCCGCCCACAGACGGAATTCAACTTACAGAGCGCTTTAATGAGATTTAAAAAATCATCTCCGGCCGAAAAGCCCCGGGGCAGCTCCCGGAGCCCCGCTCACCTGCGCTCCGGCTGTCACGGCTCCGCTCCGAGCGCTGTGACTCAGCAAACGGAGGGAGCAGCTTTGGGTTTTTCAGATGGAACTTACCAAACCGTGCCAGGATTACGGGGAGGATCTGCTTCCTGCATCCGCCGCTCTGCCAGCCTCTCCCGAGGTGTTCCCACTGAGCCCTCCCCATCTGGCTGCGTACGGCAGGAAACGATTTCTTGGGGGAAAAAAATCAAACGCGGAGCCTGCGTGGGAACCGGGCTGGGCGAGCGGGGAGAGGCGCCCGGGCTGCACCTGCACTGCACCCAAAAGCAAAGGTGGCGTTCACTGGGAAATCACTGCTGCCAGTCTGGGAAATAAATCAATCACCGCTGCCAGCCCGGGAAATCAATCACTGCTGCCAGCCCGGGAAAGAAATCACTGCTGCCAGCCCGGGAAAGAAATCACTGCTGCCAGCCCGACATCATCCTGGGAGTGCAGGGCCTGTGCTGAGCAGGAACGGGGATGGGGATGGGGATG
>JAODHX010000370.1:35070814-35087421 GCA_027576295.1 Cossypha polioptera | reverse complement strand
CAGCTCACCTTCCTTCCCCAAATCCAGCCCAAACACAGCTCACATTCCTTCCCCAAATCCAGCCAAACACAGCTCACATTCCTTCCCCAAATCCAGCCAAACACAGCTCACCTTCCTTCCCCAAATCCAGCCCAAACACGGCTCACCTTCCTTCCCCAAATCCAGCCAAACACAGCTCACCTTCCTTCCCCAAATCCAGCCAAACACAGCTCACCTTCCTTCCCCAAATCCAGCCCAAACACAGCTCACATTCCTTCCCCAAATCCAGCCAAACACAGCTCACCTTCCTTCCCCAAATCCAGCCCAAACTCAGCTCCCCTTCCTTCCCCAAACCCAGCCCAAACACAGCTCACCTTCCTTCCCCAGATCCAGCCCAAACACAGCTCCCCTTCCTTCCCCCAATCCAGGGAATTCCTCTTCAAACACCCCCGGCGCACGGCCACGCTCAGCATGAGGAACACCAGTGTCATGAAGAAAGGGGGGATTTTCTCTGCAGAGTTCCTGAAGGTTTTCCTCCCATCCCTGCTGCTCTCTCACCTGCTGGCCATTGGACTGGGGTAAGGTTCAGTTGAAAAAAAGCCTAGATTAAGTTACCTGCTTTCTTTGAGGCCTGATTCCAATTCCCAATTCCCTCTTTGTCCAAGATGGATATTCAGGAAGTGCTTCTTGCCTGTGGTATTGGTGGATAGTTGAAGTTTTCTGATTTTCTCCCTGGTTGGGAATTTCCCAGAACAATTAAGGGGCAGGGAAGTGAGGAATTCTGTACACTGGAACTGTAGTCACACAACACTTGGCTCCACTGGAGATGAGCCTCTTAATGTCACAACTAGGAGATCAGCAAAGGAAAAAGCTAATATTGAATAGATTTTAAAATTCCACTGACATAGATGTAAAAATATTTAATATTATTTACAATTATGTAATACATTTTTAATTCCCTCCTGGAATGGGGGATATATTTTTTAATTCCCCCCTGGGAGGGATGGGGACGTGTCTGAGACCATTTAACACGATGGAAGTTTCCTTTGCCCATCAGCCTGGAGGGAAGTGCCAGGCCCTGGAGCTGGGCAGGGCTCCCAGAGCAGGGCCAGTCTGGGCTGGGACTGAGCTCTGGAGCAGTTTATTCCTTATTTCTGCAGCAGTTTGTTGGCTGCACCTGGCAGTGCTGCTCCTGCTGGGACTGGCAGAGGCAGTGGCCTGGCAGGGAGGGGAGAGGGTCCTGCAGTGGCCAGAGGGTGTCCTGCAGTGGCCAGAGCACGTCCTGCAGTGGCCAGGGGGTGTCCTGCAGTGGCCAGGGGGTGTCCTGCACTGACCAGAGCGTGTCCTGCAGTGGCCAGAGCACGTCCTGCAGTGGCCAGAGGGTGTCCTGCAGTGGCCAGAGCGTGTCCTGCACTGACCAGGGGGTGTCCTGCACTGACCAGAGGGTGTCCTGCACTGACCAGAGGGTGTCCTGCACTGGCCAGAGCAGGTCCTGCCCTGGCCAGAGGGTGTCCTGCACTGACCAGAGGGTGTCCTGCAGTGACCAGAGCACATCCTGCCCTGGCCAGAGCACGTCCTGCACTGACCAGAGCTCTGCTCTGCCCCCAGGATTTACATTGGCCGGCGCCTGACCACCACAGCTTCCAGCAGCACCTTCTAGAGGCACCTGGCTGGAGGAGCTGGAGCAGACAGACTCAGCTGGAGCACAGGAGGTGCAGAGGAGGGGGAGCTGGTCGTGGCGCCGTCGTGTGTGTGTCCTGTCCGTGTCCTGTTTTAGTTTAGTCTAAAAATGGGAGGGGAGCTGCTGGAGCTCCCGTGTCACATAGAGCCTGCTGGATCAGTCCCTGCTGGATCAATCCCTGCTGGATCAGTCCCTGCTGGATCAATCCCTGCTGGATCAATCCCTAGAGCACGTGGCAGATGCTGTAATGTCCCTTAGTGCTTTGTAGTGAAGTACCTGAGAATTAGAGCAGCTCCGTGTTGAAACCAGCCCCAGCTTTCAGCAGCCCTTGTGCTGGGCCCTGTCCCTCCCCTGTGCTGGGAGTGTTGTCACTGCAGTCCCCACAGGGAGGGGGGAGCCCAAACTACGAGTGGCCTTACAGATTGATCCGGGAATTCCCAGGGCTGGCACCGGCCCCGGGCACTTTAAGCTCTGGCAGTTGTTAGTTCACTTTTTGGGAGGTGGAAGGTGTTGAGACACAGTGGGAAGAGATGAGCACGTGGGTAAAACTCCATCAGTTTGTCCTAGTTCAGAGGTAGAATTTGGATTTAGTGCCTACTAAAAGCTGCTTTTGCCAGGACATTTCTTGAAGCCCCAGCAGTTACTCCAAGTTCTCTGCTGTACCTACTGCAGGCTGTCGCTTCACAGGCTTTACCTGTCCCCAAAAACCTGCACCTGACCCCAGCCCTGGGCACATCAACCACAGGGTGGCTTCTCCTTGGTTTTTACTGATGCAATGCCTTTCCCTTCAGTGATTTTATCTTATTTAATGAGAAAAATGAATGTTTGCCAAAATACCATGTTTTATATATTTAAATAAAAAGGTTCCTGGTGAAGTCAGTGTGTCCTCATTCCTTTTTGTCCAGTAATGGCTGACAGGGGCTGATGAGGCTCTTGGCCTCTGCCTGCCCCTTTCCTACTGGTCACCTCCTGACATGGAATTGAGAAGCTTCCATGGAAACAGCATCAAACAAAGCTCAGCAGGCCCTGGGTAACCTGCACTCACACACAGGGAGGAGCTGGAGACCTGGAATTGTTGAGGCTGGAAACACCTGTGAGCCCATCCAGTGCAACCATCCCAGCACTGCCCAGGCCACCACTG
This sequence comes from Cossypha polioptera, assembly GCA_027576295.1. Classification (NCBI taxonomy): domain Eukaryota; kingdom Metazoa; phylum Chordata; class Aves; order Passeriformes; family Muscicapidae; genus Cossypha; species Cossypha polioptera. The sequence continues at coordinate 35,084,620 of JAODHX010000370.1, read as the reverse complement.
CCCCGTGTCCCCAAGTGCCACCTCCACAGGGCTGTGGAATGCTGCCAGGGCTGGCAGCTGTGCCAGGGCTGGGCAGCCCTTTCCGGGAAGGAATTTTTCCTACTCTCCACTCCAAAGCTCTCCCCTGAGGCTGGAGCCAAGAGCAGAGGTGGGGTCAGAACCCCCCAGATGCTCTGGTGCTGCTTCCATTTCCTGTGGGACTGAGAGCAGCAGGTCCCTGCTGGGGAGGGAAGGGGTTAAACCACAGTGTCCCTTTTTCAGTGCCACTGTCCCCCAGCTCCTTCCTCCCTGGGGTCACAGCCCTGGGGCAGGGCTGCTTCCTGCTCGGGCACAGTTGTACTGCAGTGTTCCATGCTCTTTCTCATTGATGTGGACTTTAATTTGAATTTCAGGGCATGATCATCACTGAGGGGCTGAGCCCATGTCCTAGACCTGCACTGGGGTGCAGCTCCCACAAAGTGTGGGACTGCCCAAAGCCATGGGCAGAAACAATCCCAGGAGGGTTTGGGGTTCTGCCCCATCCAGTTCCTCCCCTTGCCATGGGTGGGCACAACCTTCCACTAGACCAGGGTGCTCCACTAGGCAGCAGTTTCATCCAACTTGACACTAAAATCTGGCTTTAGATAAAAGGATAAAAATTCCATGAGAAGTCCAAAGCTCATTGAAAGCAAAGAGGGATACAGAATAGGAGACTCCAGCCTATCCTTTTTACTGATCCAGGCAGCAGCCCTGGCCACTCCACCCGTCCCAACTGGAAACACCCCCCTGGGCCGGCCCATCCAGCCCATCCCCTCCCACAGGGAAGGAAAGGTGGTCAAAACACAGGGAGCACGGCCAGGTAAACATTTAAAATTTATTAAACTTTTTGGTCAAAAGAACTGAACAATTATGTACAACCCCACGGATCGGCTCGAGCAGGCGTTGGAACGCGGTCGGATCAAGGCTCCAGCCACCCCCAGTTCCACATCTGAGTTCCAAAGTGTCACCCCAACCTCCAGCACAGCACAGCGAGCCCAGCCTCTCCTGGGAGGACTCAGCCTCTCCTGGGAGGACTCAGCCTCTGCCCTTCCCACCTGCCTGGGAGCCGGGGCTGGGCGCTGCCGGGAGGGGCGGGACGGCCGCGGGTTGCTCTTGGAACGGAACACGCCCTTGTTCCAGGGAAAACGGAGTGTAAGCACACCTGGGACTGGCGGGGGGAAGCCTGGGGCTCTGGGAAGGGCTCCCAGGCTGCAGGCACCTGGCAGAGCCCAGCCTCGGGCTGCTGGGGCTGCTGGACGTGGCCCCGGCTCATCCGGGGGAAGGGGATGTGATCTAGGCCTCTTTGGAAGAAAAGAAAAACAAAGAAAGAAAGAAAGAAAGAAAGAAAGAAAGAAACAGTACCTAAGGCTTAAAACAAGTGAGCAAGAGAGCTCCAGCAGCTGCTGTCCTGCCAGCCTGGGCTGCACAGCCCCGAGTGGCTCTGCAACTGCACTGGGAAATACAAGATACTACAGCAAATACTTAAAATAAACTGTTCCCTTCCTGACAAAGACTAAAAAGGTTAAAAACCATAATGCACGTCAGGTCTGTCTCTGGCTGAGGCTGAGATGCACCAGAGCAGCTGCATTTCTGCCCTCAGAGCAGAGAAGGTGGCAATGTTTTGGTTCCCTCCGTGCAAGGCCGACACTTGGTTAAGGCTGTGGATGTTTTAGGACCCTTTCCATCTCCTACTTGGCACACACAGAGCCTTTGACAACAAATCCAGTGCAACTCCAACTCTATGACAATGCCATGGAAACTCTAAATTTAGAATCTGAAATACTACACAAAAAAGTTCATATTAGTCTGCCAAAAACTCGGTGTTTTGGGGCAAACCCTGTCAGAGGTGCCACCAGAACTGTTCTGCACCAGCTCAGGACATGCAATACAAAAAGAAGACTGAATACATCCCTCCAGCTCTAAGAAGACGTTTGCTAGGCTGTTATTTATTAAGTGGTTTCCACCAGAAGGTGTGGTTATAGGTACAGTTGGTGAGTAAATAGCCACGGGCACCTGCCTAGAGCCCACCTCAAGCCCTGCAGAGCCCCAGGGCCAGAGCTGCCCCGGGCCCCAGGAGGAATGGACAGGCAGCAAGCACGAGAAATGTTCTGAAAGGCCCAAAATTACAGGAGAGAGAGCGAGAGAGAGAAATTACACTTTCATGACAACTTTTTCTTCTCGGGTGTTAAATTTTTTTGGTCTATAAACTGGAAAGGAAGGCTCAGACATCAATAAATACATTTGTTTAGAGTGTTGGCCTCATTGAGCACCGTCCACCAATTCTGCCTCGAGGGCTCTCCCCGACAGGCGCGTGGCCGCCCCCACCCCCGCAGGCAGAACCAGGCCAGGAACCCAACCCAGGCCAGAGCTGCCACAGCTCAAGGGAATAAGTGCATCAACGCTCCTCACTGATGGGACAACAAGGCCTTCTGGTACAGATAAACAACTGAGCTGAACTACGCGAGAGCACGTCTGTCCATCCTTAGTTAACCTTCTCCTGGAATAAATACAGGTTATTGGTGGCGGCCACGGCGATGATGTTCTCCATGGGGTGCCAGGCCGTGTGCAGGATCTTCTTGTTGAAGTCCAGGCTGTCCACGGTGATCTCGTCCTTCTTCCTCTTGCCGCTGGCGCAGACCTTGCGCGGCTTGAGCACGGCGCGCGGCTTGCTGCTCTCGCGGCTCGCCTCCAGCGTGGCGTCCCGCCGCGAGCCGCGCTCAAACGTCCGGAAGAAGTTGTTGTAAGATCCCGTCATGATGGTGCTGGGGCGAGGGAAAAAAGGCACATCTTGTTAGAAACGGGATCCGCCCCTGCTCTGGGTCTTACACGTTCACTGCCAGGCCGTGGATCCGCTCCTGTCCTCTGCGCTGGGCACCTGCTCCGCTCCTGTGGGGCTCAGCACTGCTCCTGCAGCGCTGCTGTGAGCAGCTGTGCCTGCTGTGCCTGCTGCCACGGCACCCAGCTGCACTCACACTTTGTTCATCTGCACGTCGGCAAAGCAGCTTCTCCTGGTGCTCCTCTGTCCCTCGTCCACAGAATCACTGCCTGCTCTGGGTTGGAAGGGACCTTAAATCCCACCCAGTGCCACCCCTGCAGTTCCATGGCAGGGACACCTCCCACTGTCCCAGGCTGCTCCAGCTCCAATGTCCAACCTGGTACTGCCAGGGATCCAGGGGCAGCCACAGCAAATCTGGGCACCCTGTGCCAGCCCTGCCCACCCTGCCAGAGAACAATTCCTGCCCAAAATCTCATCTAAATCCACCCATTGTCAGCTTAAAGCCATTCCCTGTGTCCTGGCACTCCAGCCCCTTGTAAATTGTCTCTCTCCAGTTTCTTGTTGGCTCCTTCAGGTGCTGTGAGGCCACAGTGAGGTCACCCCAAACCTCTCCTGCCCAGGTGAACAATCCCAGCTGTCCCAGCCTTCCCTCCCAGCAGAGCTGCTCCATCTCTGAGCATCTCTGAGCCTCCTCTGGGCTGCAGCAGCTCCAGGTCCCTGCTGTGCTGGGCCAGCTCTGCAGGTGGGGCTCACCTGGGCACAGGGGCAGGAGCAGCCCTGGCAGTGCTGTTTGTGTGAAGTGCCTGCTCCAGGGGATTGCTGCTGGCACCCCCTGCTCAGAGCAGCCCCCCTGGAGCCCAGCCCAGCTCTGAGCCCCCAGCTCTGAGCCCCCAGCCCCTCACCTGTCGGAGCCGTTCCAGCAGCACTCGAACTTGTCGAAGATGCAGTCGTTCTCGTACAGGGAGCACAGCTTGCTGCGCAGGTACTCGTGCACCTGGGGACAGCGACACGGGTTGGACACGCCCCGGGGCACAGGGACACGGGGACAGGCAGGACTCACGGCTGCTGTACCTGGTAGGTCTCCACAGGCTTGTTCTCCATGTTGAGGTCCCACACCTTGACTGACAGGTAGTCTCTTGTCATCATGTATCGCCCGCTGTGGCTGAATTTCACATCAGATATCGAGGATATTATTTCTGAAAAAAATGATCTGCTGCTAGGATCTTCAGGTTCCTCAAAAACTGCAGAGAGAACACACAGTTCCACATGAAACCAACGCCAGCTCACGGATTCCAACGTTTTCAGTACTGGAAAATCTTAAATCAGTGACTGGTTTCTTTTTGAAGAAAGTTGCTCTTAGACACATCCCATAAATAATCCCTTTTTTAGCACTGTGGTGTTCCAGGTCACCAGACTGCCAGATGTCCATCTCCAATGTTCAACTGGAGCACAGCACCAGCAAACCACAGCTCACAGGTCTTGGGGACCAGCCTGGGCAGCAAACAGCAGTGGGTGCTGTACCCACCAGAGCTGATCTCCACATCACCCAGAACAGGAGCAGACAGCAACAGCAGCAACCCAAACACAGGACACCACTGGACCATGCACATTTCTTTAGCTCTGAACTACAGCTGTACTAAACCACTGAAATGTGAGCAGCTAGACTTGCAACACAAGTTTGTGTGATTTTAGAGAGCAGATTGTGGTTTAAATGTTTTGTTTAAATCCACAAGCCAGCCTCTGAAATCAGAGATTCCTGACCCAGGCTACCCAATCTCGCTCATGTTTGACAGACTCCTTGCAGCAGGATGTGATTCAGTCACAAGCAGTTAAAAATAAAAGTGCTTTTAGGTGCTTTAATGCAACACTGAAGCAGATCAGTGAGGCAGCCTTGCATTCATCACTGCATTGCACAGATATTTCCTCCCAGCACCAAGAAAGCCCTCTCTGCTGTGCAGGAAGCTGGCCTGGAAGTGTCAGTGTGGCAGGCACCCCCAGGGCTGGGCACTGTTAGGGCACAGCTCTGCCAGCAGGGAACAGAACTCGTGCCTGTGTGCAAGGCCTGGGCAGGATCCTGGTGGTTCCACAGCTCCTTTCCTCACCTGCTCGAGCTTTGGTGGCTCAGCAGCCCAAGAGCAGCCACCCTGCACCCCTGGCAACTCCTAAGGATTCATGCTATCCCAGCAGCTGCACTGCACTCACGGGGGACAGGGATGCTGGCAGCATCAGCCCAGTTTGCAGTGCAGAGGTGGAAGAGCTGCCCTGAACTGGCACAGGGTGGTAGATACCCTGAGAGCCACCCAGCCTGAGTGTGGCCAGCACACTGGTGTCACTGGTGCCCAAAGCACTCGCTCTGTCTGAGGCAAAATGGGCAAACAGGAGCAGCCAGGTGATGTCTCATGGCTAGAACAAGAGAACTGAGGCTGCCCAGCACTCCCCAGCACTGCAGCCCTGTCACTCCCCAGGGAGGTCAGGCTGGGTCCCCCATGGCCCGAGCAGCATGGACAGAGGGCAGGAAGGAGGGAGGGAGGGATGGATGAGGGATGCATGATGGATGGATGAGGGATGGATGAGGGATGGATGGATGGAAAAAGGAAGGCGAGCAGGAAGGTGGGAAGGCAGGAAGGAAGGCAAACAGACAGACAGGAACGAGAGCAGGCAGGATGGAAGGAGGGAAGGAAGGAGGGCAGGCAGGAAGGCAGACAGACAGGCAGGAAGGAAGGAGGGCAAACAGGAAGGCAGGAAGGCAGAGACAGGCAGGCAGGCAGGAAGGCAGGCAGACAGACAGACAGGTAAACAGGCAGGAGGGCAGGAGGGAGCACTCACACTTGGAGTGCTGGTCGCACAGCGCTGCCGAGCGCATGTCGCACAGGCGGGAGGGCAGACAGGCAGGAAGGAGGGCACACAGACAGACAGACACACAGACAGACACACAGACAGGCAGACAGACACACAGACAGGCAGACAGGAAGGAAGGAGGGCACACACACAGACAGACACACAGACAGACACACAGACAGACAGACAGGAAGGAGCACTCACACTTGGAGTGCTGGTCGCACAGCGCTGCCGAGCGCATGTCGCACAGGCGGATGGTGCCCTTGCTGCTGCTGTACACGAACACGTTGCAGTGGTGTGGGTGGAACTCGGCTGCTGTGATCACCTCTGTCAGCTCCTCCATGTTGGCTGGCTTGATGTCCACGATGTCTGCCACAGCTGGTCAAGGCTGCAACACTCACACCCCAGCCCCTCAGCAGCTGAGCAGTGACACAGCTTCAAAATGCAGGCAGGGAACTGGGCAGGAGCCTCCTTCCCACCGTGTAAGGTGCAGGGCTGGGGGAGAGCCTGGAGAGCTCTGGGTTTGACAAGTCACAGAATCCCACAATGGGCTGGGTTGGAAGGGACCAAACTGCTCCAAGCCCCGCCCAACGTGGCCTTGGACACTGCCAGGGACCCAGGAACTCCCCACCCTCCCAGGGAACAATTCCTTCCCAATATCCCACCCAGCCCTGCCCTCTGGCAGTGGGAGCCATCCATTCCCCTTTGGCCTGTCATTACATGCTCTTTTTAAAGTGCCTCTCCAGCTTTCTCCATCACCTACAGATGCTGGGCAATTTCAGACTCCTGGAGTGAAAGTATCTCACAAGAATCAAAGTCCAGCAAGTCTCCTCAAGCCTCCTTCTTAATGCTTCCTACTGCACACCAAGTAAACCTCATCTCTTTTCCTAAAGCTTTAGAAAACCTGACCTAGAACTTTAGAAAATGACCTATTTAGGAATCAGTACTCCTGCAACTTTTATTTTACTGCAGATTCCTCAATGTAAAACACACTGTTAGTTTTAGTTGCACAGGTTTGCAAAAAGATCTGAAAATTAATTCTGCAGTTAATGGTATCGTTTGACATGAAAAAAATACTGGGATTTGGTTTCAAGAAAGTGTCACTTGGTTAAGAGACCACATACTTGGAAAGAAATATCACTGTTCATACCCAACAAGTCTAATTTAAGCTGATTGAACTCCACAGGTTAGGGATGCTCCCTCAATTTCTCCTCAGAAATCCAAACCTCTCTGATGTTTCTACTGACAGTTTTCCACTGGAGGCATGCTCGCCCTCAGGAACGACTGAGCATCCCAAAGCCTTCCACTGCATTACACCTCCAGACACAGAATCCTGCTTAACCCCTGCCTGCAAACACCCACTGACCAGTAACACCAGAGGGGTTGTTTAAGGCAGCCCAGCCGTGCAGGGGGCACCCAAGGATACTGAAGCTCCTGTTGGTGACCTCCAGGTGCCAGAGGTTGATGCGCAGGTCGTCGGCAGACAGGTAGGTGGCGTAGTCGCTGTTGACGGAGATGGAGTTGATGTGGTAGGTGTGGGCGTTGGCGAAGGTCCTGCGCGGGCTGGCCTCCACCATCAGGTCCATGGGCTTCAGCGTGGGCACCTGGGCACAGAGAACACGGGCTGGGCACAGGGACAGGGTACAGAGCACACAGGCTGGGCACAGAGCACACAGGCTGGCCTCCACCATCAGGTCCATGGGCTTCAGCGTGGGCACCTGGGCACAGAGAACACGGGCTGGGCACGGGGCACAGGGGGACAGAGCACACAGGCACACGGCACACGGGCACAGGGCACACAGCACACAGGCTGGCCTCCACCATCAGGTCCATGGGCTTCAGCGTGGGCACCTGGGCACAGGGCACAGAGCACATGGGCTGGGCACGGGGCACAGAGCACACGGGCTGGGCACGGGGACAGGGCACACAGCACACAGGCTGGGCACAGAGCACACAGGCTGGCCTCCACCATCAGGTCCATGGGCTTCAGCGTGGGCACCTGGGGGGATAGAGCACACAGGCTGGGCATGGGGCACATGGGCACAGGGCACAGAGCATACGGGCTGGGCATGCGGCCACTGACAGCCCACAGGGTCACTGCTCAGCCCCCACAGGGTCACTGCTGACACCCCACAGGGTCACTGCTGACACCCCACAGGGTCACTGCTGAGCCCCCACAGGGTCACTGCTGACACCCCACAGGGTCACTGCTGACACCCCACAGGGTCACTGCTGACACCCCACAGGGTCACTGCTGAGCCCCACAGGGTCACTGCTGACAGCTCACACATCACTCAAGCACAGAGCAGCTGCCTCAGCAAAGATCCCTTGGGTTGAGTCCATTTCCCCCAACACTGCTGAGGCCACCACTATTCCTCGTCCCCAAGTGCCACACAGAGCTGTGAAGCCCCTCCAGGGATGGGGACTCCAGCCCTGCCCTGGCCCACAAATCCAGCCTGGCCAGTTTCCCCTGCAGAGCTTCCTGCCCCCAGCAGATGCAATCCCACTCACCTTCCATCCTCTGCCAGCTCAGAGGCTGCCCTCCATCTCCTCAGCCAGATCATCAATAAAAACCTTAAACAGAACTGGCGCCAACACTGAGCCCTGAACCCCACAGCTTGTTTAATGACAATTAATTAATTGCACTGCACAGATTTCTGTATTGATTTGGTGACTAAACACTTCTGAAATCCACTGAGCACGAAAAATACTGAGAGAGCACATGGATGCTGACTTTGGACACTGCCAACAGGAAACCTCCCAGCCAAAGGCAGCCCTTGGTGCCTCAACCAACAGCACGTAGGCTGTGTTTGTAATGGCATCCAAGGGTTAGAGAAACAAGCCAGAAATGACCCCAGACCTCAGACAGCTGCTCAGGAAACTGGCAGGAACAGCCTCCAAGAAAATTCCCAATTGTTCATGAACAGTCAGCAGTTCAGGCACACCTGGCTGTCCTGCTCCCACACCCAGCTGAGCTCAGGGGTGCCTGAGACAACCTGGAACAGGGACTGACATCCCAAAGCTCCCTACCTGCCTTCCCAGCTTGCATCTCCCAGCCTGTTTGCATCCAGCTAACTACAATTAATCCATTAATTTTTATCAGGCCACTGTCCTATCTGAGCAGAGTGCTCCCAGCCTGGCTGTGAAAGCACAGCTGCACTAATGGGAAGGATCAGCAATGGGACTGGAAATGCCACAGTCTCTGTGTGAAGTCTGCTTCTCCTCCATGGCCGTGTCCCCATGTAACAAAACTTGCCACCAGAGCCCCAAAGCTCCTGGAACACTCTGGCTCCCCAAACCCTGAGCATTTCAGCCATGAAGGTACCTCCAGGTGTGGCTTTTCCTCCAGGCAGCTCTTGTTGAGATCTGGCTCATCCATCAGCCCCTCTCCCAGGCTGCAGTGCCTGCAGCAAGTGCAGGGACTGACTGGAGAGGTTCCTGCTGCTGCTGCTCCCCTGTGCAGGACAGTGCCCTAAGGAGCCCAGAGTGCCCCTCCAGTGCCCCAGCTGGTGCCTGCTCTCACCAACCCCCCAGCTGCTGCAGGAGGGCAAGGCTGCAGAACCCAGAACTCCACCAGGACCTCCTTCCACCACTGGATCTAAGGGATGTCCTTGGGTTTAGCTGCTCCCACTGAACACTCAATCCAACCCTGCTTGCACACGCTGAGGCAGTGGATATCCTTTCCCAGTGCATTCTGTACACCCAAAGCTTCTGTTTAGCCTTAGCAAAAGCAAGACAAACCCCCAAGAAATGGCTCCAGCTGAAGTCCCTGTCATGAGGAGTGGCTGTGAGAGCAGTGAGAGGCTCAGTTCTGCTCCTGCTGATGGTGGAACAACACGAACCCCAGGACAAACCCCAACCCCACCTTTCATTCCTTGGGTCCTGCTCCAAATGATTCCAAGGTTGGAGCACTAACCCTACCACTACAGCATGATGTCCAAGATTGTTCCAGTGCACATTAGGTTATCCAAATGCTTGGAATTTGCTCTAACAAACAGACCTTAATCCAGCCCCAGAATAGCCTATTCCAATTTTTGAGACATCCTCTTAGAAACACAGTATTATAACAACGAAAGTTTCCCTCAAGCTTTCCAGAGGAACTTTTAAAATAGTTTTTATATATAAGAAAATGAAGTGTCTCGATTTTTTTCTGACGGTTTCCCATGACCCTGACCCGAGCACGTTTTTGGTTTGCACATTTCAGCCTGGCAGGACAGAGACACAGCATGCAGAGACACACAGCCCAGAGCAGAGACGTACCCGCAGCTCCGTGACCCGGAAGGGCTCCCTGAGTCTCCCATCTTCATCCTTTAAATTGTAACCCTCCGCTCGCTTATCCCTCTCACTGATCTTCCACAGCTTAATCGTTTTATCTAAAACAAAAATCGACATGCTTGAGAATGAAGTGAGTACAAAATGCAGTCACTGAGTATGGACTCAGCAGAGTGGACAGGAGTGAGCTGGCTGTGCTTCCACTGCTTGCAGCAGAAGGGCCCTGATGGAGCTCTTTACCCACAATGTGAGCTGCAGCTGGAATAAAATCCCAGTCTGTGCCCCCCACTCACCCAAATGCCACTGCCTGGGGAGAGTTTCACACACCAATTCCCCAAATGCCCCACTGAGCCCTGGATGATTATCTGAATTACATGAACAGACCCCTCTAGGGACCAAACCCAACAAACAGTAACTGTGCTAAAGGAAGCCAGGCTTGTGGCAGCTCCCTCTCAGAGCCCAAGGCAGAGATCAGGGATTTGGGCTTCCAAGGGAATGCACGTCCCAGGGTTACCAGGGAGTGTCCCAGTGCAGCCACTGAGTGCACACTTGTCTCACCAATGGTGAGATCCTTGGCTACCTCTCCTCCCCAAAATCCTGCAGAGCATTTCAGACACAGTTTAAAGAATGCTTTATTAAGACTTCCACCAGAGGAAATTATTTTAATTCAGACAGAAGTCACTCTTGCTTTTAGAATTTCACCATGACCTCACAAAGTGATCCAAATTGTTAGGAATAATGTATTCCTCATAATAAGGGCAAGTTTTTTCCACAGAATAGTTTAGGTTGAAAAATACCTTTAAGACATGAGTCTAACTGTTCCCACTAACCCATGTCCCCAGTTCTACAATTTTATTTACAGATGCTCCACAATGCACCAAAATTAAACAGACCCAATATCCACACAGCCAACATTACAATCAAAACATATTTTGCATGTAATTAGAGAAGACATTAAAACAACATCAAAACACAGAAAAAAAACAAAACTCAAGTGTATGACAGGTGAGACAACATTCCAATGACAAAGTTCTTTGTGCAAAAGAAAGGGCCCTTACCATTTGTAGACAGCAGGAAGTGAGCAGCATTCTGTTGTGGTAACCACCTAATTTTATTAATTTTTTCCTCAATTTCTAGACTTTTCAAGTAGTCAAACTCAGGCTCGTGACTCTGGAAGGTACTGTAAACATTGTATTCTCCCCGGCACAGAGGACGGCTTTTAGTCTGCAAGAAAAAGAGCATTTCTGGAGGCTGATGGCACTGGGTCCCTCAGAAATAGCCCATACAAATCAAAAACTGTCAACCACAACATCAGCTTTTTCAACAGCTCTTGCATTCTGAATCTTCAGTCTGTGATACTGTACCCAGTTCAGCACGAGTACAGTGCACACAGCCCTCCTCTTTAGAAATGCAGCTGTATGTATGAATAACTGTCTGTGCACCCTTCAGGCTCTGCCATCCTGTGGGGTGGCTGTGGGAGCAAGGAGCAGAGAGCCAAGTCCCAGGGCTCCCCAGATCTGCACTATCAGATCTGAGGCAGCTCATTATCAGGCTTTCCCAGTGAGCTGCTGTCAGTGGCTGTGCTGCAGAACAGCCCCAGGGCTGCAGTTTGCCCTGCAGTGGCTCACTTTCCACACTCTCATTAACTCTCAGACTTTCCATGGTTTTACTCCCTACATGCCATTGACCTGTAAGAATTTTGGGCAGGTTCCTCTCACCTGGCCCCATCCAGAAGTTCCCTGTACTCAGGGTGAGCTGCCTTGGCACTGCTGCTGTCCCTCTCTACTCACACATGTGGAGTAATTGCTGCTTGCAAGTGAAGTCAAGTCCTAGGAGCCAGGGCAGGATGCAGAGCATTCCAGGGTGCCTTCCCAAATCCCAGTGTCTGGGGAACTGCATAACCACCCTAAGCTGCAACTGACCTTGTTAACCCAGCCTTAAATCCAAACCGGGTAAAAAACATGGTTATCATTTTAAGGTTCCAACATCAAACAGTTATTCTAGAGCTTTTCCTGCAGTTTTGCACATGACAAAAGAAACGTCCCTCATTCCCAACTCTTCCCCCAGTTTCCATGTGTTCCCAAGGAGAAGCTGAATTTTCCTGAGTGAACAGTCTGACTTGGGGTTTGTTTTTCCCCCACCCTCCGAGGAACTGCTGTGAAGGAGGGTTTTACCTTACAGAACAACTGAGAGCCAACACATAACAGTCCCCCTTCATGTCAGGCACAAGATCCTGAGAAGTTCAGGATGCTCCTGAGGCACTTCTGACCTTATGTGTGAGCCTTAGCTAAGTCTCTGGACACCCTGGGTAAATGTAGGAGCCTGGAGCTGTGTGGGTGCAGCCAGGGAACATCCCAGCAGTGCTGGCACCTCCCTGCTCCAGCACAACCTGAGAGGCACCTGTGAGACAGGGCTGGGACCAGCAGCACAGCCAGGAGAAATGCAAAATATAGCCAAGTGTTCATCACCAGAGCATCATCTGAGCCCACAAGGACAGCAGAGGGGTTCTGCTGCAGAAATCCCACAGCACCTGAAGATTTGTAATATTCATGCACAGACAAGCTGAATTAAAATTTCATTATCAATTCTGGTACTTCTGAGCCAGGAGAATGCTCAAATTCCCCTCAACTCCTCAAAGGACAGGATAAGCAGACACTTTGGTGAGAAGTGCCATGTGGAATGCTGGCTTTGTGAAGAACACAGTCCCACATCCCTCCCAGACATGACAATTGCTGTCCAGCACTTGGTGCACGTTTCCCATCCCCACTGCTGCTGGGGGGTCCCAGCTCAGGGCTGTGGCTCAGGATGAACACACAGGAACATTAGAGCAGTGTCCCACAGCTGAACTCCACACAGAGGGGCTGTGGAAGTGCAGGAGGGACAGAGCTCTCACCCTCCTGATGGGAAATGCTCAAGTGCTTCTGGAGAAGTGGCTGTTCCCACTGCTTTTAAATCCTCATACAATTTTAACCACCTTATCCTGTAGTCCTTGCAGCTTGTTTCCTGAACTTCTTTTACATTCTCTCCCAAAGCATTGTGATTTATCTCAGATCAGACCCAGTGGAAAAATTCAGGAGAAAGTGCAAATTCTGCAAAGCAACACTGAGGACACCAGGAACATATGAAGAGCTCACTTGGATTTTGGGGGCTATTTTCTTTCGAAAGAGGGAGGGGAACCCTCACCAGACCAACTTACCAACTACAGCACAGGGCAGATATTTACAAACTTGGCTAACTTGGGATTTTCTGAGAAAATTCTCCATTCAAACCTCAGGGCACGAACAGATGAAGTGAGACTGTGCAACACAAGAACAGTGTAGTAACAACACTTTTGTTTTTTGAGTCACTGACCTCTTGTTCCCTTTGAAATATAACCACTCTGCCACCTTTGTCTCCTGTTGCAAGAAGATCACCAGTGTAATTAAATTCAACTGTTGAAATTATATCAGCTGTAGAGAGAACAGAAATAAACCAGCACTGTAATGTGGAAAGCAAATCAAAGAGTTCCAAGACTTGAGCACAAAAAAAGCATTACAACTCTTATTAATGCAATGACACAATTCTTCATTTACACCCCCAAATGCAGCCATATTTCAAAGCCTGACACACTTTTACTGACAAGCTGAAACACTCACTCATTCCTCAGTGCTGGCCTTCAGTCACCAGAGGCACACCAAGGTGTGTGTGCTGCTGTGGGCAATATCCATGGGGAAATCTCTGTCCTGAGCTCCCCAGTGTGTGTGTGCAGTGACACTGCAGTGTCCATGGGGATATCCCTGTCCTGAGCTCCCCAGGGTGTGTGTGCAGTGACACTGCAGTGTCCATGGGGAAATCCCTGCCCTGAGCTCCCCAGGGTGTGTGTGCAGTGACACTGCAGTGTCCATGGGGATATCCCTGCCCTG
>JAODHX010000370.1:34973258-34986513 GCA_027576295.1 Cossypha polioptera | reverse complement strand
GGGATGGGGATGGGGATGGGGATGGGATGGGGATGGGGATGGGGATGGGATTTAAGGTCCCTTCCAACTCAAACCATTTTCTGATCTAAGATCAAGGCCAGAGGATGTTTGCTGTGCTTTACTCATTCTGAGTGGCATTCCAGAGGAAGGAAGTGCTTCCCAGGAAGTGCCTGGGTATGAATTCTGGAGGACACGAGAAGGGAACACAACACTTCATTCATTAACTCTTTCTGCAGTAACACAGATGGCAAAAATCCCCAACACCAGATGAATCCAAACTCTGAAACCCTGACTCCATGCATCATTCCATATAACAAACAGAGAAAATAAAAACAGATACTAATGAAGAATATCTCAGATCAGAGCACTGGCTATGGTTTTTAGTGCACAAGTCCCTTTAATTAAAAAGCAGAACTAATGAGCTCCCTGTGCACACCCTCAAAGGGCACATTGAGCAGGACCCTGCACACCAAAGGATCACAGAACTGACCACATCCTCTGCACTCTCCAGTGTAACTCAGGTCACCCAAGCCCTCCCAAAAAAGACTAATGGATGATGCAGAAACATGGAACACATAGCACTAAGCCTATTTACATTTTCATTAAATGATTCCATTAGGTTTCAGCCTACTTGAATGCCTTCAAATAATTCAGATAAGCAAAATTCTATCATTCAGTTGCTTCATTCCAATAGCTCAGAACTAGATGGAGAAACAGTAACAAACATTTAATTCAGAGAGGAGTTCAGAAGTGAGGACATTAGCAAGAGAGATCACAGTCAGGCACACAACTCATTATTTTTACTGGAAACCAAACTCATAAATCCCTGCGGCCCTTCTGAAAGCACAACCCTGAAAGACCAACTTGGATTCCTGGAGCAATTAATCCACAGCAGCTAAGAAAACCAGATTCAAAATCCACAAATAACAGGAAGGGAGATGATTACCTGAAGCAATTTACAATTTTGTACAACTCAGAAGAAACTGAAGTTTTTTAATTTCGGGGTTTTTTTTAAATTCTGTACCATATAAATGCTCTACCTTGATAGTTTTGCTGATTTTTGTCCTTTACATTTTCATTCTTGTCCCCTGTACCTGGATCAACATCTTGCAACTCCATCTGGGTCTCAGTATTATCCAGTTTGAGCAATGAGACAACTGGAGAACAGTGGGAAAAGGTAAAATAGAAATCAGTAAGAGACTTAAAAAAATTAAGTGAGGATAGTTTAAAAAAATAAACCAAAACCAACCAATCAAACCAGTAAATAAAATCAAAAACGTAAAAAAAAACCCCACCTCCCAAACACAAACCTGGTTCTCTGACAGTTTGGAACAGGAAAATTATTATTGATAATATGAGTATCTTTAAATAATTCTATTAATTATAAGGGTAGCAACTCACAATTAATTGCAAAGGCTCCTACTAACAAATGAAGATAAACATTTGTAGGTCCCCTTTGTAATGGAACAGTAAATCAATCTCTAGTGCATTTTAAAATGTTAAGCTTAGAGAAAAGGCTTAGAAGTTTCTGCAATGTGAGCATTGATCACAAACCAATCACCACAGCAAGTCTCAGAACCATCAAATGTGCAGCACAACTGCTACTCAAGGGAAAAAAATCAGAGTGGAAAGGAAATCACAGGACTGCAGCCTCTGATTCCTTCCAGGACCAAATTCAGAGTCCCTGCCCTTCTCAGGAGTCTCCATGG
This sequence comes from Cossypha polioptera, assembly GCA_027576295.1. NCBI lineage: Eukaryota > Metazoa > Chordata > Aves > Passeriformes > Muscicapidae > Cossypha > Cossypha polioptera. Next base: position 34,984,804 of record JAODHX010000370.1, on the reverse strand, counting down.
ATTTTGCGCCTTCTAGAATTAATTGCTCCAGTCCCATCACCCAACTATTTACAATAAACTGTACCATATCTGTGCCTTACCACAACAATGTTATTTTTAACAACAGCCTCTGCAACCTCTGGGTCTGACAGTGGCTCACCCACCACTTGACTGAGTCTCATTTTTATATTTGCTCTCCCTTACCTATCCTTCACTCTCCTACTGAGTTTTTAATCTAACTGCTAAGTGCATTTTTACTTTCCTACCACCCCAAATTTTTATCTAATATCTACTGCTCTGTCTTACAATTTGTCATACTTTGCTGATCCCAGTACTTTGTCACCAACTGAGTTTAAACTAACCCAGCCACAGTGGAACAGACACAGCTGGCTGGACTCATCAGTGGACTATTGGAAAAGTTTAATTATCCAGCATAAACAAAACCAGGATTTTTATACTCTCTTGTCTCCATTACAGACAGTTTTCATTAAACTTGGCATCTTATTAAGGAAATTTTTTATTTACCTAAACATTGATATATGTGAGCCCTCTGATCTGCCATTTATCACAAACTTTACATGTGCACACAGCACTTTTGGTCCCACAAAAAGCTGGTTTGTATCTTAGTGGCAAACACAAAAAAGGTGTTTTTTAGGTCTACACCTATTTGTCTACTCAAGAAACTCACATGATTAGGCAGTACTGGAGATCTATAAAGAAGATCTGCATTTACTTTCTGCTGGCAGAGAAGCTGCCACTATTCCAGGCAGCACCAGGAGTCACCAGATTTGCTCTTTATTTACCTCTCCCTGATGTGTCTCCCTGTGCAGGCTCCCCTGGAAGGTTTCCAGCTCCAGACCCAGGCAGTAACTCTCCCTTAGGCTGTGCCTGAAATGGTTTGGTTTGTACTCCACAGGATCTCAGACCCTCACCAGGTGCCCTGGAAGGATGCTGTGGCTCTGATTTCTGCAGCCAGGAGGCCAAAGGAACATTTCCCAGTGGTCTGCAGGATCTTACAAGCACAGGCAGACGTGACTTCTTGGGCAAGGAAGGAGAGAGGGCCTGAAAAAGGCATGGAAGAAAATGGGGAGTCAGTGACTCGTGTGTCACAGTCAAGCACAGGAAATATAAACAAACATTCCAGGAAAAGAAAAATGTTCCTGTAAAATCAGGCAGCTGTCACGTTAGTTTTGAAAATAAAATTGCAATACCCTTGGCTACATGAGAAGCAAACACTCAGAGAGGCAAAATACTCATTCCACTGGCAGAATTTTCTGAGAGTCCCAGCTGTTCATGCATCTCTAACCTTCCAGCTCCTGAACCAGGACAGCAAATCCAGCAGTGCCTACCAAAGCCTTTTAACCACCAGGTGTATTAATTAGCTCTGCATTTGTGGATGCCTTAGGAAAACAGTTTCTCACCCAAACTGACCTCTTCAACTGCTACTTCCCACTGTCATTTATATCATAAATGTCTGCCAGCCCAGCAACTTTTACCCTTAAAACTTTTTTTTTTTAAAGTTGAGGATCCTCCTCATTTTTCAACAACTCCTAAGCTTATTTTCCTTTCTTCCATTAGCCTCCACCCAACATGCCCAACTTCCACAGCTTTGAGAAAATCAGCACAACTTTGTATCAGCCACAGAGGATATTTATTCTGCCACACAGAAACCCTTTATGAACAAAACCAGTTTTTCACCCATCCACTCTATAAATGCCTTCTGAAGGATTCCCATTTCCAGCTGTAAAAATTTCCCTCACTGGAGCTGAGGGAGGCTACATTTCTTAAGTCACTACATTTTAGCCTCTCACCTTTGGAAGACTCTGCATAAAATACATGTTCCTTGTTTAAACCACACAGCATAAACCAGGGCTGTCTCCAAACAGATAAAAGCATGCCATGTGTTGATGAGAGTTATGAAATAGTGTGTAATAATAACAAAAACCAATAATGGCATGTTCAGATAGATTTAGTTTATAATTCTGCTGTTCATTTGCTCCACCAGTGCTGTTAAGTCCCCTAATTTCTTTTACCACTCAGTGTATTCTGAAATACCTTTCCATATTTACTTCTCAGCAATTACAGTCTTTACACAATTTAAAATCATAAAAAGCAAGTTCCATTTTCCTAATGCCATCCTCGATTCCTTTTGTACATATATGAGAGCAGTATCCTTCACAGGCTGCAAAATAAATCCAGAACTTCCAGTGAACTAAACTGCTTTAATAACACTGAACCATTCCCAGCTGGCTCAGGGCTGTGGCACAGACACATTTGTCACCCAGATTACCCAAAGGCCACTTCAGCTGGCTACATCAAATTATTTATAAAAGCCATTCCAAAGCTAAAGATACAGTGCATTAGTCCAAACAAGAAAGCTTTTAAAGCAACTGATTCAAGGGCTGAATTGAGGTTGCCACTGATTAAAGCAGAGAGGAATCTGGAAAATGGTGAATCAGAACAGCAAACTGAAACCTGGGGAAAAGAGGAACTTGAAAATAAATTTAAAAAAAAAAAAAAGCAAAAAGAAAATTGCAGAAAGAATCAGTAAATTATGGAATGGTTTGGGTTGAAGGGACCTTAAAGCTCATCTCATTCCACCCCCTGCCATGGGCAGGGACATCTTCCACTATCCCAGCCCCATCCAGCCTGGCCTTGGACACTTCCAGGGATCCAGGGGCAGCCACAGCTTCCCTGGGCACCCTGTGCCAGGGCCTGCCCACCCTCACAGTGAAGAATTTTTTCTTAATATCTCAGTATCTTGCCCTCCTTCATCTTCAGGCCATTCCCCCCTGCCCTGTCACTCTGTGCCCAGAACAAAGCCTTATCAACATCCCTCCACTTACAAGCCCCTCCCTTCAGAAAAAACAACCCAAGAGGAACAGGCCAGAATAAAAATGAACTGCTCCTAATTGCTCTCTCTCAGAAATCTCTTGATCACTAAAGTTATGGCAAGCACTCTTTGCAGAAGTGCTACAACATTCCCTGTTAGCAGTGCACAAAATCAAAAGGAATGCTCCCCTTTGTCTGCTCTGCAGGAGCCAAGATCTTCAAAGAGTTTTCAACTTCACTTCTATCACTGCTGCTGAAACAATACACAGAACTCTTTAGCAGACACTCTTCCCCACCCCTTTGTTTGGGATCACAGGCTGCCTGCAGACAGAAGGTTTCCAAACCCACCTGGCCCGAGCAGCCCTGCCTGCCCCCAGAACACTCTGTGCACCCAGGGCCCAAACACAGCAAACTGCCCCCACCTCACAGGGCACCCCTGAACACACTGCCAGGAGGCAGGACACAATGATAGGATGTTAATAAAAGCCTAAAATTAACATTTGAGTTTGTGGACGTCTCCTACTGACCCCTCCACAGCCTGCTCCCAGATGTGATGAAAATCTGGAATTTTCGAGAACACTTTTGCCATTTAGACTTCATCAGTTCTGAATGCTCTAGTTCTGTACATTATGAACAAGAAACACAGATTCTCTTCTTCCAAAAGCTGTAATATTTACGAGTGTGTAGTCCCAGGGAGGATTGAAATTCAACTAATTAACGTTCTAAAGCATGCTGAAGTAGGACATGAAAAGCTCTGAACATTAAGAACAATTATCTAAAATATTTGGCTTACATCTCTTTTCCTAATATTAAAAATCATACAAAAGCAAGATTTAATATTAGAAATGAAACAGATTTTTCCCTTTTATACATCTATTCCCTAAGTACAAAAAAGAGAATAAACTTACTTCATTTGTTCTAGTAAAAGAAAGTCTTTCATGCTGTTCACCCTTCTTATACACATTTTCTTGCTGATGTTCTGCTTCTGCATTTAATCTTGAATATTTTGACTTTTCTTCTGAGGCTCCTTTTTTGCCTTCATGTTTGAATCTCATGACATTACTCTCTAAAGTCATTGTTTGTGTAGTTGCATCTTTCAATTCCACTTTCAACAACTGAATCGCCTGATTAATCTGTGGCACTGCATCTGGATAAAGCTTCTCTTCCCCATCAAAAGTTGATTTCAATTCTACTCGCTGCTTTAAGAATTTAGTGACCTGCTTGAAACGTTTGAGTTCAGCTCTTAGCTGAATAATCATTTGCCTAAGATCTTTTTCATCCTTTTTCTCTATATCTTCACTTGAACATTCTTCCTCTGTCGTGTTCAGATGATCTAACAGTTCATTTACAATTTTCATTTGTTCTTGTCTGCTACACTCAGGAAAGAGGAGAGAAAAGACATGAATTTAGATTTTTATTTAAGCAAACAAAAATACCTTCCAAGAAACCCTTCTGCTGTGTTGTGACATATCTGAAACTCCCAGGAGGTTCTGTTTGACTCACTAACGAATTACTCACTAACAGACTTTTTGGAACCTTTTCACAACATGAATTATATCATAAATTGCCTCATCATGGTTTTTCTCCTATTTAACACAGAAATATAAGAAATATGAATGGATTCTCAAAAAAGTTCACTCTCTACCTAAAAAGTTGATTTAAAACCACACCAGACTCTAGACCATATAATCACAGATTAGCCCAAGCTGGAAGGAACCCACAAGAACCATCAAAGTGCAACTCCTGGCCCAGATGTTGAGTTTTTGTGCAAATCTACTCCTCCCTGTATTTCTAATGGAAGAGGGGAGATGAAAAGTGAGAAATCAGCCAAAAAGCCTGCAAAACCAGCTCATTACAGACCACCAGAGTGCCCCATAGATAACTAACAGCTCATGGACAGCAGTTTGGAAAGCAATGTTTTAAGAGAAACTGAAGCCAAACAAGAGGCATTTAAAGCAAAAACAAGCTCTGAAATTCTACAGATAATTTCATGTGTCCAATAGAGAGCTGTTTGTGCCATTAAACATATAAACCAGAGTTTTAAACAACTGCATTTGTATAGTTTAGCATTTGAAATGGTAGAAGCTAACTAGGCTTTTTATGGCTTCTTCTGGCATCTAATGGCATTAGTGAGAATTCAGTTATGCAAAGCACAGGCTCATCACCCATCAGCCTGGTCATTTATACTTGAACACAGGAAAAATTACACACTAGAGTGGTAAAGATGATGGTGCTAGAATTACTCATTAGCCAACTTTTAAGTAAAGATAACAAATAAACAATGTTTTCTCTTCATTTCTAAGGGAGTAGTATCTCCTTATTCACCACTAACTACTCCTGTGACAACTAAGACAATTTATGCCTGTTGGGAGAGGTTTAAATAGTAATGTGAAAATACAGAATTGCCTGAGTAAAGCCAAGTGCAGCATGGTGAACACAGAAACCAGGGTTTGACTTGTGTGACTCCACTGGAGATTCTGCTCCCAGCACTGACAGGCACTGGAAAAGTCACAGAATTCTGTACACACTCAGTCCAGAGACCAGGAAAGCAACTAGAGAAGGAAAAGGAACTACAGAACAAGGAAAGGAACATGAGGATGGTCTACAGCAAAGCTCCAACTCAGTTGTCAACAGGAGATTAAGTGGTGTAAGCATGGGGTAAATCAGTCAGGGTGTGTGGGTCTCCTGTACAAAATTTTCTTGCTTGGCATTGTCCAGTTCCTATGGAAATGAGCATTTCAGCTGGGAATTGATCAAATCCCAGTGTAACACACACATACACTTGAATTCCACTGGTTCCAGTAGGGCTTGTAAAGATTTAGGTCCACAAGTGTTTCCTCTTACATGAAAAGTGACCCAAGAGCTTAGAGCACAGCTCAGCCAGTCCTGCACTGGAATAAGCCATCAGTCAAGTGCAGGACATGGGCCCCAACTCCCCAGAGGGAGAGGCAGCAAAGCCCAGTCCACAAAGCCCAGCTGAAATGGTGAAGGGCACTCAGTGTGCAGCACCATCCATTCAAAATTATCCCTGTAAAAAGTCACAGTAACTCCAATCCCTCCATCCCTGGATCCCTTTACATACTGTTTTTACAGCAGTAAAGTCTTGTCCCTTCCACCACATCACTTTTCACTGGCCTGTGCTCTCAGATATTTTGGTTTTTCCAAGAAAAATACCAGCTACTGTCAATCAAGCCCTTTGACTCTGTTAGACCCCATCCTGGAAACAATCAGTCCCTGCAGTACAGCTCTGTGGATCAGTAACTTTGGAGAGTTTCTTTCTTGCAATGAGTTTTTTTTAAGGATTTCTACTGATAGCATGTTTCCTAATTACTTAATTGCATGATAGACTAAAATGGATCTGAAGGTGCCTTGCCAATCTCTCAGGTAAATTAGACAGTGCCATTATCTAAATTCACTTTAGCAAAATTACCTTATTCTCTTCTCAAATAGAAATACTGTCAAAAGCAGTGCATATCCCTCATACTCACGTAGATTCCAGCACAGATGTTCTATTTTCTCTCAGAAGAGATGTGAGCAAGTTCTCCTCTGTTTCATCTTCACTCATTCCTGTTCTGCCCAAGTGTTTGTCAGTTGTATCATGCTCAAATTGAGGCTTAATTGGACTCCTATAATGTCTGTCTTTGCAGAAACTCTCTGAATAGCTTGATGGAGTTATCTGTTAAAAAATTGCAAACATTGTTTTATTACACAGGTATGTAATGTTCTATTAAATTCAGGGCTGTAATCTTTCTGTAATCAGGTTCTGTAATTCCTGATGCTCTTTATCTACATTAAGAAGCATCCACAGACATTTTGCTGACTATTTATTAATGGAAAAACTAATTAACATCTATTTCATATGATTAATTCATAGGGATCAGTTGTTTAGTAAGGAGTAAGAAGATTTCCCTGAAGGTCTTTATCTAACAAGAGCTATGAAACTTCTGGAATGTTGCCTGCAGACTGCAGCTAACAATTTTATTAGCTCAGCTTTGAATCATCTGTATTTAAAGTACAGATTCTGTCCTGGGATCTCAAGATTCAAGCCCTGATGGCTGGGGCAGGACAAAACTTGGAAGCACTTGCAAGCTGCCAACTTTCTTATAAAACATCATGGATGTGTCCAAGGGAATTGCTACCTGGGATCTCTACAGTCACTCAAACCCCAATTAAACAATCAAAATCTGCAGCAATCACATGAGAATTCAGTCTGGGCCCATTTGGGTACAATTCCCATCAGCAACAAGAGCCAAGAGTTTTTACAATACATCACTTACCTGTTTATCCACCTCACAAGGAAAATCCAAAGATACTTGAAGGCAAACCTGATAAACAGAGAAACACAGACTGTAGAAATTACAGATTTCATAGAGCAAAATATCATCCTTCTTCAACATTACAAACCAATGTTCAATCTGAGTTATGTTATGATTCCATGATGCTTTATCTTACATTGATTAGATGGAGAGGACAGCAGATTCCTGTTTGTATGAAAATGCAGTTTACAATTTGACCAAGCTATCAAGCATTTCAACCCTAAAGAAGGATCTGCAGGATTTTTTCCTCAATCCCAGCAGGTGAATCTCACACAATTTGCACTCCAAGCCTGACTGCAATGGAGGCAGGAGAAGAACCTGTGTGGATGTAAAGAAACACAGCTTCCAGGGCCTCTCTGTCATCCCTGTTCAGGGTGACTCTGAGTACTCAAACAGAAAACAAGGTCCACAATGCAAGCAATCTTGAAAGCAAAACCAGCTGTGAATACAGGAAAAAGCTTCCAGCAGATCTTCAGGACAACAATTAGTTGAAAGCAGAATCAGATACCAAGAAAAGCATGTTTTGTTTGCAAAAAACTCTATGGAAATGAAGGTATTTTAAAGGCATGCAGAGAAGAGAGCACTGTACCAGAATGTTCCTACCTGACTGACCCTCTCACAAAACTGACTGTTCTGCACCTTCCTGTCATTGTCACCATCTTCAGGCTGCATCACAGGCTTCTCTGTTGTTTCAAGACACTACACAAAGTATGGAATGATGTGAAAATGTAGCACAAAAAAAATACTGTGATATGAAACGTGCATAAATAAGTCAGTGATATGTCTTAAAAGAAAAATAAAAAAGCCTGTAATACAAAGTAACAAACACTGAATTAGATTCCTTCAACAAGATCAAAGAAAATTAATATAAACCCCAGGAATGACTCATATCAAATAAAGTGAAACTTTATCTTATACATTCCTTCATTTTTATTTAACCCTTCCTCCTCAGAATTTACAGAACATATAAAAACCATTTAACCTCTTGTGGCAAAGGAGCTCAGTATCCTCAGTCGTGTCCCCATTCTGCCTATTTTATTTTCCAATTTCCAGAATTTATTTTTATTTGCTAGACAATTTAGGCTCTTCTCCAGCATTCAAGAAATAGATGCTTTTAAAACTAAGCACATGTGGCTTGCTGTACTCTAGAAAGATTTACTGTGCCACTGAAGGTTACAACCTGCTGTGTCTATGCCTAAATTTGCCAATTTGTAGGAAACGGTGCCAAATCATCTTTTACTCCCTGTTTGCCACAGAACCCAACCCATCTCTCATTGCCTGAGCAAAGAGGAGGGGAAGACTCAGCCACTTCAGGAGCAGCACCCAAATCCCTGACAGCAGCACCACTGAGAGCAGCAGCAGAATCCCCCTGGTTTGCTGGATGCTGTTGAGCATTTCCAGGGGTCCAGGGGCAGCCACAGCTTCTCTGGGCACCCCGTGCCAGAGCCTGCCCACCCTTTATTGGGATATTGGGAACAATTCCTTCCCAGTACCCCAATAAACCTGCACTCCTCCAGCTTGAGGCCATTCCCTGTGTCCTGTCCCTCCATCCCCTGTCCCCAGTCCCTCTCCAGCTCTCCTGGAGCCCCTTCAGGCTCTGCCAGGGGCTCTGAGCTCTCCCTGGATCCTTCTCCTCTCCAGTGAGCACCCCCAGCTCTCCCAGGCTGGCTCCAGCCCTGCAGCAGCTCCGTGCCCTCCTCTGGATTCTCTCCAGCAGCTCCAGGTCCTTTTTGAGTTTGGGGCTGCAGGGCTGGATGCAGAACCAGCAGAGAGGGGTCCAGATGGGCAAGGCCTCCTTAAAACCCACCAGGACCCTGAACAGGTGGGATCTCATTATCCCATCCCATCCCATTATCCCATCCCATCCCATTATCCCATCCCATCCATCCCATCCATCCCATCATGTGCCAGCAGAGCTGCTCTCACTCCTGCCTCTCCCCTCCCTCCATTCTGCTGCTCCCCTGTGAAATACAAACTGCATTAAAGAGGAGGCATCAAGCTGGTAACAAAAAAAGAGGTTTAAAAAAACCCTCCCAGGAAAATGGCATAAATTAGAGGCATTGAGAGTTTCCATTTCTTTATGCTCGCTGTTAATGTAACTTTTTGCACTTCTTTCTGTCTAAAAAGATTGAAATTTCTACCAGGGTAGTATTGGCATAATATAATGAAATCAAACTCTTTCAACAAACTGTTGCTATAGAAAACTTAAAAGCAGAAAATTAATGTGCTTTGATGTGTTGTAATTGTGGTTAATAGAGGGGTTCATGGAGGATTAAAAAAATATATTTTACTTACTTACTTCTTCCTCACCTGAATTTGGTTTTGAGGCTAAAAGCCAGACATTTAAAATTCTCCTAATGTCTCCAAATTCACCCGTTCCTCTTTGTATTTCTGGATCACACTCAAGTTTGCTTAATTAGGAATAGAAATAGGGCTGGAAAATGGAAGAGGCAGCAGCATGAAAAAATTAACTTTTTGCAGGTTGCAGCAGTGCTGTTTGCTCTCCCTGAAGCTCAGATTTTTGGGAGCCTGGGATATGTTAAGGATCATTAGCATGGAGAGATTTGTTCATCACAGGTATGTTTTAATTGAATATTTACAAACATTGGACTGTGTAAATAAATGAAAATCCAAATTTCCTGGGTGAGACACCTCAGCTTACCCAGGCTGTGCTCAGAGCTTGGCCCTATAACCTTATGGAGGTTATAAAATCATGGAAAGATTGGGCCCCAAGGGAGCCCAAACTGGGGGATGCTGGGGCTGGGAGAGCTGGGAATGTTCATCTGGAGAGGAGAAGGATCCAGGGAGAGCTCAGAGCCCCTGGCAGGGCCTGAAGGGGCTGCAGGAGAGCTGGAGAGGGGCTGGGACAAGGCAGGGAGGGACAGGACACAGGGAATGGCTTTAATGCTGAATTGCAGGTTCCTGCTGGAATGACCATCCCACAAATTCATATCTAAACCCTTGCTGCTCACCTCTGCTCTCAATCTGCTTTTCCACACTTTTGGGCAGCTCTTCTGCCTTGGAAAATACCTGAGCCATGGCAGGAAGGATATTGCTGGGCAAGGAGGGGAAGGAACTGGGATCACTGGATTTTTAATGTGACTCCACACAGCGATGCTGCCCTGCCCTGTGAAATTGGTCATTCCCTCTTCTCCCAGCTGCTTGTGGAGCTGCACCATTCCAGGAACTCCCAGGAGGAGTTCAGGCTGCTCAGAGAGCAGCAGGGCCCAGTGGGAGCAGGAAAAGCCCTGTGGGATGCTGAGTGTGTGGAACCACCCTCACCCCAGCTGGGAAATTTCTGTGTGTGTCCTGTGTGCCAGAGTTTGAGGGGTCAGATCCAGGGAAACCAACTGGGGAGTGCAGGATAAATAAAAATAAAAATGATCTGGACACTAAATTGTGGTACAGCAGGAATCAATGGCAGAAATGGGATAATTATTTCAGAATAGGGTCAAGTAAGTCATAAGCTGAAAGAGGGGTATTTTCCCCAAATGCAGTTGACATCAAATGATGAGATATTGGGTAAAAGTTAAAATTAACTTGTGTTGGACAAAGTTATCTTCTGCTGACAAAATCTCTGGTCCTAAGGAAATGCCTTCTCCAGCAGCCAAGCCGTGGGATTGCACAAGGAGCCATAAATCCAGCATTTCCCAACTTCCCAATCCCTGAGAGCTCAGCACTGCAGCAGAAACGCTGCTCCTTCCAGCCCTGCTGGGTGGGCAAGCCCTTAGGGACACGATTTCTGTCTTTATTTCCTTCTCTCCAGCTTCCTCCCAGCCCTGAGGAGGCACAGATGGCTCAGCAGGGCAGGAGCAGCCCTGGGGGCTCTGATCCTGCAGAAGCTGCTCTGGGGCAGTGCTGGATCCCCCCAGGCTGGTGCTCAGGGCTGGGTCAGTGCTGCTTGCCCAGGTTCTGGCAGGGATTTGGGGAGATCCTGCCCTGCTCCCCCTGTTTTCCCTGCTGCTCTGAAGGCACTGGGGTTTATTCCCTGCTCCTAAAACTGTCCCTGTTCCAAGCAGCCTGTGGCAGGTGGCAGGAATGCAGACACTGGGAGCATCCAGGGGCTGGGCTGATCCTGCAGGGATTCCAAACACTTTGCTCCGTGTTAACACGAGGTGGAAGCTCCTGACCAGGGAGGAGAGGCCAGATTGGGCAAATTGGCAAAAAAAAAAAAAAAAAAAAAATCAGGGAATTCCTGAGGCTGGAAAAGCCCTTCAGAGTCATGGAGTGCAGCTGCTGCCCCAGCACTGCCCAAAGTCCCCAAGTGCCACATCCACAGGGGTTGGGATTCCTTTTCCATGAAGGAATTTTCCCAAATATTCAACTGAGTCCAGCCTGAGCTGTTCCCTCTCCTCCTGTCCCTGTTCCCAGATCCCAAATCCCCCCAGTGTCCCCTCCTGGCAGGGAGTTGTGCAGAGC
>JAODHX010000370.1:34919216-34929752 GCA_027576295.1 Cossypha polioptera | reverse complement strand
AAAACAAAACAAACACCACACCAAACCAAAAACCTAAAGCAAGATCTGGGTTTTTTTGTTTGTTTGTTTGTTTTGGTTTTTTTTGTTTTTGTTTTTGGTTTTTTGTTGGGTTGTTTTGTTTTGTTTTGTTTGTTTTTGTTTTTGTTTTTTTTTGTTTTGTTTTTGTTTTTGTTTTTTTTTTGGGTTGTTTTGTTTTTTTTTTAGCCTGTGTGCCTGCTACTTAGTGCATCTGCAGGTGTTCCTTGGCATGGAGGAATGATGACTGTAGAAATAATGGATTTTTTTTTTGGTGACACTGAAAATATTAATTTCTGTTTTATTGATGCAGGGCATATTTTGTTGGGAAATAATTATTTGTACAGGGCTGGGACAAAGCTGGGGGTGCTCAGCTGGAGAGGAGAAGCTCCAGGGAGAGCTCAGAGCCCCTGGCAGGGCTGGAGAGGGACTGGGGACAAGGGAGGAGGGACAGGACACAGGGAATGGTCACACTGCCACAGGGCAGGGCTGGGTGGGATTTTGGGAATTGGGAATTCCTGGCTGGGCTGGAATTCCCAGATTTGCTGTGGCTGCCCCTGGATCCCTGGCAGTGCCAAGGCCAGGCTGGACATTGGGGCTGGGACAGTGGGAGGTGTCCCTGCCATGGCAGGGGGCACTGGGGGGGATTTGGGGTCCCTCCCAGCCCAAACCATTCCCTGTGATCTCATCCAAACCCCCTCTGTGTTCTACCTGGAATTTTTGTGGGGGCTGCATCCCCCACCCCCAGCCCTTCCCAAACCCCCATTCCCTGATTTCCTTGCAGGGAAAGGGAAAGCCCAGAGGGACAGGAGGCTGCAGTGAGGAGCAGCATCAGATGGGGGTTTTGGAGCCCCAGTTGTCTCCCTCTGCCTGAGCTTTGCTGGATGCCATAATGAGCTGATGATTGCTTAATTCTTGAATCCCGAGCTCAGCGTGGAGGGAGGAACAGCTGCTGTTTGTCAGATTTGCTTTGCTCCTCAAGAGTTTTACGGCTCCTGTTCTTGTTTATTTAACATAATTAGCCAAGATTGAGCTCTGAAGGTCTTCCCTGCCACTGCCAGTGAATGGTGCAGGGGCTAAAGGGTGCTCAGGGTGGATTTGGGACATTCCTGGGTTCCAGTGGCAGGGATCCCATCCCTGGAGTGTCCCAGGAATGGCTGGAGGTGGCACTGAATGCTCTGGACAAGGTGGGGACGGGCACAGCTGGGACTGGATGGGCTGGGAGGGCTTTTCCAGCCTCAGGGATCCCATCAAGTTGAGTTTTTGGGATGAAGGAGATGAGATGCAGGCTTGTCAAGCTCAGGGATTTGTGTGCAGGACACAGGGAGCAGTGGGTGCCTAATATAGCAAGGAATAAATTCAGATCTGGCTTCAGACAGTTACACTGAGGAAAGTTGAGAATAATTGTGTTCTTTGTGCTCGAATAATTGTGTTCTTTGTGCTCAAATATTTGACTCCTTTATTAAGTTTTTTTCATTTAAATTTAATAACTCTGCACAGTTTGTGTGTGAGTCACTGCTGCCTGCTCCCCCTGGGTTGTGGTGATGTGTTCACACTGTGGGTTCCACGGGTAAAACTGCTCCAGCCACGAGCTGGGCTTTGGAATCAGGGTTAGCAAAGGGGCTCTGGGAGTCCTGCAGGAACATCTCAGCCACAGAACAGCTGGGCTGGAGGGGATCTCTGGAGATGATCCAGTCCCTGCCCCTGCCCAGCAGGGTCACCTGGAGCAGGTGGCACAGGAACGTGTCCAGCAGGGTTTGGAATGGCTCTGGAGAGGGACACCCCAGCCCCTCCCTGGGCAGCTGCTCCAGGGCTCTGCCCCTCCATGGACAGAAGTTCTTTCTCACCTCGGGCTGGAACTTGTTGTGGTTTTGTTCCTGCCGTTGCTGCCTGTCCTGTCTCTGGCACCGTGCTGTGCCAGCCCTGGGGAGATTGGTGTGCACTGATGGATCCCCTCTCAGCCTTCCCTTCCCCAGGCTGGCCAGGCCCAGCCCCACATCTCTCCTCATCTCAGAGATGCTCCAGTCCCAAAATGACCTCGGTGGCCTCTGCTGGGCCCTCTCCAGCAGCTCCTTGGCTTTCTTGCTTTGTGTCTGCCCCCAGGAACAGGGACAGGAGCAGAGGGAATGGCCTCAGGATCCCAGAGGAGGCTCAGGGTGGATTTGGGGATAATTTCCCCATGGAAAGGGAGCTCAGGGGTTGGATCCCCATCCCTGGAGTGTCCCAGGAATTCCTGGAGGTGGCACTGAGTGCTCTGAGCTGGGGACAAGGTGAGGCTGGTCCCGATTTAAACCTGATGACCCTGCAGGTCTTTTCCAAGGTAAATCATTCTGAGGTTCTGTGATCCCTGAGCTCTGCAGACCAGGACTGAACACAACAAGCAGCTAAATCCCATCAAACCCCTGCTCAGGCTCTGGGGTCTCTCTGAGGGGACACACAGGGCTGGGTGGGATGTGCTGCACCTTGTTCTACCTTGTGCCAAAACTCCCAGTGCTGAGCATCCCCCCAGCCCCTGCCCTGCCCTCCTCTCACACTCGTGTCTCTCTCCCACAGGTGGTTGCCAGAACAGCCTTAAAGCCATGGGTGGCACTCAGAGCCTGGCCCTGGTGTCCCTGGAGCCCGAGCCCCCCCAGGGCCCCCAGCCCTGCCACCTCCTCACCCTGTCCCCCATCAAAGTCCCACTGCTGGCCTCGCCCTTCCCAGGTAAGGTCCTGCTGTGCCCCGGGCTGCACAGGCTGTTGGCACAGCTGGGGTTAAATCTGGGGGCTCTGGAGAGGTTTGGAGGCCTTCTCTGGGATGGAGTGTCAGGAGTGGCTTCAGAGCTCCGAGGGTGTTTGTCATGGGCATGGATGGCCCTGGGACATCTGGGGACAGCTGAGCTGGTGCCTCCCTCAGCTCCGGTGGGAAAAGCTTCTCTGAGCCCCACCAGCACAGCCTCAGCTGGAATGGGCACTCAAAGGTGCCTGCTCAGTGTGGGATAATATTTGATAAAGTCCTGAACAGATCCTCTGGGTGTTTTAGTCACAGCAGAAATGGGCACTCAGAGGTGTGTATTCCACCTGGGATGATGTTTGATAAAGTCCTGGCAGATCCTCTGGGTGTTTGTAATTACTCTGGAATGGGCACTCAGAGGTGCCTGCTCCACGTGGGATAATGTTTGATAAAGCCCTGGCAGATCCTCTGGGTGTTTTAGTCACAGCTGGAATGGGCACTCAGAGGTGTGTGCTCCACGTGGGATAATATTTGATAAAGCCCTGGGCAGATCCTCTGGGTGTTTGCAGCTGCTGGGGGGCACAGCCTGGACCTTTCCCCAGAGGCTGAGGTGTGGCTCTGCCTGGACAAGTGGCTGATTTTTGGCTGCTGAGTGGAACCTTTGTGCCCGGGGCAGCCCTGCCTGCCGGCAGCTCTGAGTCCTCAGGGCAATGCTCCTGCCTGCACCTGAGGCCAGTTTTAGAGCAGTTATCTGCCAATTAGGTTAAAAATGCAACGGAGGGTGTGTTTTCTGTCTTTCTGGTGATTGAAGTGTAGCACAGCAAGGCACAGGGAGGTTGGATTGTGCAGCTCTGGTTCGATGGGAGAGCTCTGATGAGAAATGGATCCAGGGATTCTCGTTCCTGCCCAGCTGTCAGTGCAGTCACCTGGAGAACACCGGGGTGGGGAGAGAAAATGGGCACAGGGCAGTGAAGGTGCAGGAAAAGGAGGCTCAGGGGAGACAGCAGCAGGAATTTCCTCATGGGAGGGTTGGATCCCCATCCCTGGAGTGCCCCAGGAATTCCTGGAGGTGGCACTGAGTGCTCTGGACAAGGTGGGATGGGCACAGCTGGGACTGGATGATCCTGGAGAGCTTTTCCAACCTCAGGGGTTCTGTGGAATGACTGAAAATGTTTTGTGCTTAATCCAAAAAGGTGCTGAGCTTGGAGCAGCAAGCAGAATTAATGCTGCTGTGAGGCAGGAGCTGGTGCTGCTTCCCATAGAATATTCCTGCTCCTGGAAAACATTCTGCCTGTTTAGGAGTATTTTAGAGGAGGAACCAAAGGAGGAAAAAAATCCCTGTTTACCTGAAAAGTTGGATTACATTTGAGCCATGCTCTCAGTGGAGTGTGGGAGGAGCTGGGTGTTATCCCAGGAATCTCTGTCCCTCCAGAACTGCCTGGCTTCTGTGACAACAAACCAAGCCTGGAGAATTGTCCCCAAACTGTCCCTTGGTGTGCCTGGATGTGTGATGGGCCATCAAACAGCACACTGGGAATGCCCCAGGCATCATTCCCATCCCATTATCAATCACTCATGGCAAACCCACACGGGACATTCTCTCCTGCTGGATGGAGAGCAGATTTTTGGGAAAGCAAGCTTGGGAATGCCTGGTCTGTGAGCAGTGAACCTGAGACTCAGCTCCTCGTTTTTCTCTATTATCCCCATCTCTGGGGGAAGGCTGGGCCTTTGCAGAGCTGCCATAAATCAGGTTTATAGGATTCCTTCTACTGTGCTGGAGGAGGAGAAGGGGCTGGGGCTGGGTTTTGTCACAGCTGCCCTGGCAGGGTGGGAAGGAGGGCAGGGACCCCTCTGTGGGGTCCTCGACCTGGAAAAAGGGCTGAGGAAGGGAGTGAAAATAGGAAAAGCAGGTGCAGAAACCTTAAATCCAGTGTGGGCTGCACCCCACACCTGCAGGCTGGGATAATGCTGGGATGTGCTGGGACAGGGGGAAGGTTTAAACTGCAGGATGGGCCCTTTGGATGGGAGATTGGGAAGGAATTCCTCCCCCGACCCAAAAAGTGACATTGGGTTAATGACCTTGGGGTTAATGACCTTGGGGTTAATGAGCTGTGACCTTGGGTTAATGACCTTGGGTTAATTTAACCACCTCCCCACACTCCCCTCACCTGAAGTTTATGTACGGCCATGGGCACACAGCAGCAATGAACTTAAAAGCCCCCAGATGAAATAATTTCCAGCTTCCATCTCCGTGTGTACTGGTGCCTGCAAGGCTGAGCATTGTGTGTGTGATTGCCCCAGTTAATTGATTATCCCCTGTTAATTGATTCTCTGAGAGATCAGTGTCCTGCTCCTGCCTTGTGCAGTCCTGTGTGTCCAATCACAGGGATTTGCTCGATCAATAGTCTTAGGAGTGATTTTTTGTTTTTTCTGGCCTTTGATTATGGTTAGTTCTGCAGCCTTACAATTAATTCCTGGCAGCCTAATTAGTACCTTTGGGAATAGCAGGGTGGTAACACGCAGTGGGAGGTGTGGGAAGGGCACAGGGCAGGATCCAGCCTCTGCTGCTTTTCCATCCTCACAGAGGAAATTCCTTGGAATTCCCTTGGGGCAAATCACCAGGAATTCAGGGGAGTGTGCACAGTGCAGCGGTCATTTTTAAAAACTCGTTTTCAATACAATTTATTTTGCATTTTGTGATGAAAAATCAGAAGCAAAGCTAGGAGAGAGAGAGCACAGGGTGTTCAGGGGATGTAAAGCCAGTGCAGCCTCTCCCTGCAGGAGGCTGGGAAGGGTCCCAGCTGCAGATGGGGCTGAGCACACAGGGCAGGCTGCTGTGCCTGGGCTCTGCAGCCTCTGCTGCTCTGGGGATTGCTCTGCCACTGTGCTGAGCTTAGAAAAACTTGTAACGGTGAAATAAACGTATGGGAGAGAAGCAGCATAAAAACCCTGGGTTTAATGGCAACATAAAATGCTGTTTTATATGGAATCAAAGAGTGGAGCTGGAGGAACCTGCCCAAGGAGTGACCAGTGGCTGGACAGGCTCCAGCTCAGGCTCTGAGCAGTGAGAGGGGCCCCGGCCCCACATTTCTGTGCTCTCTGCTCCCACACCAGGAGAAGGTTCCAGCAATGCCATTTCAGCCCCATTTTGGGTTAGAATTGCTTTTATCTCCTTTCTTCGTTTTGCATCTACTGGTGGTGCTGCTTGTGCATCTCCCAGGCAAATGTTCCCTTAAATATTTGATGGCAGCCTGGCTGTGAGCGTGGATTTTGTGCCAGGTTTAACATAAAGACTAAACAGGAGCTTGTGGAGATGCAGCTCCTCACTGTGCTGCATCTTCCTGTGCTCTGCTGGGGGAGGAAACTTCATTTCCCAGCCCTGCCACAAGGAAACCCTAAATGCACTGAACCTGGCAAACAGCAGCACTTACCTGCAGTAATTAAGGAATGGGGAGTCTGGTGATCTCTAATACCCCTCTGCAGCTAATGCATAAAGAAGTGGGTGTTTATTTTCCTCACATGCAGGCTTTTAATGGGAGGAGTGAAGAAGGTAAGAGATGAGTCTGTGGTTATGGACTCTGTAAATTAGCAGCGAGCACAAATATTAAAAAAGGCACCATCTGCCATGGAATCCATTTGCCACCTGTTCCCTGGCTCTCAGCATTATTTAAGGGTTTGGATGGGCTGGTTTAGGCTGCCAGGGAGCAGCTGGGAAGTGCCTGAGCCTTTTTCCTCTCAGTGCTGTGTGTCAAGCCCAGCTCATGCCAGGTTTGTGTCCGAGCTCTGTCTGTGTCTGTCAGTCCCTCCTTAGCAGGGCTGAGCTTGAGCCAGGCTTAGAGCACCATGAATGATGGTTCAGGGTGGGGCTGGGAGGGAGCTGCTCCTCCTCCAGCACAGACTGGCCCAGAGTGGCCCCAGAAACTGGGAAGGGAAGGTAACAGGCCCTGGAGTTATTCCCATTAAACCCTTGAGCTCAGCCTAAGATCCTCAGGGAATCTTGGGCTGGGTTGGTTTGGAGGGACCTCAGAGCCCTCCAGTGCCATGGCAGGGACACCTTCCACTGTCCCAGGCTGCTCCAAGCCCAGTGTCCATCCTGCTCTTGGAGTTCCAGCATCCCCCAGATGTTTCCTGGCCAGCCCCTTCCCTCCCAGTTTGTTACTGGTGGAGCTGGGCTGAGACATTTGTCCAACCTCTGTGCAAACTCCAAACTCTCTCCTTCCCCCTGTGAATGGGATGAATTAGCAGCTGCAATCCAGTGAGTAAAGGCAGCTCTGGGCACTGGGGGTTCCTGCCAGGCTGGGTCTGTGCTGGGCTCCTCCCCATCCTTAGGGATCCTCTCAGGGGCAATTCTCCTGCAGCTCTCACTTCACATTAGTCCAGCCCTTCTGTGCACCTGAATTCCAAAGTACTGGGTGGGCAAAAGTGAACAAATTTGGGAAAGCTGCCAATATTCTGAGCAAGAATATGATGTTCCTGTCCTGAGGAATTCCTTCTGGTATTGGGTGAGCAAAAATGAACAAATTTGGGAAAGCTGTCAATATTCTCAGCAGGAATGTGGTGTTCATGTACTGAGGAATTCCTCTTGGTATTGGGTGAGCAAAAATGAACAAATTTTGGGAAAGCTCTGAGCAGGAATGTGGTGTTCCTGTCCTGAGCAGCTCCCCATGGTATTGAGTGAGCAAAAGTGAACAAATTTTGGGAAAGCTGCCAATATTCTCAGCAGGAATGTGATGTTCCTGTCCAGAAGAGCTCCCTCTGATATTGAGTGAGAAAAACTGAACAAATTTGGGAAAGCTCTGAGCAGGAATGTGGTGTTCCTGTCCTGAGCAGCTCCCCATGGTATTGGGTGAGCAAAAGTGAACAAATTTTGGGAAAGCTGCCAGTATTCCCAGCAGGAATGAGGTGTTCCTGTCCTGAGCAGCTGCCCCTTTGCCCTGCTGGGTGTCCCTGGTGTCTGGCACTGGCAGGCTGGCAATGCTGAGCAGCTCTGAGGAGCTGTAAATGCTCTGCCCGGCTCTAATGCTGGGTAACGAAGCGAGTAAATGAATGTTTATAGTTATTAAAGTGATAACTTCCTACCCTGGCTAGTACTCAGCACCCAATCACGTCGTGGGTCCCTGTCTGTGCTGGCGCACAGAGGGAAGGGGAGCCTGTGCAGGGGCTCAGATCTGCCCAGAGCCCATGGAGATGGCCCCAGTCCCCTCCTCCCTGCAGGGAATCCCTGCAGGAAATGGGATGATGGCTCTTGGGGTGTGAGAATTGAGCTGTTTTGGGTCAGCCAGGCAGGAGGAGGAGAGGTGGGGCCAGGCACAGCTCTGTGATATTTGTGCTCCTGCCCCTGCAGGGATGGAGCAGACTGGATTTATGGATCACAGTGCCTCCATTCAAACGGGATTCCCAAGGCTTTGGGTCAGGACCTGAGGGCCAGGCTGGACATCAGGAAAAGGTCACAGCTCAGCCCTGCTCAGGCCAGGCTCATGGTTAAGCTGCTGCTCCCGTGGCTGTTCCAGGAGAGGCTCTCGGTGCCTGGGATGTAAAGCAAGGTATTGACACAAGGAAAAATATCAATATCTCAGTGGCAGTTCCAAAAGACAAACAGCCCAAATCCTCTCAGTCGTGCCCAGCTCTTGGTAAATGTCATGGCAGTCAGAGTTAATTTAGTGTATCTGTAAGTGCTGTTAAAACAGGAGCTGGGTGTGCTGGGAGCAGCGTGGGGCTGAGCAGTGTTTCCATCAGGTTCCAGGAGCAGCAGCTCCTCTGTTCAATCCCTGCCAGGTGGGATTTCCCCAGCCAGGAGCCAGCCCAGTGTGCAGGGGTGGCACTGGGGCAGGAGTTTGTATTTTTATTTTCCCTGAGTCCCTCTGGGGAGCTTGGGCTGCCCTTGGGCAGACTGGGCTCTTCTTCTTTCTGTTCAGCCTCAAATTAATTCAGATTTGTGTGGCTTACAGTCCTCACTAAACTGGATGTATTTCTTGAAAATGGAGCAGAAATCTTAGAAGGAAAAACCAAAGTGACACAAAGCAGTGAGGCTGGGAAGGATGATGGGATCATTCCTTGCTTGTCCCTCTGCAGAAGAGGAATGAGTGAGAATTCCTGTGAGAATTCCAGGAGTTTGCAATCAGAGCTGAGGGAACACCTTGTTTTGGTGGCTGCTCCTGTGTCCTTATATTTATTTATGCAATGAAACCATCAGGAGCTCTGCATGTGTGGCCGGCGGTGCTGGGATGCAGAATAATTCCCAGTGGAGGTTCAGAGCCAGCTGGGGGTGCCCAGCAGGAATATTGGGGGGCTTGGAGAGGGGAACAAGGGAGCAAATCCTGCTGGAAAAGGTGGGAGTGATGTGCTTTGTGTGCTTTTGTCTTGCTTGTTAGTGAGGAAAAAAAAACACTTCTTAAAAATTGCTTTTTATGTGTTCAGCCAACTTTATTACTCAGGTTTCTGGGGACTGATTCTGATGCTGTGAAATGAAGCCACAGAGTGGATTTGAACTGATACATTCCCAATGCTTGGCCTGAATCAGGGCTGGATGTGGGAAACTCAGTGCAAAACTAAACCTGAGGAGGGAGGAATTCCAGAGTCTCAGAGGATTCATCTCCACTCTCAGGATTTGCATCTGGGAGCTCCTGGTGCAATTCTCAGCATCCCCTGGGAGGCTGAGGGTTCATTTTGTCCAGTGGGACTGAGAGCTGAGCAAACCACAAAACAACCTTTGAATCATTCAAAAATACTGCTGCACTTCACCCTGGGGACTAAAATTAAAGCAGAAATACCTGACTGGGAGTTTATTGTGAAGGAATAGAAATTCCAGGGCACCATGGCACGACCTGGGGGGGTCTGCAAGGCTGAGAGCTCAGGGTTTGTATTTATTATCGTTATTATTATTATTATTACTACTACTATTATTCCTCCAATCAAACAGCTATTCCTGTTTGTCCCTTGGATGGTGGGAACCAAATCCACAGGGATTTTCCTGGTGTTTTACCCAGTTTTGCTTTGGAGCTGTGGATGTTTCCTGGGTGCCTCCCCCTGTTCCTCAGTCAGGCCCCACTAAAGTGCAAAGAAATGTAACGAGGCAAAATGAATCTTCCTCCTTGGCCAGAATATAAATAAGGGAAATTAATTACATTTCCCAATTTTAAGTGTGCCACAGGAGCTTCCCCAGAGTACTGAATGGAATTTCAGGGGTTTTATTGCACTCACAGCTGTGCTGGCACATTCAGGACGTGGTTTTGTTGTGTCATTCCCAAAATCCCTCCTGCCAGCCCCTGTCCCACACAGAGTTCCCTCTGTGATGCCAAGAACCTGGGACCTCAAACCTGACTCAGGAGCCACCCTAAAAATGGAGCAGGAGAGTTTTTCACATCCCTGCTTCCTGCCTGGCTGGGTTCAAAATCCCAAACCTAATTTCTGACTGAAATCCTACCAGAAATGAGTGTTTGAAGATTTCACTCCAAAACACAAAGGATTGGTTTGTGCAGGAACAATGGCAGGTTCTGAGGCTGTGCTGCCCCATAATTCAGTGTATTCTCTCAGAATTCCACCCACAGTCAGGAGAGGGGAATCTGCTGCTGGAGTCTGTGTGAGGCTGGAAAAGAATGGTAAAAGTTGGGGAGATGGGGCTGGGTGGAGCAGTGAGAGGGGCTGTGTGGGGTGATCATCCCCATCCTCATCCCATCCTCATCCTCATCCCATCCTCATCCCATCCCCATCCCCATCCCATCCCCATCCCCATCCTCATCCTTCATCCCCATCCTCATCCCCATCCCCATCCCCATCCCATCCCCATCCCCATCCTCATCCTTCATCCCC
>JAODHX010000370.1:34849460-34869603 GCA_027576295.1 Cossypha polioptera | reverse complement strand
CTATTTTAATTTTCCTAGGAAAGAACTGTTATTCCTAATTCCCATATCTTTGCCTGAGAGCCCCTTAATTTCAAAATTACAATAATAATTTGGAAGAAGGGAGTTTACATTCTCCATTTCAAAGAGAAGCTCCTGCCTTTATTGGCAGACACCTGTCCTCCAAACCAGGACACACAGAATCATCACCCCACAATTCCAGAGCTGCCAGTCCAGGTATCTCCCAGCCAGGGATAATAACAGGAAAAATAAATATTAAATCTTTCAGAATTAGCTGAACCCAGTGTTCCCAGCAACATCAAAGCAGGCTCTCCCAAAAAAAGAGGAATGTTTCACTTTTGTCCAAGGAGATGAGAGGGAATGGCAATGAAATGAAAAATTATCAATCACCAGAATTTCCTTCAGAGCCTGAGAGTGAAATATTCCACGATCATGTTCCCATCAGAGAGGGAAAGTCACGGGTTTAACCTGGCCAGAGCCAGGCCCAGGTGGAGCTGCACTCTCATCGAGGATTTCCTTTGAAGATCTGCTTCTTGATTTGAGAATATCAGATGGAATAAATAACAAGAGCATCAGCCCAGAGCAGGAGCTGAAAGATAAATGTCAAGGGCTGAAATTGAGAGGAGAGGGACAAGGGATGGATGCCAGGAGCCACCAACCATCACCTGTCACCAGGACCGTGCTGTGGCTTAGCCTGCTCCTGATGGCACTAATTACACACTAATTACACATTGACTGTGACTATTAACCTGCCCACCACTAATTACACCCTGAGCATCTCACAGAACATTTAATGGAACAGAATCTCACCAGGGTGGACTCATGTCCTGAAGGAGGATGGACTTTGGAGAAGACAGCTTGAGAGGTATCTGGGAATATTCTCTTTAGAACAAGCCCATGAAATTCCCTGTATGGGTTCCCCTGGAAAAAGGGACCTGCAGGAGCAGAAGGACAGCCAGGAAGCTGAATTTTTACATCATTTTTGAATCCATTTATATCAATTTATACATCATACAATTCCCCTACTCCCCTCTTTAAGTAGATGAAAAGGTTTAATTGGTTTCCCTGGAAGAGAGAAGAGCTCAGGCTGGTTACAGAGCAAACAACAATAATTTGCTTTTCCTCTTTTATTCAGGAGAACTCGATCCAGACGTTACAAGAGCACTTTAAACTCCTGTTTATTCTGCTCATACAAGCCCAGTGCTGCTGTTTTGTCAGGCTCACAAAGCACAAACCCTGCTAAATCAGACATTAATAACTGAAAATCTTGGAGGGGCTGGGGGAGGCTGGGCAGGGATGTGCTGCTCATCCCATTGGTCCCAGCTAAGGAAAGGGAGCCCCAAAACAGGAGCCAAGCCCCAAACAAGGGGATTTGGGATCTGGGGGTGTTTTAGGGGGTTTTGGGGTCTCCCCCATACTTTAGGGTCCCCCCACACCCCAAATTTCCCCCCCTACAGGAGACAAATCCCAAAGACCCCCTGAACAAAGGGAGCCCCCAAAACAGGAGCCAAACCCCAAAGAAAGGGATTTGGGATTTGGGGACACCACAATGACATGACAATGACAATGACACCATGGTGACACCTCAATGACATCTCACAATGACACCACAATGACACCATGGTGACACCACGGTGACATCTCACAATGACACCACAATGACAATGCAGTACTCAGCAGTAACCAGTGTTTCTCTTACCCACACCCTATTTTTATTGCTATTTTTATTGCTATTTTATTGCTATTTTTATCACTATTTTTTATTGTTTCTTTCCCCCTCCATCCCCACCAGCCTGGTCCTGCTCCCCAGCTCCTGCCTGGAATCCTCAGGAAATCCCTGCAGCCCCAGTGGTGCGTGTGGAGCTGGGAATTCCCATTTCCATGACTTGTGAAGCTGCCTGGAATGCTCAGGAAATCCCTGCAGCCCCAGGGGTGAGTGTGGAGCTGGGAATTCCCATTTCCACGCCTTGTGATGTGTGTGGTGATTTGGGCTGTGCCAGGAGGAGCCATCCCAGCTCTGGGAGCAGCAAGAGGAGGGAGCACACAGCCAGTGCAGCACCCTGGAATTGGTTTTCATCTGCAGATAAATTGTCCTTGGAGAGTGCTCAGCAGCTCCCAGAGCCACTGGAACTGCCAGTTCACACGGCAGAATTTTCTTCTCTTTCAAGATGCTGACAGCTCCAGGAGGCTGCTGAGGATGAGCTGGGAAAGCCCAGCAGAGCAGGAACAAAGCCAGCAGGTAACAGGGAACAGAAATCCCTTCATTAACATTTCATTCCAACGCTTCATCCATTTTTTGTGAGGCCCGCTGACTCTTGCAGCTCCCAAAATTCACATCAGATAAATCCAGATCTCTTTTTTTCCTCAGCTGTTGCTGTACTCAGGGCTCCTCAGAATTTTGGATTTGCACCATTTTTGAGTGGAGGATTTTTAAGGAATATTGACACCACGTCCTTCTTCATCTGCCACGATGCTCTTTGAGCTGCCTTTGCTTCCTGCAGGGTGATAAAATCTCTTCCCAGCAAAGTGAGGGATTCCCATCCTCATCCCTGCATTCTCTCCCCAGCTGAGGAAAGAAAACCTCTTGGGTTTGTTTCCAGCCATGAAACAGGAGGGTTGCATGTGGTGATTTTCTTTCTGAAGATTAAAACTCTGAATTTCTGAATTTCTGAGGATCTGTCTGCTCGGATCTGTGGCACCCTCCAAGGAACCCAGTGGTTATTGTGCAAATCCTGGGTGGGGCAGCACAGCTCTCAGCTCTGGGGAAATTCCAACGTGCACAGCCAGGAGCCTTCACCTGGCCCTGCATTTCCTACAAAAATCCAGATAAACAGGATTTAAATAGGATTTTATAAAAGAAAATTACATCTAGTGTTATTGGATTGTAAGAACTGATGATAAATACCTTTTATTGGATTATATGCAATTTATGGTCAGTGCAAGTGACACATTCTTTGCTGCAGCTGCTCTTTCTAAGGCATCCAGGGCAGGGATAGGTGGGATTTTGGGATGGAATTGTTCCCTGGGAGGGTGGGGAGGCCCTGGAAATGTCCAAGGCCAGGTTGGATCAGGCTTGGAGCAGCCTGGGACAGTGGAAGGTGTCCCAAAGTCATTCACTTTGCTTGTAAGAGCTGAGAGATTAGAAAAGGAGAATTTCTTTGAATGAATGTAGGGATAAAACAATGCATATTTTTATTTCTATATATTTTAGCATATGGAATTGTATTTATTTATATATTCCACTCCAAGTCCCTTAAAGCTCATCCCACCTTTGTCTCTGGGCACATCCTAACAGTAGGAAAATGATTAATCTGACACACACAGGACACAGAAGAAAACATACAAACCATTTTGCAAAAGAACATCTCACATTTTCTGTATCTATTTTTTAATATATTTCATATAAAATAACAGCTCTGAACACCCCAGCTTGCTGTGGAACTTATTGAATATCAGATTCTTTTTCCTAAACCACATTTAAAATAGTTTCTATCACTTCCTAAGGCTTTGACTTGAGTCTAGGTTAAGCCCTGCTGTGAGAGGTCAATTAGCCTTGTCAAATATGACATCATTGTCTCACAGCCTGAACTTCCCAGTAACCTCCAGGGAATTCCAGCCCCATTATCCCATTCCAGAGCCTCAGAACTGGGCTGTGAGCTGAGGGATGGATCCAAGCAGCCAGAGCTGTTCTGGGATTTCCAGGAACTCTTCCCAGGCATTTCTTGCTTTGCCTGGGAATGGGGATATTCCAGATGAGTAAAATTTGGGATTTATTGCTGCAGTGCCTTTATTCCATTTATTTATTCAAACCACAGGTCACAATCCAAAGTGTCTCAGCTTGGGTGAGAAGGAACTTCACAAGGCTCCATGGAAGTGCCTGATGAAATAATCCTTGGGAAGAGCTGGAATCCCCAGATGTCCTCATTATGGCTCAGACCTTTTTATTAAGCCTAATTTGGGGAGTTTTCTTGTCATTTGTCTCAGGCCTGATTTCCAGAATGGCTTTATTAATCTGCTCTAACAAGAGTTGTTCAGGCTGAGGAAATGTTCTGATTTCAGGGAGCCACAGAATCCCTTTGGCTGGAAAAAACCCTCCAAGTCTTGGGTTCCAAATGTCCCCAGCAGTGCCAAGGCCACCATCTGATGTCCCCAAGTGCCACATTCTCCTCCAGGGATGGGGATTCCAAACCTCCCTGGGCAGCCCTTTCCATGGGGAAAATCAATTAATGTTTAAATGAAAAAAAAACCCTTTAAAAGCCCTTCAGAGCTGAACCCCCAGGATTTGTGAGCAGTGGATTTCTGACCTGCTTGAGTGGTGTCTAAATCTCAGTTTTGGTGTCTCTCCGTGCTCTGGATGAAGTTCAGGGATCTCATTCCCAAAGATCCCTGTGGATATCTGGTTTATTTGGAGCAGTTCACACCTGCAGTGCAGGAGCCAAGGTCCTGTTGGGGTTCCTGCACTGAGGCAGCTCTCAGTGCCATCTCTATATCATAGAGATAAATAATAATTATTTCTTTAGAAATAATATTTAATATTAGTTATTAATAATTTATTAATAATTATAATTATTTATTATCATTAGTTAATTATTATTAGATATATTATCAAAGAAAAGGTCTTTAAAAATATGGTTTAGGCCCTGCTTCTCTAGCTGAGCTAACAGTTAGCTTGTAACTTCCCATGTGAAAAATCCTAAGAATGAAAGCAGTTAGCACAACAAACTGTTCTGCTAAGAAAACCATTTGCACCTGTAAAAAACATGAAATCTGTTCCATGGGAATCAGTGAAGAAAATGCATAAACTATCCAGGAATAGAAAGATTTGATAAACATGGAAAATGCCATTTCCTAACCAATGAACTGAACAGCAAGGAATTCATGAACCAGTTAGAGTTATACATGAAAATTGTGTAAAAATGGGCTGTAGGTTAAAGATTGGCTTTTCTGCATGGAGAAAGTGAGTCCTGTCTGATTATTGCTGCAGCAAACGGGCAGGAGGCAGCTGAGCTGTGCCAGCTGGGATGTTCCATGGAGCTGTCCTGAGCTCCTGCTGTGCCAGATGTGCTGCTCTGGGGGGGATTTTTGGGTCCCTTTGCTGAGGCTGAAGCTCTGCCCCAGGAACCTGCTGAATTTCATGGGAATTCCCGAGGAGAAGGGATTGTGGGGTTTGGGATGGGCTGGGTCCCAAAGGGGAGCAGCTCCTTGAGGCAGCTGGAAATGGGGGCTGTGCTCTGGAGCAGCTCAGGGCTCCAGGGATTCACTCAGGAAAACTCAGGAGAGTTGTTGGAACCCACTGGGATTCCAAGGTGGCTTGGGATGAGCTGCTGGGAAGAATCTGGGGGAGGGAGAGATGTGACAGCAGACTGGGAGGTAAAAATGAACCCTTTTGCTGCAAAATTGTGCTGATTTTCCTAATTGGCTTTAAGGTATCACAGGTAAGGGGGGAAATTCATCTCCTGTGAATTCCTGCCCTGTTCTCATCAGTGGGTGTGGGCAGAAATCTGAGTTATTCCAGCCCAAGCAAATAACAGCTCCTGAGTTCTTTTTAAAGCACAAAATCTCCCTCAGCAGCCACATAAACATGAGCCAGAAGCAGGGAGAGCCAAAGGGGTTGGTGCTTCCAGATTCCCACGGACCAAATCATCCATCCTGCCTAACAGGAGAAACAGCCTTGGCCCTCTAAAACACTTGGATTTATTGACTGGCAGCTCCTGAGCAGCCCAAAGTTTAATTTGGGAGCTGTCAGGGAGCAGGGCTGAGCTCCTCAGCGTTCAGTAGACACAAACTGGCAGCTTGGCATGAGGGACAGGTTTGTTTGAACTTTCCTTTTTGGCTGCAAAGTCACAAACTCCGTGTCCCAAATGTCCCCTGGGGGCGGGCAGACACCTTGTCCTGAGCTGTGCTCACACAAAGATCTGGGCTGGGCTGTGATCCCTGGGCAGGAACTGATCCAAGGGAAGGGTCTGATCCATGGCAGGGTTTGATCCAAGGGAAGGGTTTGATCCATGGGAAGGGTCTGATCCAAGGGAAGGGTTTGATCCAAGGGAAGGGTTTGATCCATGGGCAGGGTCTGATCCATGGGAAGGGTTTGATCCAAGGGAAGGGTTTGATCCATGGGCAGGGTTTGATCCAAGGGAAGGGTCTGATCCATGGCAGGGTTTGATCCAAGGGAAGGGTCTGATCCATGGGAAGGGTTTGATCCATGGGCAGGGTTTGATCCAAGGGAAGGGTTTGATCCATGGGCAGAGTCTGATCCATGGGAAACCCAAACCCAGCCCATCCCAGCTCTGACCCCCTGGTGCTGTGACAGGGGGACAGGAGGTGGCTCTGTTGGCCCTTCTGTGGCACCTGGTAGCTCAAAGCCAATGCAATGGCATTGAAGGACTTCCTTCAAAACAAGCAATCCTATTTATATTTCATCTTTGGCTCTTTCCAATCCCTTTTCCTGAATCTTTTGGGCTCGTTAAGGAGGCCTGGGAGGATTTTCTGGCTTTCTTTTGTCAGGCAAGGACATTTTGATAGATACCAATACGCTCCAGCTGCAGCAAAAATCAAGAGTGTTAATGAGCAAAGACCTTTAAGATCATGGAGCCCAAGCCAGCACTGGGATTTTGGGAATGGGAGGAGGTGCCTGCCCCAAGCTCTTGCTTGCCCTTGCCCAAGCTCCAAACTCTGGAGCAGCTGACCTTAGGAAAAGGAGGAGACTGCTCCTCAGAAAGCTGCAGGGACTGTTTGCATAGAGCAGCTTTTACCTGCTACAAGCAACCCCATAAATCCTCTCCTGAAAATAATAAGACCCAGTAGAATAGCAGTGCAAGGCTTACAGCTCGTGCCCAGGAGCTGTTTTCCATGTGAAAACACACAAAGCCCATCAAAGCCTCTGTTGCAGCTTTTATGGGAAGGTTCAGTGTCGTTTAACAAAGGATAACAACAGCAAATCCATCGGGGGGGGGAGTGCAGCAAGTTTGCTGTGTAATATAAATTACCTCGTTGTTGAGGTAATTACCTAAATTACCTGTGCAATATAAATTACCTGGCATGAATGATGCCTTTTAGGCTAATGAATCCCGTTAGTTTACAAAAAAATGTGGGATCTTTATCGAGTTACCTGCCATCAGTCACTGTCACTGGGCTGGGCTGGGGTGGAACTGGAGCTGCTGCCTGCTCAGGCAACTCTCCTGTCCCCCTCTGGGGTTTGTTCTCTGCCACTCTGGGGTGTTTCCCTCTGGCTGTGGGTTTGTGTGGGGTGGGTGAGTCCCAGGAGGGAATCAAACAAGTGTTGGCATCCTGCCCCCACCCTTCCATCACTAATGAACTCTGTTGATTCATCAGCAGTGCCCCTCAGCTCAGTCCCTTCATCCACCTCATCTCCAGAAAAAGGGCAGGAAAGAGGCAAAGGGGGCCAGGAGGGAGCACGGGTGGGAAGGTGAGGGGTTCTCACTGTTCCTGCACTCATTTCACTTGGATTTTGGGGAGGAGTTTGGATCCAGGGAGGGTTGCAGATCAATTTTATCCCAGGGCTGGAAAAGCCCTCCAAGGTCCCCAAGCCCAAGCTGTTCCTGTCCCCACCTTGTCACCAGCCTGAGTGCCACGTCCAGTTTTCCCTGGACACAATAAATGCTCCGTGTCCATGTTTTTCATGGAAGCTCCAGATCTTCCATGGGATGCAGGGCCTGCCCACCCTCCCAGGCAACAATTCCATCCCAAAATCCCACCTATCCCTGCCCTGGATGCCTTAGAAAGAGCAGCTGCAGCAAAGAATGTGTCACTGCACTGACCAAAAATTGCATATTAATCCAATAAAAGTTATTTCCCATTAGTTCTTACAATCCAATAACACTAGATGTAATTTTCCTTTATAAAATCCTATTTAAGTCCTGTTTTTCTGGATTTTTGCAGGAAATGCAAAGCCAGGTGAAGCACATTGGAATTTCCCCAGAGCTGAGAGCTCACCCAGGATTTCCACAATAACCACTGGGTTCCTTGGAGTGCTCTCAGTGTCTGCTGGGGCAGAGGGAAGAACCCTCTGCTGCAGAAAAAGCCCCAAATAAATCCTTCCCTCGTGCTTCAGATTTCCTCTGCTGACTGCTCAGCATGGAACAAACACTCCAAATGTGTTAATATTTAAAGGTGCTGTAAAATTATGTTTGCTTTAAAGGCAGAGCATATTAGCAAAGGAAAAAAATAACCTGCTCCTTAAGTAGTTTCATCTTTATTGACTTTGGTTTTTTTAAGTGAGCTGACAGCACAGGGAGTGACAGTGACAATTTGGGAATGGGTGGGGATCCAGTAATGCCTGGATTTTGCATGATTTGGGTAAACCAGCTGCTTTTTTTTTGTTGTTTTTCAGGAGTTGTGCCAGTTAATATTTGAGCAGGGCTGTTCAGAGCTGCAGTGGCTGAGGTCTGTGTCAGGGTAACACACAGAGCTGGCAGGCAGGTACAGAGCCCTTGGGCATTCTCAACATTATTCTCCTAAGGTGACAAAAATATTGCTTGATTTGGCATGAAAAGCCTGTAAGAGCTGTGGGAGGTGGGAGTGAATTCCTGCAGGCAGGGTTTAGAAGCCCGAGGTACTTCCCCATTGTCCATTTGCTTCCCCTGTAAAACACTATTTATTTATTCTCATTTCCATTTATTCCAACTGCAGCTTCCCCAGCTCATGGGTTAAGATGTCAAACTGCATCCTCGATGGATAAATCCACGGATAAATCACTTTTACTGCTCCTTCCCTGCTGCTGGGACTCGTGCTGCTGTTGGAATTCCAAACACATCCCACGAAATTCTGTGCTGCTCTGCCAGCACAGAGCAGGGGGGAGTTCCAGCTCCTGCTTCCCTTCACAACAAATTCATCCTCAGCCAGGACAGCTCGGGCTGGAATAGAAACCCTGTAATTATCAATAATGCACTTTCAGATAAGCCCAAAGCCACTTGGTTGTCCTGTCTCATTTGAAGGCAATTTTTGGGGGGAGCAGATAAAGCAGTGCACAAAGGAAAGGGATTTTTCAGATGGGATGAGATAACTTCTCAGGCCTGATGTTTTCCTATTATTTGTGACTCCCTGGGTGATTTCTTGGAGTGTAAAAGGGAATAAAAGCTGGCATCAGTCATCAGAGTGGGAGTGAAGTGGGGCAGGGCCTCTCTGTTCTTACACACACCTAAACATTCAGGAGAGTGTGCATATTTCAAGATTTATATTTCCAGAGAGTATCCTGGTGGAAATGTGTGTTGAAAAGACAAATCAGAGCTTCTGTAACCTCTGTTTACTCCTGGAGCAAGCTGTCAGTTTGCAGGCAGGCAAACCTTCATTCCTTGCATTCCTGGAGCTGCTCCTCTAAAACTTCCCACCACTGCAGCCTCCAGGTGAGACAGGGACAAAAAAACCCAGGCAGGGAATAACTGGGGATTTTTTTCCCTCCTCCCTGAAAGACATAATCACAGGATGATTATCTGCAGGTGCTTTTATTGAAGAGCTCTGGGAATCAGGGGTACAAACCCAAATCTGACTCCCACATGGATTCAAGATGGACATGTTTTTATACCCTTCTTGTTATATAACTATATATTAATTATTAAACCCATATTGTTCTATTGTATACATTGATCTTATCCAAAACATGTATGCTTGTAATTTTCATCAGGATCCCCCAAACATCCTTTCTCATGATTCTTATTACAATTAAACAATAATTATATTCAATTACCAAACAATCATTATATTTAACAATCGTATTATTTATCATAGGATGATTATGGAGGTGCAGACAAAGCTCAAGGGCTTAGTTCCCTTTCCCAGTCCTACCAGACCCAACCTTTCTTTCCACCCCTTGAATCTATTGTATACAATTCCACGATTTTAGAAACATTTTAACCCTGTGCTATCAGGTGTGCCCAGGTCAGGGCAGGCAGGTGAGCAGGGTGTTCCTCCTCTCACACCTGACACCCTGATCCAGCAAAGCCCTTAAGAGCCCTCACAAACACAACCAGATAAACACCCCCTTGGAGTCGGGGCATTATTCCTCTGCTTGCCTTAAAGCAGCTGCTTAAGGACTTTGTTGGATTGGATTTGAAATGCTTTAGCCCTCGTCTTTATCTGCCTTAAAATCAATCTTGGAATAAGGGCTGTCTTGTATTTGTTATTCCTTTCAAGACAGCAATCCCATCAAAGTTTCCTCCTTTTTGCAGAAGTTGAGGAATGCTGGCATTGCCCAGCTGCGAGGAGCTGAGGGCACCGTGAGAGACAACTGTGAATTTCATCTGGTGCATCCACAAACTGGGAAGAAATGATTTTTCTTGATGCTGAGCTGACTTTTCTGACCATCTCAATGCAGACCTGGAGCCAAGTGTGGGGTGGCAGGAGGGGAAGGGGTGGGTGATTCATGTTGGGGCTATCAGTGTTTCACACATCTGAGATCACAGCGTGCCCCAGCTGAGACCTTCAATTCACTTAGTGCCAGATGAAATGGCAGCTGTGTTGGACTGATTAAAAATAATAATCGTGATGAAATAATAAGATTAATGCCAGCTAGTGCTGTTTAACCAAAAGGTCATTTTGACAGAGGTAACTTTTATCAGGAGGCATCAAAATATCAGATTATTTTTTGATTTTTTTGAGGAGAGGGCACTAAGAAGACAAAGCAGGGATGTTGAATGTGCCAGGACTTTCCTGGGCTGTGGCATTTGGCTGGAAGCAGCTCCCAGTCTGCAAAGAACAGGTTCTCAGCTGCAGAGACATTGTGGCCAAAGCTCTGCCATGACCAGCACCAAGTTCTGTGTCCCAGCTGAAAAACTCACCCTCAAACTGTGGGTGAACTCTTGGAGGGTTTATTTTTCTCTAATTTCCCGAAACTGTGGGGTAGTTTCTGATTTCTCCACTAAAAAACACCTTCCTGTTTGTGCTGAAAACCCAATTCAGCATCACTGCATCCCACCTGCCCCTGGTGGCCTGCCTGGTCCCCGTGGGCAACCTTGGCTCTCCAAGGACTGCTCAGGTTATGCCAGCACTGATGGCTCTGCCTTTCCTCCCTGAACTGGCTTAGTGCCCATCCTAAGGATGATGGGGCTAAAATACAAATGAAAAATAAATAAAAAAAAAGGTTGTAAAGCTCTGCTCCTTGCCTGGGGCTGTGGCAGAAGGAGAAAAGTTGATTTGGTTAGTATCTTTCTGGATGTGCACCCTCCAGCAGAGCCCAGTTAAAACCAGTGTACCCCAGTACAGCAAGAGAGCAGCAGAATTGCTTTATTTTTACCTTTGGAAGGAAGAGGTGTTTTCCAACAAAAGCCAAAAGTGGGTTTTGTCCTGGATTTGGCTGCTGAAGTGTGGGACTGTGCTGTTCCCATCCCAGGAGCTGCTCTCCCACTGCTCCCAGATCAAATCAAACAGGAGCTGTGGGAGGCCAGCCCATCTCTAACTGCGTGAATCCATCTGAAGGGAAGAGACAAAATCCCCAAATCTCAAAATAATGAAAACAAAGATATCCAAGTAATAAAATCTGCGAGGAGCACAGAGACAACATAACTCAGATCTCAGCTGGCTCAAAGAAAGTGTCCATTAACAAGGGATTAGAGGGAGGGAAGTACACAACCAGTCAATAGGAAGTGAAAACACACCACACAGTCACCTAATATCACAGCCCAGTGCAGGGTTAGGATGAAGGATGTGTTGGTAAAGTCAGAATAACAGCTACTCCAGAAATCTATCAAATTAAACAAAAAAAAAAAACTGCTGCCAAACCTGCCTTTGCTGTGGAGCCTGGTTCTTAAAAAACCTTGAAAAACAAATATTTTGCTCCTCTTGGGGCTAACTCCTCACAGATTTGGACATGTGGGGTGCCTTCTTCACACAAACAGGAATAAAAAAATCAGTGAGCTTCATTATATTCTCCCCACTGCTGTTCTTCAGCTAGTCTGAAAGGGTCCCAAACTCTTCCTCCCTGAAATTGCATTGCAATCACTTGTTTGAAAGGCACTGGCAGCTTGTGGAGTATTTCTTCAAAAGCAGGCCAGGAGCAAGAGCTGTGTAATTAGATATGCAGAGAGCGTGGCGTGTGTGGGTGATACATTCATTTGGAGTAATTCACACACTTGCACTTCCATCGTTATTTAGAGATTAAACCAGTTCAGCTCCTCAGTGCTCACGTCTGCCCAACACCCCCGTGGGCTGCAGGCACTGGGGTCCCTCCTGAAGCCACAAAATATTAAACCCCATCCCAAAATGCTGCTGTGACACGAGTGCTCACCAGCAAAGCCTTATTTTAGTAACTCCCACTTTCAGCTGCTGTGTGCCAGGAGGATGGGGGAGAGGTTCCCAACACCCCTCCATGGTGATTCACAGCCCCCTGGGGGGGCCAGCCCAGCTGCATTGGAAACAGGGCCAGCTTCTAAATAGGGGCTTAATCCGAGTTAAAATTAAATGGGCTTAATCTGGGCTTAATCTGAAATAATACCTCCGGTGTTCTGATGGATGGGCAGAGGGACCAGCCCGTCCTTCAGGAGCCCTGGGCAGGGCTGCCCTGCAGGCTGGCTGGGCCAGCAGCACCCTGCTGCTCCTGGAATGATCCCTGGGTCTCTGTGGCACCAGCAGCAGTGCTGATCATACCCTCACTCTGACCACCCTCTCCAGACTGGAGATTTCTGAGTGCAAGACAGAAATTTGTTGGATTTGCAGGTTTGTGAACGCCCTCACTGGCCTGCCTGGAGTCAGTGGGGCCCTAAACCAGTGCAGGTGCTGCTGTGGGTGGCACAGGGTCCCCTCAAGGCAGTGGTCACAGGGAAATGGAGCCCTGAGATAAAGGCTGTGGGTTAGCTGTCCATCCTGCTGGATGCAGGGGAAACCATTCACCTGAGCCAAGAGGGAAAGGGAAATGCAATGGGTACAACAGGAGGGTGACAGAGTGTGACAGACCTCAGGGACAGGGTGACACTGGCAGCCCAAGGGCAGCAGGAGCTCAGTGGGGCTCAGCCCAGCACCAGGATCAGACACTTGCACTTCAAACATGAGCAGAATAGCAGAAGGTTGTTTCAGGAGCAGATGAGAGGCTCTTCTACCACCAAACTCTGTAGTTTCATAGGAGATCTTGGGCTGGAAGGGGCCCACAGGATCATTGAGACCAACTCCTGGCCCTGCACAGACACCCCAACAATCCACCCTGTCCCTGGGAGCATCATCCAAACTCTCCTGGGGCTCTGGCAGCCTTGGGGCTGTGCCCATTCCCTGGGGAGCCTGTTCCAGTGCTCTGAGTGAAGAACCTTTTCCTGATATCCAACCTAAACCTCCCTGACTCGGCTTGATGCCATTCCATGGCCAAAACCCAGTGAAAGCAAAAGGGGAGCTTTTAACTTCCTTACTGTAACAATGTGCAGCTGAGCCCTTATCCACCCCAAAACCATCTCAGCACCCATCAGAGGCACCAGCAGCAGCTAAAGACCCTTCCCAGCCCTTCCAGCATCCCCCAGCAAGGGCAGGGTATGCACCCAAAGCCTTGCATGCCCTGCCACAGCACCTGGGCACCTCCAGCTCAGAGCTTTTTGCTCCCTGGGTTTGCAAATTTAGAGCTAAAGTGTTTTCCAGGATGTGTGCCCTGAATCCTGCTCCAGCCTTGGTGCAAGTGGCATCATCTGACATCAGCTGGCACTTCTGGCAACAACTCCTGGGCTGGGGGAGGAGTTTTACAGCTTTGCTTTGCTTTTTGCCTGGCAATTGGCATGCAAACACCCTCTCCTCAGAAAATAATGTACACTGTCCCGAGGATTTATGTGTTACCAGCTGCAATTTATGAGATTCTGCAAGCTCTGCTGGTAGCTTTGTATACTGGAGGTTTCATTTTAGAGTCATCAGCCACAGATTATGACTGCAAGGGGTGCCTGTCTTTAATCTCATTTTTGAAGGAATAAATGTTATTAGTTTTGATGAATTAATGGTATTTAGGTGTGCAAGGTTAGCATGAATTAATGTCCACCTATTTCTGTTGTGTGGCTGACTATTGTAAAAGGACTCTGGTAAGCAATCTTTACACCTTCTCTTTTTTTCTTCCCCTTCATTCTTTTCTAATGCTCTTTTAGGAGCTTAAAAAAATGTTTGAGATTTCTTTTTTTTCCTCTTTCTTTTTAAGTAAAAAGAAATATTGAAGATTTTCCCCAGGGTAGAGCTGACATTAACTTAGCCACTGCTGAGTCACGGAAGGCTAACAAGAATTTGGGAGCCCAACCAAAAAGCTCTGATTTATGGATGCTGCAGGTGGAGGAATAATTCATGGCATAACTCAGCTTTCTGGGGAGGTCTGGCATAGCTGAGGATTGTGGAGTTAGTGGCTGGTGGAAGAGCACCAAGAGAGGAGTTTCAGGAGTTTTCAGACCCAAAGTGGGTCACAGGAGTGCAGGGATCTGCTGCCACGGGGACCACAATCCCCTTTATGAGCTGCTCACCTTGTGCTTAAAGCATTTTTTTTTAAATTTTACCTCAGAATCATTGAGTCATAGAATGGTTTGGATTGGTAGGAACCCTAGAGACCATCCCATCCCAAACCCCTGCCATGGCAGGGACACCTTCCATTATCCCAGGTTGCTCCAAGCCCTGTCCAACCTGGCCTGGAACATTTCCAGGGATGGAGCAGCCACAG
Source organism: Cossypha polioptera (assembly GCA_027576295.1). Classification (NCBI taxonomy): domain Eukaryota; kingdom Metazoa; phylum Chordata; class Aves; order Passeriformes; family Muscicapidae; genus Cossypha; species Cossypha polioptera. The sequence goes on along the minus strand of JAODHX010000370.1, from coordinate 34,854,989 downwards.
CTTTTTTGGGCACCCTGTGCCAGGGCCTCACCACCTTCACCCTCAGGCAAGAATTTTTTCTATATATCTAATCTAAATTTCCCCTTTTTCAGTTTAAACCCATGACATGTTGCATTTTGGCTACAGGAGCAGTGGAAAGGACAATGCAACACAATTCCTCGTGCAATGGAGAAGCAGAAAAAGAGCTTTAAATAAAGAAACACTACACTTATATAGGGTAGAATGTGCAAAACAGAATAGAAAAGACTCATTGGTCCAAGAAGGCAACACCTCTTTGAAAACATACTTTTTGCAAAATATCACATAGGACACGTATGGTGCATAATCATTGTTATAATTCCTTGTCCTTGAGCAGGCTGAAAAACCCAAGGCTTCAAGGCTGTTTTCCCCTGGTTCCCAGCAGCATCCAATGACAATTACATTCTTCTTAAACTTCCATGTTTCCCTCTGACCAGAATCAACTGGCCCTGGTAATTGTAAAACCTCATTTCCCCTGGCTGATTCATGATCATTGTACCCTGGCTTGTTTGGGGTCCATGCTCTCCATCTCCATCAAGGCAAGTGTGCTGCTTCTACTTGTTTGAGGTGATTCTCTAGAATAAAATCACTTTTATGGTGGGGGAGAAAAAAATCAGTATAAACATTGCATATTTCATATCCAGATGGTTGTGATAGGTCATTTTGAATTTCTCTGCGTGGGCTGAGGAGGTTTAACCCTGAAATGGGTGGACAATGTGTTGAAGGTCCTCACTGCCACTCCATCCCTCAGAAGTAAGGACAGACAGACATAGCTGGCTCTTTTTTTTGCCCACCCTGCAGAGACCTTGGCATGGGCATTTCACAAGGTTACTGGGGAAAGATCAGACTGGTCTAAGAAGTTTTTGCCTCTTAGAAGGGGGTTTCTTTGTACTTGAGTGCCAACAGCCTTTCTGAAAACAGGCAGCAATATTCACTCCCAAACCTTGAGGAACAATTCCAAAAAATAATTTTTCTGGAAGAAAATAAGCATAAAATTGGTTTCTGAATAGATGTGCCATCAACACCTAGACCAGATATTTATTTATAGATCCCTGGCAACGTTCAAGGAAGGTTGGAGAGGCTTGGAACAACAGCCGGCTCTAGTGGAAGGTTTCCCTGCACATGGCAGGGGGTTGGAAGGAGATGAGCTTTAAGGTCCCTTCCAACCCAAATAATTCTATAATTCAATGATTGTCAACAACCCAGGGACTGAGAACATTGATCATTAAAAAACCTGAGATTTCTCTGCCTTCCCTTGGTCCCATCAGCTGGGAACTTGCTCTGTTAAAAGATAATAAGATATAAGATCTGGCACTGTTATCTGGATGAAGGGAACCTTTAACTGAGCATTTTTTGCCTTCCTAAAGAGGAGTCTCCAGAAACAGGCAGGGAATGCCTGTGCTGCTGGGAGGATGCAGGTTTTATTGTGCTTGCCTTTATGAAATGCTGTTTTATCTGGTGATAGCTACAGAGCCTTCCCCAAAATTGGGTTTGCTACAGTGCATTTGCTGAAAAAAATTGAACACAAAGGATCTGAACCCCCTTTACAAGGGAAGCACCTGTAGTATGTGATAGGCTTCTTTCTCCTATATAGGTATATTTAGGAATAACAAAAAGTCTGTGTAAAACTGCCTGGAGCTGTTCTTTAAGTTAATTATCACTTCTTTTGGTACTATGAATGGCTGTTCAATGACACTGTCAGCGAGTGGAATGAACCAAATTACTTTAATTATGGAGTAATTGCACAGAGTGATGGTAATTAAATCTTGATCAGTTTAAGTGAGTGAATTAATTGCTCCAACTTGGAATGCACACCGCAGCAAGAGGAGTTGTTTTGTAGTTTAATTAACACCGACCACTAAATTCTTATCATATCTAAAATGCAGACAATTAATGAGTTTGATTCTGCTCTCACCTTAATAGGAACTAGGACAGAATGCATGCTGAGAAAGGTAGTTGTGGTAGCAAAATGACAGCAAACTTAATATTCCTGTCAGTGGTGGAGATACATTAGCTATACTCTCTGCTTTGCCTTGCAGTGAAATGTGCAAATAGAAATATTTCCATATAATTAGCTCCTGGCCCCGTTTTGTTTCAACACTCGCTGACCTGCCGAACAGGAGATGTTGCCAAATTTGTTAATGTTTTCAACTTCAGCTGCCTGTGTTTCCAGGTGATTTTTAACCTCTTCTCCCTGTCCAGCGTGCTGCTCCCAGCCTGGATAAATGAGCTGCCACTTTCCTTGTGCCACGTGCAAAGGTGCTGCCGTGATTTTGGGTGTGTGATGGTCACACCAACCACTCCTCAATGCCATGTCCACCTTCTGCCTCACCTGACAGCCTCCCAAAAGTGACTCCTCTCACGGGAAGCTCTTTGCTTCTCTTCTTTTCACTCCTGCCATGATAACATCGTCCTGAACATAGAGGTTGTGGTGTTGACATGTTGACAAAAGGGAGGAAAGCTCCAAATGCAACCCACAAGTGCTTGCCATGCTTAAGGGACACTTAAATATAAAGAAGAAGGGAGTTCCCAGCATATGATGTGTTTATGGGTTCAGGGTATTAATTTTTAGCTGAATCATGGAGATTAGAGGAGGTCTGATAGCAAATGAGGAACTTGGCTTAAAGGTGCTTTTAAATGGTAAAACACCTGTCCTGAACACCTGCCTGGGGCAGACACACAGCTCCATCCTTCACTAGCAGCGTGAGGAGGTGATAATTGACTCTGCAGAGAAGCTGGTGGAGGTGTGACCCTGAGCTGGAGCTGCCATCCATGAGGTCACACCCTCCAGGACACTGATGGCCACTGGCCAGCATTCTGGAGGGCAGGGGCCACTGTGGGGATGCCATGGCTTCAGTGGCACCGAGGTTCTGGAGGTGCCAAGTGTTTAATTGGAATTTGCACCCCTGAAGTCTCATTTGACCAAACACAGTGAATTTTCCAGTACAGAAAAGCACTCAGTGGTGTGAGCAGGGACAGTGCCCAGCTGGCAGTGCCACAGCAGCTGCCTCCTCGTTAGCTCTGATTCCTGCTTCCTCTTTAATTGCTGCTCTGAGCCAGCTCTGTCATGGATCTGCAATGCTGCTCTGCCCAAGGCCAGCTCTTGATCAAATTTTCCACATCTCATCCCGACCTTGGTCACATTCCCTCGCTCCTTCCACATCCCCACTCGGCTCCATGGCTTGGGCACAGCCACAGGAGGTAATTCCCTGCTGAGCGATATCTCCTCTGATTTGAATTGCTGTCAGTGGCACAACACCATCTTTTGGAAGAGAAAGAAAGAACCTGCTGAATTAGAGGTATTTCTCCATCCATTTGCAAGCTTTCATGAAGTTAATTGGAATGCATGGCTCCCGTGGCTGCCATGACAAAATCAGAGCCTTAGAGATGGCCAAGGAATTCCCATTTGCAGGGATTTTTGATCCCCTGAGGCATGCTCAGCTTCTGCTAAGGACTCAAGCCACATAAAGGTTTAGATAGCAGCTCCCTCCTCCTCCAACACCATCAGACTCACAAACTAATTTTCATTTATTTCAAAGCTTTTTCCTACTGTTTTCCCAAAATAACATGGCAACACAATGTCTGGGGCTCACTACCCAGCATCCTAGATTTTCTTTTTAACTTTTTTCTCACTTCCTTCATTGGTGATTTTGCTCGTGGACTGCAGCACCATGTTTGCCTGGGTTATGTCCTGAAGATATTTGAAGGCAAAAGGGTTTTTTCATTCTGAAAGCTGAGTGAAATGCCCTGTTGTTTGAGTTTTGTGGTGCTGGAGTAGCTGGCCAAAGAGCTTGCAGCAGCTTGAGGCTGCTGTGTTGAAAGCAGCATCACAACTTATGTCCATACCAGGAAGGGCTGCCCAAACTGTGGCAGGGTGGGAAATGCCAAATCACAGAGTCACAGCATTCCAGAATGGTTTGGGTTGGAAGGGACCTTAAAGATCATCCAGTTCCATCCCCTGTCATGGGCAGGGACACCTTCCACTGTCCCAGGCTGCTCCAAGCCCCATCCAGCCTGGCCTGGAACACTTCCAGGGATAGGCCCATCACTTTGTTTCACATTTCCCTCAAAGTGCAGGAAAACCAAACTTTTGGCACTTACTCTAATCTACCCACCCCTTTCTCCACTCTTTCTTCCCTGGGCTTTGCACAGCACTTTTCAGCCCTGAATGAAGGAGGCTGTGCCTTCACCCCCTTTGGGACCTTTCTTCCACTTTGCCTTTCCCCACAAAGCACCTCCTTCATTTTGGCACTGAGGAAGGGGCCACACAACCACTCCACAGACAGGCAAGGAGGTTAATTGCTTGTTTTTACTCTAGGGAGGGTCTGGACCCACTTAGACCTGAATTCCTTCCAGGTGCCCATCCCTGTGGCTTCTCTGCTACTCTCCCTACACCTCCTGGATGGTGCCAACGCCCTCCACTGCCACTGAGATGAGCAGGGGTGACTTGCAGTGATGGTGGGAAGGTCTGAACACCCCTACTCGCTGTGCCCTCAGCAATCCACCCCTCCTGCAGCACCCTGGCTACCAGGAGCACCGTGGAAATTCTGCTAATCCCATGCAGCCGTAGAGAGCTTTTCTCCCATTTGCTGGATGTACGAAATCCATATGTCATCAATCTCTTTCTGGTGGCTGGAGCCTGCTCATGAGGCTTAAATCTCTGGCATGTGGCTGGGAGCACGAGGGCCAAGTCCTGGTGCCTGCCAGCACGAGCTTCCACCTCCCACTTCTCCTGCTGCCCTCTTGTCTCCATCCCCTGGCAGCCAGCACCCCCTGCAGCAACTCCTGGATGCATTTTAGGGGAACCAAATGGTTCCTGTGTAAAGCTGCTGGTGGAGCAGCCCAGATGTGCTGCTGGGGCAGGAAGGAGGCAGAGCTGGGCAGCTGGCTGAGTGCTTTCCCCCAGGAGAGCATCACCAGTGCTCCAAAATCTGCTTCCCAAACCACCTGCCAGCCCTCAGGCTGCCAAAAAAGCAATAAATGAAGTGCAGCAGGGTCAGCTGCCTGGCCTCCACCAGTGCTGGGGAGATGAGGCTGCTTAAAAATTATGGCATTGCCAAATTTGGGGTCAAAAATCAGCCCTTTGTCGATATTGTCTTTGCTTCAGCACCTGGCTCAGGCTTTCCAAATTCCTCTCCAGAGGCTGGGCAAAGGAAATGGGCAACACTGAGCTGGGATGTGAGGTTCTCAGACCTCAGTGCTCTAGGCACCTACTCTAGAGTTCTTGGCTCCTGCTTCCTTGGGTCACCTTAAATTAGCAAAGCAGCTAATAGTTAAAACGTTATTTATTACAAAGCACATCTTATTAAAAGCACATCAGTCTCAAAAAGCAATAGCAAAAAGCAATGGCAAAGCAGCTAGCAAAGCAATAAGGGAATGGCTAGAAGCCCTGGCAAAAGCCAATGGCTAAAAGCAACAACTCTCCCCAATACAAACTCTTATATAGGATTTTTCCAACAAGCTAAGACACAAACTCAGACCACCACTCCTTAACCTATTAGAATTCTAGTT
>JAODHX010000370.1:34799246-34821235 GCA_027576295.1 Cossypha polioptera | reverse complement strand
CTTGCAGGAAGGGGCAGCACAGCATTTCCCTTGCAGGAAGGGGCAGCACAGCATTTTCTTTGCAGGAAGGGGCAGCACAGCATTTCCCTTGCAGGAAGGGGCAGCACAGCGTTTCCCTTGCAGGAAGGGGCAGCACAGCGTTTCCCTTGCAGGAAGGGGCAGCACAACATTTTCCTTGCAGGGAGGGCAGCACAGCATTTCCCTTGCAGGGAGGGGCAGCACAGCATTTCCCTTGCAGGGAGGGCAGCACAGCATTTCCCTTGCAGGGAGGGGCAGCACTGCATTTTCCTTGCAGGAAGGGGCAGCACAGCATTTCCCTTGCAGGGAGGGCAGCACAGCGTTTTCCTTGCAGGATGGGGCAGCACTGCATTTTCCTTCCAGGAAGGGGCAGCACAGCGTTTTCCTGGCTCTGTGTGTGTGTCCTGCCTGGCTCCAGGTGAGGGGACACAAGGGACGAGGCCATGTGCTGTTCTCTCTATTTCTGGCTGTAGGGGCACAGTGTGCCCTATGAGTCACCATGTGTGTCCTGCTCACCCTCAGGTGGCGTTTCCAGGTGTTCCAGAGGAGCCAGAGTGTGAGGAGAAGGGAGGGATCACAGAGCCCTGCTCAGCCTCTGCCGGCCCTGAAGAACCCTGGCAACATCAGCTTTAGACATCTGAAAGCAGTGATGAGTTTTTTCGCCCAAAATAGAAACAAAAGAATCTCTTTGATAGCTGAATCACCTCCTGACTGAAGAAAGTGTTCTATTGTGCTCTTCGTGTGATGCAGTAATTGCTCTCTGGCTTTATAAGGAAAGATCTAGAGCTAACCCAATGCTTCAGGCAGCTTCTCCACACTCTGGGAGCACTTCTACAGCAGTGATCCTGCAGGGGTCACTTTTGGGGTCATGTCAGAAATATTGCTGCCCAGAGGATCTCAGGAATGGGTGCTCCGTGCCCCTGCTGAGGAGCCACAGTGGCACTGGTGGGGAAAATCCACAAACCCAGGAAATGTGCCTGGGGATCACATCTTGTTTGGTGCCTGACTCGCTGTTCCATAGGGCAGGAGTGGGGAGCAGCTGGGGGTGACTTTGGAGATCACCTCCTCTCGGGTTGTTTCCCTGAGAGCTGGGAATTCTGTGCTGTTTGCAGTCAGATTTGTGGCAGTTCATTTTTCAGGTTCTTACTGCTTTGGCACAAGTGGTTGGTGGCTCTGTCCTGCCCAGCCCAGTCCCTGCCAGTTTGCTTCAGGGCTGGGTGCTGGCATTGCAGAGCTCCTGGGCACTTCTTCCCAAGGGGAATCACTGGTGGAAGGAGCCAGCTGTGCCACTGTGGTCTTCCAGGTTTGATTGGGAGCCAGATGTTTGTCATCTTACTGTAATGAAAACCAAATAAATCTCTGCCTTGCCACGTGCTGCATTGTCTCATGTTGGTCTCTCCCAATGTCTCCCAGCTTCCCCCACCACAAAGTGTCTCTTCCCCAAACAGGCTTTATTCAGTGTTGCTTCTCTGTGCTGTGCTGTCCATCCAGAGAGGGCCCTTTGTGCTGTTTTCACACCTCTGCAGCAATGGACTGTGAATGCCCCCCCAAAATATTCATTTTCAAGTTACCTTTGAAGGGAGCTTGTATTATAAATAATAGGAATTGCTCATCCCTCTGCCTCTCTCAGATTACAGTGAAATTATCTTGATCTCAGGAGTCAGAGAAGACACCTGTCAGGCACAGCAGTGGTGACTCATATCTGTGACAGCAAGATTTCTCTCAGTGACACTTCCTTAAATGTCAAAACCTCATTCCCATTCCGCTGTAGCTGCTCCGCTCTCCAACTTCAATCAAAACCTCGGGATAATTCCAAACATTTATGGGTTTCTCTGGCCTCACCCAGATTTTAATTGCTACCTGTGCGTTTTCCTCTGGAGAAGAAAAGTCCTGAACGTGTCCCAGCGGGGCTGTGAGTCAGAGCCCCAGCAAGGTGTGGCTGCAGGGAGCTGTGGCACAGCCAGCAAGGGCAGCACTCATTCCTCAAGCATTTCTTCCTGCTTGAGACTGGTGGGGATGCTTAAGGCTGGGTGAAAAGAAAAACACTTCACTTGGAAAAGGAAATGTTTGAATTCCACTGTGGACACTCCTGTTGGGGAAACACCCGTTTATTTCATAGGATCAGGGAATGTCCTGAGCTGGAGGGACCCACAGGATCATCCAGTCCTGCACAGACCCCCCAGAATCCCTCCCTGGGCATCCCTGGTGTCCAAACTCCCCTGGAGCTCTGGGGCTGTGCCCATTGCCTGGGAGCCTGGGCAGTGCCAGCACCTCTGGGGATGAACCTTCCCCTAAATCCAGCCTAACCCCCCTGGCCCAGCCCCAGCCATCCCTGGGTGCTGTCCCTGTGCCAGGGCAGAGATCAGAGCTGCTTTAGGAGGAGCTGCAGACCCCAGTGAGTCTCTCCTCACTTTGGGTCAGCTGCAAGGAGAAGCCCCCAAACCCTTTTATGTGGGATGACATAAATGTGGGAAATGACATTTTTCCTTGATGCAGCTTCTCCAGTTTGAGATAGTGAATGCTCGAATGAAAACTTCTTTTCCTCTCTTACCCTGCTGATGGCAGGGGGAGATTTCAAGAGGGTCAGAGAGCCAAAGGGCCAAACCCAGGAGTTAAAAATGAAGAGGATGAGCAAGCCCTTCTATGTCCCTTGTTGGCTGCTGCAGGAAATGCACATCCCAGCAGCAGTGCCTTAGCAAACCCTCGGGGTGCTCTGCTCACCAGGCTTTGGCATGGGAAAAGTGTTCTGCAAAACTCTTAAAAATTGAGGGGGTTTTAAGGGAGGTGGGACTGAACAGGTGCTCCTACACTCTGCCCAACAGGGTGATGGTAAGTTTGGTTGGCTTCCAGACCCATCATCCTCTCAAACTGGTTTTTGTTTCAGTTATTCAATTATTTTTTCCTTTATTCATTTTATTCAGAATAACAGAGGAGTGTTTTAGCTGTAGTGAAATACCAGAGAAAATTCAGTGCTGATGCAAGTAGCACTTGACAAGACATATGGTGGAGCTAAATTGGGTTGGAAGTCTCAGGAAGAATCCTTGTGGAGTTGGTGGATGTTGGTAACAGAAGAGTATGTTACTATGGGCCCCATGGAGTGAAATTTTAAAAACTCTGCTGTCTCCAGCCTGTGTGCCCCGTGCACCTCGTAGTGCTGATGGCGTGTGAAGGGGAGGGAGCTCCAAACCAGTGACAGGTTTGGGTGTTGATTGAGAGGGAGACAGGGACGGCTGACTCGTGATCAGAACCCCAGTTCACTGTGAGCTGCAAATGCTTACACACCGTTTTCAGGCTGGCTAGTGACTTTGTACTGCATTCATTGGGTTAAACATCACACAGACAGACTTTACATTTCTACTTGGTTCAGTCTTCTCTCCTGTCACCAGCCCTGACCCAATCTTCTTGTAATCTTCAAAGCTCTTGCCAAGGCATCCTGGTTATCAAACTGCAGCTGCTGGTTCAATCCCCAGCACTGTCTTAGCTCCCACATTGGGGTGTTTATTGCCCAGGACAGTGGTGCAGACAGGCCCCTTGTGCCTGTCACTGGCAGAGCTGTGGCACTGAGGCTGCTTTGTGCTCCAGCCCTGGGGACACAGGGACAGCCCGGGGTCCCCAGGGAGCTGCAGTTCCCTGAGCACCAGCTGTGCCCTGCAGGCTGTCGGGGCTCCCCTGATGCCAGGGCGTGGGGACACGGCTGTGCAGGCCCCCACAGCCCCTCCAGCCCCTCTCACCCCAAATCCTGGTGCCAGGCAGGCAGCAGCGTGCTCAGAGCACCACCCGCGTGTTGCAGGATGATCCCAGAATGGGAGAGGTGGCTCTGTAGAAAGGAGAACAGGGGTGCTGGTGCTTAGGATGGTTGCAGTTGGAGATGTGAGACGGGAGGAGATCATCTCAGGAGCCCTCAGCTGTGTCCTGGCCTCTGGGTGCAGTGGTGTCCCCGGGGTGAGGTGGCTCCCCAGTGTCCCCGGGGTGGGGTGGCTCCCCAGTGTCCCTGGGGTGAGGTGCTGTGCTCAGGCACAGGCAGGGATGGCAGCACTGGGTACCCCAGCCAGGGACACCACAGCTCCTCATGGTCCTGAGCTGCACAGGGGAGCCCCAAAATGTTCCTGTGGCAGAACGTGCCGTGCCAGGGACACAGAGCTGGAGAGATGTCACTGCAGTGCTGTTATGGGATGGCACTGCTGTCACTGCAGTGCTGTTATGGGGTGGGCACTGCTGTCACTGCAGTGCTGTTATGGGATGGGCACTGCTGTCACTGCAGTGCTGTTATGGGATGGCACTGCTGTCACTGCAGTGCTGTTATGGGGTGGCACTGCTGTCACTGCAGTGCTGTTATGGGGTGGCACTGCTGTCACTGCAGTGCTGTTATGGGATGGCACTGCTCTCAGTGCAGTGCTGTTATGGGATGGCACTGCTGTCACTGCAGTGCTGTTATGGGGTGGCACTGCTGTCACTAGTTCCATGTCCTGCCTGCTCTGCCAGCTGAGGAAGTGTCCCTTGGCCCCTGTCCTGCAGGGTGACAGAGCTGTGTCCTCGGGAACAGCACGAGCTGTGAAACCCAGCCTGGCTCTGGGACTGGGGCCAGGCAAACAGCACCTGCAGGACACAGCACAGAACAAACGCTGGCAAATGTTTGTCCCAGTGATTCGAGCTCCCTCTGTGCTCACCACAGCTTAGGAAGCATTTGCAGCCACTTCCCAACTGAGGTTACTGCTGGAAGTGGAATATCCTACTCATAAAGAATGCAAGTTTTGTTAGCAGTGCAACTTGTCTCAACTATTGAACTCGTTCAAGTCATAATTCCCAAGTGAAGCCTCTTCCACTGATTCATTTCCATTTCAGCGTCATAAAAGTTACCAGCTAGGGCACACCCATAGAGAACACCTCTGGAGTGGCTGCTGAGCTGTGTTACCAGCCCTGGCTGGTTACCTGGGCAGGTACTGTCAGGGAGCTTGGCTGTGGCTGCAGCTGCTGGCTCCAGTTCCTCTCCTTGCTGCTTTGCTCTGCTCTCACCCAGTTACACTCCACATTTTACATTTTAGCTGTACTTTCAACCCATTCCAGTGCAGCAGCACACATCACTTCGAGCTTTACTGATTTTTTGCTCAGTGTTTCCAAGGTTTAACCTTTCCTCTTTATCCTCACACCAGTATTTTTGTCAGCATTCTCTTGTCTCTGTCCTATTGGAGCTTCCCCTTGGTGGTGAGCAGGGCAAGGAAAGAGCCCAGGTTTGGGTTCTGGGGGATGTGGGGCTGCAGGGCTGGTTTGGTGTTGGGAGGCTCCATCAGTGGCAGGGGATGAGCTGTGCACGTCCTGCTGCTGGCTCTGGCTCGGGTGAGCCCCTGGCAAAGGTGTGCAGGTGCCTTCCCAGGCTCTGTGCACTCAGCAACCCAAACCAGGCACTGTTCTCCTCATTTTACAGATTTCTGCCTTCAAACCTTTTGTCTGAGGCACGTTACACATATGACTTCTTTAATCATCCCAGGAAAACCCCAAATCCCTCTGGAGGGCTCCACAGGGAGCCCTGGGCTCCCCAGATCTGAGAGTGATGACCAGTGAAATGATTTCAGCTGGAAGGATGCAGAAGCCCTTCCCCTGGAGAGCTGGAACCCTGCCCTGAGCCGCGCTGCTGAGTGCTGCCTGCCAGCCCTGCTGAGTTTGGAGCTGCTCTTTGCCTTCACTCCATCCTGTACAAACCTCTCCATCACTTGCATGCACAAGCACCACGTCCCCATCCCAAATTCAGTGCTGGCATTCAGGCACTCTGATATCAGCTGAAAGAGAAGATGTTTTCCCCTCTAATCAAAGCAAAGTTGTTCTCTCCAGGGATCCCAAAGACGTGGGAAGCAGTGGGGAGAGCTGAGCTTACTAATGAGCTCTACACCAAAGACTCTTTTATGGCAGAGGGGTTTTTAATGGGAGGTTGAGCTGCTTAAAGTCAAAGAAAGGGATCTGATTTTGAAGAAGGAAGCTGTGAAATGCATTTCAGAATGGGTGCTGATCTGGGGAAGAAGGTGTGCACACCTTGCAGTTTTTCCTTGTCCCATTTAAAGTTAAGCCTGTTTTACCTTCCTCCCAATCTTATCTCACAGCAAAAAAATTTCAAATGGACAAACCCAAACCACTACACCGTCCCAATCACAGAAATCGGTTTTTTTTCCATCTGCAACATCTCCACTTGGTGGCACCCTTGGTCCTTATTACAGCTGCACTTTTACTACAAACCACTCAAACTTTTGGGGTCTTCCCGACACAGCTTCTACACATGAATGAAAAGAGGAACAAGTAGGAGTTTTTTTGTTTAATGACTACAAAATTATGGAGATTTATCCTAATGGACCAGCTTCTCTGGGTCACGGGTTTTCATCTTTCTTTAAGGTGAAAAATGTGTAAAACACAGGGAAATGATTCTGAACCCATTTCAACATTCCCACACTCTGAGTCCATGGGTGGAATACTGATAAAGGAGGAGTGTTTGGTATGGAAATGCTCAAGGTAAAATCTGAGGATTCATTTTTATACCCCGAAGAGTGAATGCATAATTGCCATCTGCTAATTCAGAAAGCCAGGGATGGGTTAATACCCCCAGGGCAGAGCAGAGAGGATGGATTAGGGCAGGAATTCCCTAGCACAGCCACCATTCCTGTTCTGGTTTTCCCTGCTGACGCCTCCCCGTGTCCTTGCTGCCCTGGGCTGGTCCCTGGTGCTGTGTCCTGAGTGCCCAGAGCAGCTCCAGGCTGGTGGATCCTGCACAGCCCCAGTTCTGCTGCAGCTCTCTGAGCTCTGCCTTGAGCTCAGCACGAGGAGCTGTGCAGGCATTTCCTCTCCAGGAGCAGCTCAAGTGGAGACACACCGGGGTGCACTGGAAGGGCTTCCCGAGGAGCTGCAGGGCACAGCCCGGAGCAGAGGAGGAGCTGAAGCAATAACAGAAGTACTGACAGTTGTGACACTGGTGGCATTGTCTCTCTCTGACATCTCTGCCTCGAATCCTCCTGGTTTTTATCTCATGGCTCAGAACACGGGAAAAACACTTCTGGCTGATGCTGCAGAGCAGAGCAGGTCCAGCCAGGATCCCTGGCAGTGCCCAAGGCCAGGCTGGACATTGGGGCTGGAGCACCTGGGACAGTGGGAGGTGTCCCTGCCATGGCAGGGGTGGCACTGGGGGGGATTTAAGGTCCTTTCCAACCCAACCCATGATTGTTTCCCACTCCCCGTTCCTGCTGGTGGCTGGGTTGGGGTGCACAGCCCCAGACAGACAGTGCAGGGTGTTTGGGGGTTGCCAGGGTCAGGATCAGCAGCAGAGGGGAATCACTGATTTCATCTCTTGGAACTTGTTACTGGGGAACAGCTTCCTCCTGCAATCCCGAGCAGGTCCCCGTGTTAATTGTGCTTAAACTGCATCCGTTTAACATTCTTCTTCCAGGCTGGCTGGAGCAAATTGGGTGCTGGCTCCTGTAATTAACTACTGAATGGGAAGTGTCTGATGTGCAGAGACACAGAGCACTTGCTGCTCCTGGAGTCTGAGCTGATGAGTTCAGCCCTGGGCTGGTTCAGCTGCTGATGGACCCTGAGCCCCGGGCATGGACCACGGGGGAGCAGCGTGCTGGGAATGCCCCGGCATGGATGGGGCAGTGTGGTGGGGCTCCCCGAGAGCTGCTCCTGGGAGGATCCCTGGGTGATACCACTGTCAGTGATGGATCTGGCTGCAGAGGGGTGGAAAAGCCTCTCAGCACACAGAGAGCTGTTCCTGGGAGGATCCCTGGGTGATACCACTGTCAGTGATGGATCTGGCTGCAGAGGGGTGGAAAAGCCTCTCGGGACACAGAGAGCTGCTCCTGGGACCATCCTCAGGTGATACCACTGTCAGTGATGGATCTGGCATCAGGGGGATGGAAAAGCAGCTGCGTGTCCCCATCCAGGACCAGGGAGCACCCGGAACTCTCGGGTGCTTTGCTTTGAGAGTTCTGCAAGGAGAGGGGAGCTGGGTTTGGTGGTTCTTGGGGGTTCATTCCCAGCACAGGGTCTGGCGTGGGGAACGCGGGGACCATGGAAACGCAGCTGGGTGTGTTCGGGGCGGAAGCGATGCGTGAATCCAATGAAGGGCCCGTTCCCATGAGCGCTCGGTGGCCCCGAGCTCCGGGCACTGCCAGCACCGCGGGCAACAGAGGGCAGTGCTCCCGCACGGATGGAGGACGGATCCCGCATCCCGGATCCTGCATCCCGCACGGATGGAGGATGGATCCCGGATCCCGGATCCTGCATCCCGCACGGATGGAGGATGGATCCCGCATCCCGCATCCCGGATCCCGCATCCCGGATCCCGGATCCTGCATCCCGCACGGATGGAGGACGGATCCCGCATCCCGCATCCTGCATCCCGCACGGATGGAGGATGGATCCCGCATCCCGGATCCTGCATCCCGCATCCCGGATCCCGGATCCTGCATCCCGCACGGATGGAGTCTGAATCCCATATCCCGCACCCTGGATCCCGGATCCTGCATCCCGCACGGATGGAGGATGGATCCCGGATCCCGGATCCTGCATCCCGCATCCTGCACCCTGGATCCCGCATCCCAGATCCCACACCCCGCACCTTGGATTCTGCATCTTGGATCCCAGTCCCTTACTCTGGATCCCGCACCCCTCATCCTGGATCCTGCACCGATGGATCTCGATCCCGGATCCCGGATCCCGCACCCCACACCCGGTACCCCACAGCCCCCGCCCCTCTCCTTATCAAACCCGTGCTTGTCAGGGTGTCATAAACCACAGAGACTTCTCTCTTTCTCTCTTTCTTTTCTCTCTTTTCTCTTTTATATCTCTCTCCTTTCTCTCCTCTCTGTTTTCTCTGCTTTCTATCTTCTCTCTTTTCTCTCTTTATTTTCTCTGTTTCTTTTCTCTCTTTTCTCTCCTATATCTCTCTCCTTTCTCTCCTTTCTCTCAGTTTTCTCTCTTTTCTCGCTTTTCTGTTACTGCCTGATGGTCGGGGGCAGCCACTGCCAGGGACCTGGCACGGGTTTAATGTTTGTTCTTCATGCTGTGAAAAGCAATAAGAGAAAGAAGCCAATCAAGCAAAAACTATTTCCTTAAATTATTTTTTTTAATTAGTACCTTACAAAAAATTCATATTAAAAAGTAAGGATTTACAACGGCACAAATGGGTTTTAGCTGCTTAGAATGAAACGACTGAGGAGTGACGAGTCTCTCCCAGGCAGCTGTAATGAAATATTAATTGGATAAAAGCTTTAATATAGATTTTTAAAGCAGCTTTTTTCCTTTCAGTGTAACATATTACAGCTGGAAACTGCTCTCTGTAAGAGCAGATGAGGAGCTGACTCTCTGCCACTGTGGACATTTCCTACTGGTTCCTCAGTCATTTTTTACAGCAGGAATTAAGAAAGAATTAGGAGTGGGACAGGAGAGGAAATACAAAAGACAAATTGGAGGAGAGAGATCGAATCAGTGAGAGGTTGGGTGTGACAGAGCAGAAACCTCAGAGGGGGAAATGAACTTGGGAGGGTTTTGTGCCCTCTGTTCGGACAGAAAAATGCATAAATTCCCTCCTGATTTTTTCAGCATAGAAACAGAGGAGAACCTCTGGATTTCTGCTCAGAGAGCTCTGGCTTTACTCTTGGGCTCTGCTGGATCCCTCCAGCACCTCCTGCAGGGCTGGTGCTCAGTTCCCAAATCCCATGGATGTGTTTTCCTGATGGGATAGGAGGGAACTGGGACAAACACCAGGAGCTTCATGGCAGGGATCTGTGCCCAAAGAGCAGCAGCAGAGCTTGGGGGGGCAGAGCTGAGCTGAGCTGAGCTGGGCTGGGCTGGGCTGGGCTGGCCTGGGCAGGAGCTGGTGGCCCCTGAGCTGCCCCTGATGTGGGTCACACAATCCCACATCGTTTGGGCTGGAAGGGACCCCAAATCCCCCCCAGTGCCACCCCTGCCATGACAGGGACACCTCCCACTGTCCCAGTGCTCCAACCCCAGTGTCCAGCCTGGCCTTGACTGATTTTGTGCCTGATTTACCAGGAGATCTGCTCTGCTCCTGATTTTTCTGTGCTTGCTGGGGGCAGCTGGGGGCACAGCCTCAGCTCCCTGCTGCTGGCATTGCAGGAGGCAGGGAACCCACGAGCTGGGGATTGCTCCCCATCCTCAATCCCTGGCTGCTTCACTTCCTCCTCATTTCCAGTGTGGGGGGATTTTCCACAAACAACTCAAACCATATTTGCAATCAAGACGCAGCCAGACATGAAACCCAATATTTCACTGCAACTCCAATGTATAATTTTTCTTTTCATCTTCCAACTCTGTAACACTGTCAGACAGTTGATCAGGTTTCTCTAGAAAGATTTCTCCTTTAGAAATTGGTGTTTATTGCATGCCAACACACTGCCTGATTGATTGGAGCCATTTGTGTTTTTCCCCTCTCAGAGTTTCTCCAAATGGAGCATCCCCTGCTGAAATAAACGTCTGAGCCTGCTGCCCACAGGGCTGGAGCTGCAAGAGCTGCTCCTGGAGAATTTGAGCAGAACTGTGGAAAAACCCTTGAGAAAATAAACCACGGGCTCATGAGGACAATCATTTGCTCTGTGGCAGTTTCAGCAGTGAGAGGAAGAGGCGTGTGGCCATGGCCTGAGTTTTCCCTGTGGGGAGGAGAGCTGTGCATGGCTGGGGCTGACGGGACTCAGCTCCTGGTGGCATTTCCCTCTCACGTCTGTCCCTAATGGAGATGCATCCAGCTGGCCCCAGTGTGCTGGGAATCCTCTCTTTTAAAAACTGCAGTGCCCTTGGTGATGTGCAGAGTGTGAGTTCCTGTGTGTGCCAGGGAGGGCAGAGCCCAGGTGGGGAGTCAGCACCTGCCAGGTGGTGCCAGGTGATGCCACCTGGGGCTTTCCCAGGAGCTGGGGGGCAGTGCCCTGGGCAGTGCTGTTCACACAAGTGGGAGCACTGGAGTGTCCCTGGGGTATCCCTGGGTGTCTTTGATGTGTCCCTGGTGTGCCCCTGTCTGTCCCTGTCTGTCCCTGGAGTGTCCATTTCTGTCCCTGGTGTGTCCCTGCCTGTCCCTGCCTGTCCCTGGAGTGTCCCTTTCTGTCCCTGCCTGTCCCTGGAGTGTCCCTGTCTGTCCCTGCCGTGTCCCTGGTGTGTCCATTTCTGTCCCTGTCCGTCCCTGTCTGTCCCTTTTTGTCCCTGTCTGTCCCTGTCTGTCCCTGTCTGTCCCTGTCTGTTCCTGTCTGTCCCTGTCTGTCCCTGTCTGTTCCTTTCTGTCCCTGTCTGTCCCTGTCTGTGCTGTCTGTCCCTGTCTGTCCCTGTCTGTCCCTGTCTGTGCTGGCTGTGCCCTCCAGAGCAGCCCCATCCCGCCCTCCTGAGCTGCTCATTTCATGGCAATCCCCCTTTGGTGTCTGATTCCCAGGACCCTTGGGCTCCTTGCCCCAGGGGAGGTGTTGGTTGCCCAGTGCCCAGCTGGGGGTGAGGGCTGAGGTTCTGTCCCGGGGCTGGGACCATCCCAGGCCATCCAGCACCCCAGGAACTCTCCCTCAGCCCTGCTGGGTTTGTTCAGCACTGCTCCTGCTGCTGTTGGCACAGCCAGGCAGATGGGGCTGAAGCTGCCCCTTGTCCTGATGGCATTTCCTTGGCTCCAGCTCTGTTCCCAGTCCTGCTCTGCTGTGCTGCATTTTTAAGCCAGTGCAGATTGCTGCTGCTTTCCCACAGCCATATGTTCTGCCCAGGCTTCATCCTCCTCACCCCGTTCAAATGCACTTGCCATGAGTGTTTCTGCCTTCTGCAAAAGCACTCTAATATTTCTGTTTACTCTTTTGGAGACAAAATCAATATTTGTTAGATGCAATTATGAGGAATGATGGATGCACTGTCAGTGGCATCAGAGTAGGAAAAATGATATTGTGGCACAGGCTTGTGCTTAATAGAAACAGAGAGGAGATAGAAACAGGCTGGCCTGGAAAGCCCATCCCAGAGCTGGGATAAACAGGAAGCTTGTCAAGTGCTGGTTTGAATTGGAGTTGATTGCCTGCTTTGGGCAGAGACTGAACATTTGCTTAAACAGGAGCTGAGTTTGCTCAGGATGTTGGTGCCTCTTTTTGGGTTTGTTGTGGTGAGATCCTGCTGTGCCCCAGCAGTGCCCAGGTGCTGTCCCTGCCCTCTGAGCTGCAGGCAGGGCAGGACAAGGGGCCTCAGCCACACTGAGCAATATTCAATATTCTGCTCCCCAGTACAGCTGGAGCTGTAGGAACTGGGCCAGTGCTGCTGCCTGAGCTGAGCTGAAGGACAGACACAGCTCTGCTGGGGACTCCATCTAATCCCAGCCCAGAAATTCAGATTTATGAGCCTCTTAGGTTTACCTAATGGGTATTTTTCTCCTTATTCCTTTCCTGCCTTGGAGATTTTACCAAGGAGTGAAGCTCAGAAAATGTTTTTCCCAATGAGTTTTGCCAGGATGGGTGAGGGGATGGGGATGCTCACCCATCCTGGGAGAAGGAAACGTCCCATCCTGGGAAAAGGAAAAATCCCATCCTGGGGAAAGGAGTCATCCCATCCTGGGAAATGGAATCATCCCATCCTGGGAAATGGAATCATCCCATCCTGGGAAAATGCACACCCATGTGCCTTCACAGACCCAAACCCTTCATGGGGCCAGCTTGCTTTGGGTTTGAGTTTTTTCCCTTCTCTGTGTTCAAGGTTAAACCTCCAGTACAGAGAATTAGCTGGTAAGAGACAAAGAGCACTGCTCAGGAGGGGAAGGGAAGATAAATTTCACCAAAGATTTTCAGCTGCAGTACCTGAAGATAGATCAATATTTTCTATTTGCCTTAGCACTAAGCTTATTTTCCTTCATCACTGAGGAGATACTCACTTGTGCCTTCTACCAGAACATTAAACTGTTCTCTGCTGATAAATGGTTAAGAAAGACAAACAATAGCACTTTCCAGGAGCTACTTTATCTTGCAGGACGACATCAGTCCTTTTGATAAACAGAAAACCCACTCTTCTGTCTTAACTTGGAGAGCCCCTGCTGGAGCCCAGCCTCGCTGGCTCCTGCTGGCTGAAATCCTGATTTCCCCATTCCCTGAGCTCTCAGGGAGGTGTCCCTGCAGGCTGCTGTCCCTGTGTCCCCAGCACACAGTGCTGTTTACAGAGCCTCGTGTGTGCTGCAGGTTCAGGAGCTTGGGCCAACCAGCAGGGCAAGAGAGGCCAGAATTACTGGGATCATTAATGAGTTACCAGTGCAGAAATGTGCATGGGGAAGGGGGATGGCTCCCCACTGCCACAGGGAACTGGGCAGGATTCCTCCCTGGCATCACCCTGCTGTCCCCAGGCTGATGGAGAGGAGGGGTTGGAACATTTTGAGCACTCAGCATCACGAAGGGAAAACACCACAAAATGTTGGTGGCCAAGTTGTTCCCTGCAAGGTGGTGGAAGTTTAAATGGTGGCAGAATGGTAGTGAGGGGATCACCATGAGTTCTGGAGGATGCAGTATTCTGATTTTCACTGAATGTCTGGATTCTTACAAATAAATCCATGTAAAGAGCCCCAGAGTTTAACCCCTGTGTGCCAGCAGCACATGGCAGAGAGGGAAATGGGGCCATGGAGCAAACCCCAGGAACCACCTGGTTTAGAATAGTTCTGAGCCAAGGCCCCTTCACTTTGTAAAGAATTGTTGGAGTGTGTAAAACAGAAACCTCTTTGAGTCCCTCAGAGAGAGAAAAGAATGCAGGGATTGAATTAAAGCCTTTAGAGAAATTAAAATGTATTAAGCCACACAGACATGAAGTAAAAGTGTAAGCTTTAGTTTTAAGTAAGTAGGAATATTATTAAGTCACATAGATATGAGGTAGAAGTCTTAGTTTAAGTAAGTAAGAATATGCTTTAAGTGCCTTAAGAGAGTAAAAAGCCCTAGAAAAGTGTAAAGTTTAGCCCTTGGTGAAAGTTCAGAAACTTAGCCCCAGACAAAATGAAAACATAGCAGAGCATTGCTTGCATTTCTAGATAGAGCAGCTAGAACCATTTATGTGAATAGATAGAACCATTATGTATTATAGGATGTCAATTATGTGTAAGAATTCACATTACTTTTGTACTACAGAACCAGGGCTCTAATAGGTGAAGAAGGAAAGTTTCAGGTTTGTGTTTTTAGCTCATTGGATGATTTACAAATAAAAACCCCTCTATGGGGGTGAAAAATGCATCCATCATCATCATCATCATCATCATCATCACTACCACCTCACACATGGAAGAAGAGACAGAAGAAGAAGAGGAGGAGGAAAGAAGAAGAAGATGATGATGATAAAGAAGATGATAAAGATAAAGATAGAAGAAGAATCAGGGATATCAGGGATATTATAGATAACAGGGATATTAGAGATAACAGGGATATCAGAGATAACAGGGATAGCAGGGATGACAGGATAACAGGGATAACAGGGATAACAGGATATCAGGGATAGCAGATAAAAGGGATATCAGGGATATCAGGGATATCAGGGATAAAAGGGATAACAGGATATCAGGGATATCAGGATATAAGGATAACAGGATAACAGGGATAACAGATAAAAGGGATATCAGGATATCAGGATATCAGGGATAACATCCTGCCTGGTGCAGGACCTGCTGAGGGCTCAGGACAGGTCTGGAATCTTCAGGGGCTCCCTGGAGCTGTGGTGTGGGATGAATTTTGGGTCACCCCTGGCCCTGTTCACACAGCTCCCAGTTCCAGGGCTGATCAAACACCTGCATTGGTATTGTCTGACTGCACCCAGGATTGATTTGGATGTGAGCTGTGCTTCCAGCTCCCACATCAGCAAACATTGCAATTTCTTACTCAATTGTGTACATGTTTCACACCCAAATCACATTTGTGTTTTGGAGCAGCTTTACAGCCCTGGCAGGTGGAGGGCTGCACAGCCATAGGTCAGGTTTTGCAAAATAAAACAGTGTTTTTCCAGGAGAATGGCTCCTAGCAAACAGCAGAGAGGATTTAGGTGTTTTTCAGTGGCATTTGGCTCTTCAGGGCTGGTTTCAGTGTGGGGCTGTCGCTGGTGCTCAGGTGCAGGAGCAGAAAAGGCAGAACTGTGCCAGTGGCTCATCCTGCAGAGCCCTGGAGGAGCAGGAGCTGCTTGTGCAGCTGAGTGTGAGCAGTGACAGGTTTGCTGTCCCCTCACAGAACTTCCCAGATCCATAATTACAGCTTCAATTCATCACAGTTACAGCTGCCATCAGCCTTGCCAGCAGTGCTGGGAGCTCTGGGGTTTGTGCTGGGCTCTGCCCCACGCAGGTGCAGCTCCAGCACTGCTGGCTCTGCAGGCTCTCCCTGCCTGCCTGTCTGCCTGTCTGTCTGTCTGTCTGTCTCTGCTCCACCATTCCTGCTCTCCCTGGGTGGGGATGTGGGATCTGGAGCTGTGGGAGCCTGGTCAGAAATTCTGGGGAGCATCCAGGGCAGGGATGTCCCCCAGACACAGGGGGACACAGGGACAGGGGGACACCAAGGTCCTGCAGGGGACAGCCATGGGGACATGCCCTGAGCCTGGCATGTGCCCTGCATGGAGGGATCAGCAGCTGGGGTGATGCTGGAGTCAGTGAGTCAGGGGTCTCTGAATTCTTCAGAGAGAAATCAGAGTGCAGGGATTGGATTAAAGCCTGTGGATGGATTGAAGTGTATTAAGCCACTCACACATGAAGTAGACATTTAAGTCAGTTAGTTTTAGGGTGAGTTTTAATGCTTTTAGTGAGTGAAAGGTTTCAAATGCCACAGTAGCAGTGAGTGTTCTAGTGAAGGTTGAAACCCACTGATATCTTCAGTGGAAGCTCCAGGCCTGCAGCTGTAGACAGGACTCAGACATAACAGAGCTATAGTGAGAATATTGTTTACATTTCAGATAGGACAAGACAGATTGTGTGTATAGTTCTATAGGTAACGTGGTGTGCTAAGAAACTGGAATTCTAATAGGTTAAGGAGTGGTGGTCTGAGTTTGTGTCTGAGCTTGTTGGAAAAATCCTGTATAAGAGTTTGTATTGGGAGAGTTGGTGCTTTTAGCCATTGTGGCTTTCAGCCATTTGCTCTTGCCAGGTTTTTGCTTTGCTACTGCCACTGCATTTGCCATTGCTTTTTGCTATTGCCTGTTGAGACTGGTGTGCTTTGTAATAAATAACCTTTTTAACTATTAGCTGCTATTGCTTATTTAAGCTAACCCAATGAAGTAGGAGCCAAGGGCTCAGGAATAGGTGCCCTAGAGCACAGAGGTCCAAAGAACCTCACAACCTCCCACTGTCCCAAAAGGATCCAGGGGCAGCCACAGCTCCCAGATTTGTCCCAATTCCAGGAGAATTCCCAGCACAGCAGCAGGGCAGGGGCACACAGCACATTCTGCAGCAGGAAAAGCCAAATCCAAGCTGGAGGTGGGAGGGAGGCACCAGGGCAGGAATTTGCTGGGATGGGCTGGAGCTGGAGATCAGCCCCAAAGGGAGCTCTGGGAACACAAATCCATCACCCCCAGTGTGGGGTTGGCTCCCAAAGCCTTGTCTGCAGCAGACCGAGGGGCTGGGAGCTCCCCAGCGCCATGAATATTCATCCGTGCAGATGAAAGCAGCCCCTGCCATGTGATTATTCAAATTGTACTCAATTATCACCGCAATTATCAGCCAGACAAAACAAGGGGATTGTTATTCCGGGCGATCCTCTACGAGATGAATGGGGGGAAACAAAAGGAAAGGGAGAACCATCCTAACCTTCAAAAAGGAGCTCCCAACCCATCTCCTCCTCTCCAACATTCATCTCCTCCGTGCTGCTGCCCCCCAGCCCCCTGAGCTTTGTTTCCCTTACTGACATCTCTTCTCCCTGCATTCATGGGCTGCTGGGATCCATTTCTAACCTGCAAAACCTCATAAAACCAGGGACACCCGGCCTGGGATGGTGTCCCCAAGGACACCTGTCTGGCCCTGGTGTCACCTCCAATGTCCCCACGCTCTGGTGAAGCAGAGATGGCACCAACAAAGTGCTGAGATTCCCTCCCAGGACACCCAGGTTTTCAACCTATTCCTGCACCCCAAAATGAGCCTGGATAGGGTCACACAGCTCCTATTGCTGCACCCCAAAATTAACATGAACAGGGTCACACAGCACCCATTGCTGCACCCCAAAATGATCCCCGTGGGATCACAGAACCATTTGGGCTGGAAAACCCTCCCAGCCCCAGCCCAACTTTTACCCAGTCCAGGATCCAGGCACCAGTTTGTCCCTGGAGACCCCCAGAGCTGGGAAGTGGCTGAATGATTTGGAATAAGCCCAAACTCCTGTCCCGTGCCATGCTGAGGGTGGCAGTGCCACCAGCCCAGCACTGGCACTCAGCCCAAACCCTCCCAGAACTCCTCTTCCCATCAAAGCAATTGGAACTGAGTTTATTCCCCTGATTTGCCTGAAGCAAAAGCCCAGGCTGCCATCGGCTGTAGAAACTTTTTAATGTATTTATTTAGTTATTTGATATGGAAGAAACAATAACCAAAAAAAAGAAGAAGAAAGGGAGATAAAACCCTCCCAACATTAGCCATGGCACGCTTATCAGGCAGCTCATTAAGAAATTCATTTCACTGATTAAAGCCAATAATGGGCCTTCAATAGAAAGGCAGAGATAACAGGAAAAGGGAATTGGTGCCAGCAGTCCCTGGAACGAGGAGTTTATGGGGAATGAGGGGTGCAGGGCTGGATGTTCCCCTGTGGGGCAGCTCGGGGGTCCTGGGCCAGGACAGGGGGTTACTGACAGCTCAGAATTTGGGATTGCAATTGCCCAGAGCAGCTGTGGCTGCCCTGGATCCCTGCAAGTGTCCAAGGCCAGGCTGGAGCAGCCTGGGATCCCTCCCAGCTCCATTCATCCCATGATTCTCTTCAAGTACAACTTGTGTTTGACAGAGAGCAGGGAGGGAGGCAGGGAGCAGTGAAAACACTGCGGGTTCTGTGCCTGGGATGTGGCAGGATGCTGGATCCCACAAACCTGGGGGTTCAGCTTTCTGTGCTTCCTGGCACTGACCCCTGGAGAACGCTGCTTTTGACCTGAGCCCTTGGAGAAGCTTCCAAATTTGAGTGATGGAGTTAAAATCATGGGAATGTAGTTAAATAGAAGTGTGTGATTTCACATGGTGAAAGGTTTTGAATTTGAGGTTTTTATAATATAGTAATAGGTATGGGATAAGATGGAGGATTTGGGGTGGTGTTTCTTTCTGTGTTCTTCTTTCTTCTTCATGCCTTCAGGCAGTAGGTTTTGGTTGGACCTGTTAGTGCTGCACTGAGGTCACAAGTATTTGGCAATTGGGTTAAAAATACAAATAATTTAGGTGTTAATTGTCTATTGGACTGTTTAGCTCTAAGAGAGCCTGTAACTAGCTAGGTTCACCCCCATTTTCCTCACGTTTGGCAGGTAGCTGGAAGTGTTGCTGAATGTTCTGTAGTTTAGATAAGATTTAAAAAACAACCAAGCATGAACAGGAGAAAATCTGTTTCCTTCGTGTGTTTTTTAATCCTGGCTCTGAGTTAAGACAGAAGAAACTTCAGACAGAGAACTGATTAAGTCATGAAAAACATCAGGAGGGAACAGCCTGGCTGGGAAGGACCCTAAAGCTCCCCAATTCTCCTTTATCCTAAAACCTGTGGGTTTGGAGGGGGGAAAGCAGGACACAGAGCTGATTGGGATGTGTGGGATCCCTGGATGGTTCCAGGGACTGGAAACTCTAAAGGAGAGGGGATGAGGCACAGTCCTAGAGACAGAGCTCAGAGCAGGTGAGTCCAGATCAAATAAAGCATTTTCCCTTCTTTGTTTCTCATTAAGGGATTATTCCTTCCCCCCTTGCAGATGAGTTTTGTGAGAGGGCAAAACACCTTATTGAATTAAAGCCAGGAAAATTGTATTTTTAATTTAGAAGTTTTGATTTCTGCTCTCTCTGAACAAAAAAATCCTATTTTTCAGCTCATTCAATGTTTCCTCAGGTAATCCCAGTGTACATAAGAAGCCCACAGCAGCTCCCAGGGCTTTGATGAGGAGCTGCTTTTCCATCCACAGATATTTCAGCTCACTGAGCAGAATATTGCAGAGTCTGTGGGGCTCTGATGGAAGGAGGAACCATAAAGCCATGCAAGAAAGAGATTAAGGTTCTGCAAGCAAATGACAAAGCTGTAGAAAATTAACAGTGCTGCTGTGGATTGTCACATTTGCAGCTTCCTCTGTGCTTGTTCCCATCCATCAGGTCACTTTGGGAAGTGCCTCATTTGGATCTGGAATGGGCATCCAGGCACCTCCAAGGGTTATAGCCTGCCTGGCAGAGCTGAGCTGTAGAAAATTGCTTTATTGTACTTTTTTGTTTGTTTTCTGAGCCTGGCTTCTGTGATCTATAAATAACACACGGTGTTGTTATGATCTCTGTGATTTCCATCAATCCCAGCTCCTGCTCTGGAGAGCTGCAGAAACCCCAGGGAGAGTGATGGGAACTGGGGGAGGATGGGGAGGCAAAGGCAGAGCAGGGATTGAGAACATTCCTGTGCTGGATGAGGGGGAGGCTGGAAATGAACCCAGAGGGGTCCCTGGGCTGGGACAGAGATTAGGACAGGAGCCTGGGCTGGGATAGGAAACCAGGACAGAGCCCAGGATGGGACAGGAGCCTGGGCTGGGAACAGAGCTCAGGATGGGACAGAGCCCAGGATGGGACAGAGCCCAGGATGGGACAGAACCCAGGATGGGACAGAGCCAGGACAGAGCCCAGGACAGAGCTCAGGCTGGGGACAGAGCTCAGGATGGGACAGAGCCCAGGATGGGACAGAGCCCAGGATGGGACAGAGCTCAGGATGGGACAGAGCCCAGGATAGAGCCCGGGACAGAGCCCAGGATGGGACAGAGTCAGGACAGAGCCCGGGACAGAAACCAGGATGGGACAGGAGCCTGGGCTGGGAACAGAGCTCAGGATGGGGACAGAGCCCAGGATAGAGCCGGGGACAGAGCCCAGGATGGGACAGAGCCAGGACAGAGCCCAGGATAGAGCCCAGGATGGGACAGAGCCCAAGACAGAGCCCAGGCTGTGCCCAGCCCCAGGGACCTCCCTCGCCCAACCTCTCAGTGCCAAACTCACTCCCAGATCCCATCCTGCATCCCCAGCCTGGCCAGGAGCCATGCCAGTGTCACAGCCTGGTTTGTCCCTGTCATTTCCTCCTCTCCCTGCAGAAAACCAACCCCAGAGTTAGCAAAGCCAGGTAATTCCCTGGAAAAATTGCTCCAGAAATCCTTCAGCACCTTTCCCATGGTGACAGATGCAACCTGGAGCAGACTCTGGGTCACTGCAGTGTCTGTGCTCCACCACTTCATTCTTTCCTCTCCTTCTTCTTCTTCATCTTTTTTTTCCCCTCAAACCACAAATCAATCGTTTTTTATTTGTCATTTTATATTTATACAGGAAAGAAAGAAATATTTCCCCCCTAAAGCAAATCAGGGATAGAATAACAACCTGGGAAAGGTCAGCATCCCCCTCCTTTGTTAATTAAATCTGTCTCCAGCAGCACAATCCCAGTTCTCCAAGGGCAGGAAAGGGCAGGGATATCAAAATAATGGAAGCAAATGTCTTTAGAGGAATTGATACTGGATGAGGACACACCAAGTGCAGCCTCTGCTTCCAATCTCCTCTCAAGGAACCATCAGCCCTGGGAAATGTTATTATTTTCTCAAGGTAAATGGTTCCAGGAGGTTTAATCCTCCAGGGGTGGCCCCAGAGGTGTAAATTCTCCCTAATGCTCCAATTATTTACAGCCTGTGCTGCTCCCAACACAGAGATGCTCCAGGAATTTCAGATGTTTGATTAAAATGGGTTTGTGCTATTTGTCATGTAAAATATCCAATATTCCTGAGTATCCTGTTCTGCCAGGAAGGGAAAAGGGGAGAAAATCCAACTGGTTGTGTTTGGGGCAGCAAAGAGCCCCAGCACAGCTCTCTATTGCTCCCACACCCCCTGGCTGTGCAGTCTCCTGAATTTTCCAAAATTCCCTGTGGGAGTCCAGAGTGTTCCTCTGGCTTCCCTGGAGGCCTTGAGACCCCCCTGGCCAAGCTCTCAAAGACTCTGGAATGAGACCCAGAAGTCTCAGGGGCTGGATTTGTGTCCCTGGAAAAATCTACCAACATTAAGGGAAGAAATGCAAACCATAAAAGTAAGTAAATTATAAATTAGACTGTTAGAATGCAGAAAAGATAGATTTTTAGGAATGTTTCTATTAGAGGGTTTTAGCTAAGATGGAGGATTTGGGGCATGGTATGCTTCTTCCTCCTTCTTCAACGCCGTGCCTCTTCTCGGGCTTGGTCTTCTGGGTCCAGGGGCTTGTACCTGCCTTTGCAGGCCACAGCCCACCCAGGGACGCCAAATGTCACAGCCTGGGTGTCTCCTTAGACTTGAGATCCCCTCAGGAGGACATAAAGGTGGTCTGGAATTCGGGTTTTCCCGATGGCTGCCGAGGAGAGACTGCAGGAGGCTGTTCTCAGAGGTTTCAAGGTTGTTTATTGTTTCTTATCTTAAAAGTTCTTTGTCCAGCTACCAGCGATCTGTCCAGCCAGACATCCAGGGCAGAATCTGCCTGGCAGAGGCAGGGCTTATCTTTTATACTCTAAATTATGTGTTTGATATTTGCAATTATTTTCCAATACACTACAACTTTATAATATTGTCCAGCTTTGTCCCCATCCAATCGAAGGATGCCAAGGTGGCACTCCAACATGGATGGAATGAAGAAGAAGGAGGAAGAAGCATACCACGCCCCAAATCCTCCATCTTAGCTAAAACCCTCTAATAGAAACATTCCTAAAAATCTATCTTTTCTACATTCTAACAGTCTAATTTTTACTTTACTTACTTTCATGGCTTGCATTTCTTCCCTTGATGTTGGTAGATTTTTCCAGGGGCACAAATCCAGCCCCTGAGACTTCTGGGTCTC
>JAODHX010000370.1:34787506-34799146 GCA_027576295.1 Cossypha polioptera | reverse complement strand
GAGTTTGTGTCTGAGCTTGTTGGAAAAATCCTGTATAAGAGTTTGTATTGGGGAGAGCTGGTGCTTTTAGCCATTTCTGCTTTCAGCCATTGCTGCTTTCAGCCATTGGCTTTTGCCTTTTGCCTTTCTGCTTTGTTGCCATTGCTTTTGCCGTTGCCTGTGTACTGTTGAGACTGATGTGCTTTGTAATAAGATGTGCTTTGTAATAAATAACTTTTTAAACTATTAGCTGCCATTGCTCATTTAAGCTAACCTGACAAGTAGGAGCCAAGGGCTCAGGAGTGGGTGCCAAGAGCACTGGAGGTTCAGAGAGCCCCACACAGGACAGGATCCCAGGGTGGGCTGGTGGGATGGAACATGAAATCCCCCCATGCCAAGGGCAGGGACCCCTGCACTGTGCCAGGGGTCAGCCTGGCCCTGAGGACCCAGCACAGGGATTTCTGCAGCACCAGGACCTGGGGGATGTGCTGGGGGATCTCGGGGGGGCAGGAGCTGCTGAAGCAGCTTTTCCTGGCATTAGAGCAGTCAAAGGACATTTCTCAAACGCTGGTGCTGCTGTGGGGCTGCAGGGCTGATGATTCCTGACTGATTGAGGCTCTGGGAGTGGGGCTGTGCAGGATTCTCTGATGAGAGCTCCTGGTGTGTCACCCGAGGAGGCAGATGTCACACTCAGAGCCACCCCAGGGTGACACCCCAGGGTGACACATCCAGTGTGGCAGCCTCTGCTGCTGCCTGCTCCCAACCCCAGGGATGATGGTCATGCAGGGCAAGGGGGTGTTTGACAAATCACAGAATCCCTGGGGGTGGAAAAAACTTCCAGGACTGAGTCCCAGCTGTGCCCATCCCCACCCTGTCCCCAGCCCAGGGCACTCAGTGCCACCTCCAGGAATTCCTGGGACACTCCAGGGATGGGATCCAGCCCTGCCTGGGCCTGTTTGATCTTTGTTCCTTGGCCTCATCTGGGGGGAGATCTCCTGCCAGGCACACCCAACAAGAGCAGTGACTTCTGAAAAAACAGGCAAAGAAATCCTAAAGAGGGGGTTTATATTCTCTTAAATCTGCATTTCTTTATCTCAGAATCCCAGAATGGTTGAGAGGGACCACAAAGCCCATCCCATTCCACCCTGCCATGGACAGCAACACCTCCCACTGCATTAAAAACCTGGATTATTCCATACCCTGTGTAACTTAATGAACTTCACAAACATACAAACCCCAGGGTGAACAAAAACTCCCCCGAAGCAAACAAAACAATATTTCCCAAACTTTACTTAAGCAGCAAGGTCAAAATCTGGAGGTGGCCTTGATGTCACTTGGAAATGATGGATTTTGACATCTAAATGTGAGGATTCATTTCCTGACCTGAAAAACCCCACGTGGCACCCAGCATGAATAGTTCATTCACACAGGGGTCATTAAAAATGCAAACAAATAAAGCAAGGAATGCTGAGAATCAGCCAAGGTGTGCTGAGAATATGAAAATACATTTTTATATTTTAGATAAAATACAAAACCTATAAAACCACTCTTAAAAATACATATAAATAGCCTGTGACTTAACTTTATACATCAATAATATATAAATAATAAGGGTTTTAAATTCACTCATGGCTGAGCAATCAAGGAGAAAGCAACTCCTGAAGACTCAGGACTACCAGAACTCCCTGCTACACATTTTAAAAGCAAGCAGCAATTACCAAGTTGCCTGATCAAAGCTTTTAATGCTGAATTTTCAAAGCAATTTGTAACCATTAAGCAAATGTTTCAGCCCATGGGCAAGGCAAACATTGCTGTGCAGCTTCACTGAAGAGTTAAATTTGAGTAAAAGAGAAAAATGAAACTTTTCCAGGGTTATGCAAAGAATTGGTATCATTTGAACCAGAGCATAAAGCCCCAGTTCATCCTTTTCTGCCTTAAAGAGATGTGGAAGCTCCTGCCCTCCATGTAATTGTTTTTGTGATAATATTTGCATTAATTTATTGAGCAGGAGAAGAGTCACACTTGGAAATATCAGCACCAGTCCAGAAAACCATTATGAGAAGCAATTACTGCAGGTTACTGATTTGGAGCATCAGGGGAGATGGATTAACTTTGGGCTTGGATTTAAATTTAAAACAAGAATTCTGTTAGACCCTGCACATCAGATTAATGCTCATAAAGCTCTGGAGGGGTTTGGTACCTCTGGGCTGGACAGGAGGGCAAAACCAGGATTGTGCTGAGCCCTGGTTCCTCATCCCCCAGGAACCACCTGGATTTGTGTTCAGTTACTGAAAAGCTGTGGGAAAAGCTTAGGAGCAGCACCACTCCCAAGATAAAAA
Source organism: Cossypha polioptera (assembly GCA_027576295.1). Lineage (NCBI taxonomy): Eukaryota > Metazoa > Chordata > Aves > Passeriformes > Muscicapidae > Cossypha > Cossypha polioptera. The sequence continues at coordinate 34,796,828 of JAODHX010000370.1, read as the reverse complement.
AAAATTCCAGTTTAGCCAGTATGGAAATCCAGGAGAAAAGTGGCAGAAAGTTTTCAGGAAACTGGGGTTTATCTTCAGCTCTGGGGTTGGTGGGAGCAACAAAGCTCCTGAATCCCCAAACCTCAGGTTTAGATCAGGGATTTCCCATTTTCCCACCTGAATCCCCAAACCTCAGGTTTAGATCAGGGATTTCCCATTTTCCCACCTGAATCCCCAAACCCCAGATTTGGATCAGGGATTTCCCATTTTCCCACCTGAATCTCCAAACCTCAGGTTCAGACCAAGGATTTCCCATTTTCTCACCTAAATCCAAGCCCAAACCCCAGGTTTAGATCAGGGATTTCCCATTTTCCCACTGAATTCCCAAACCCCAGATTTGGATCAGAGATTTCCCATTTTCCCACTGAATCCCCAAACCCCAGATTTGGATCAGGGATTTCCCATTTTCCTGACTGAATTCCCAAACCCCAGATTTGGATCAGGGGTTTCCCATTTTCCCACTGAATCCCCAAACCCCAGATTTGGATCAGGGATTTCCCATTTTCCCACTGAATCCCCAAACCCCAGGTTCAGACCATGGTCACCACTTCCAGCATCCCCAGGCATTTATCCATGAGGATTTTCCTCCTTGTGCTGGGTCCTGCAGTGGGAGGAGTAAAGACCACCAGGAGTAAAGAGTTAGTAGTAGATTACTACAGAAAATAATTTAATTCCACCTAAATTAATGGGGGTAACCCTCAAACAGCATCTCAGGTGTGAGGAGCTGGAGAAATCTGGTTCCTGTAGGTGATACTTCAGCTGTGAACACATCCAGCTGCTCTGGAAAAATTTAAAAAAATAAAAATTAAACCACTCAGATTTCAGAGAATCACAGACTGGTTTGGGTTGGAAATCCAACCCAAATCCCACCCAGTGCCACCCCTGCCATGGCAGGGACACCTCCCACTGTCCCAGTGCTCCAACCCCATCCAGCCCCTCTCCAGGTATGGCTGGGTATGAATTTCATAGCAGAAATATTCACTTTTTTCATGGAGCATGCAAAAATGAAAAGGATTAGTGCTTAACAGATGATCTTTCATCATCTGAATTTTAAATGAATTTTAGAGCAGCTTCATTATCTGCTCAGTGGAGCTTTATTTGTAGCAATGCTTCTTCCAGCAGTCCAATGAGAGGTCGGCATGGAAAAAAATGGGATTTGGTTAAAATTGAACTGCCCAGGAAAGCAGAACAAAGTAAATTGTGGGGTTTGAGGAATTATCACCAATTTCAGAGCAACAACAGAGGGGCAGGGATGGAGGTCCAGAATTCCAAGGAAATAATTCCTGTGGGATGGAGATCCAGAATTCCCAGGGGAGAATTCCTGTGGGATGGAGGTCCAAAAGTCCCAGGGGAGAGCAGAATCCCCCATCCATGGAGTTTTGGCACAGCAGTGCCAAAATGAACCTGCTGGGAAAAAAAGAGGGAAGGGAAAACAAAGTGGTGGAAAAGCAGCACTGGAATGTGGGGTGGGAGAAGGGAAAAGCAGGAATCTGCACCCCCAGAGTTCATTTTTGAGGGTAAATCAGGTAAATAAATACAGGAATCTTCCCTTTGGAATCCACAGGGTTGGGTTTTCCTGCAGGATTTCCAATAAAATGAAGAATTTATGGATACCTGTGGAGCCCAGCCCTGCCCTAAACCCCACAGGTGCTTCAGATTCTCAGTTTCTTTCAAACACTCTGTCCAGTGAGGTTTGCTCTGAATGCTTTTGAGTTTGCTTTGGGGTTTTGAGTTTGTTTGGGGGTTTTGAGTTTGCTTTGGGGTTTTGAGTTTGCTTTGGGGGTTTTGAGTGTTTGAGCCAGAAATGCTGGAGCAGCTCTGGGAATTTGGAAATCCCAGATCCCAACACTGCTCCTGCCTCCCCTGGCATCAGCTGCTATTTACAGGCAAAATAAATATTGCAACGAATTTCCTCCTCTGTGCTGTGAAACTTTTCACTGTCTCTGCCATTCCTGGAGGGTTTTGTTCCTCCTTTTTCCATCCCCCTGGAATGAGCAGCCAGCCTCTTCTCCCTGCCCTGTCTGGGATTGTTCTCCCTGCCAAAATCTGCCTGCACAAAACTTTCCAGCCAGGGCCACTGGTTTGGTTCCTGCCATAAAATCCAGGCTGGAGTGAGGGGGAGGGCAATGACAGTGAAATGACTGCAGGGTTTTTTACACTTTTCCCTGGAATTATTCCCACTCTGGAAAATGAAGCAAGTTCTGCCATCTGCCCACAAACCTCTCTCCTTTTCCAGCTCTGACTTTGCTGCTGGTCTCCATAAATCCCAAATTCTTGTGGGAATGACAAGGACCCAAAGGATTAAATGAAGGTGGATGAGGGCACCTCAAAGCTGGTGTGGGCACAGGGGCTGGGAAAAGAGAGTGGAGAGAAAATTCCCACCAAAACCCCACAATTCATTTCCAAACCCTTTTGTTCTTTCACCAGTTAACCCCCAGCTTTCTTTACCCAAATCCCTCACTTCTGATCCAGGCACTGATACCAATTTACTCCTCAAAAAAGAAAACCAAACATTTTGGGAAGCCTGACCCCTCCCAGGCACCCCAATGGCCCCATTTCACTGCTGCATTATTGAATTCCACTGCAGTTATTGACCTTATTTCATATTTTAATGCAATTACACTCGACCTTTGCTCTAATAAATACCTGAACCAGGAATTCAGAGAAGAAATCCAAACCCTCTGAGCCTGCAAAGGAGAAAATGCTGAGAGAAAGGTGATGGTGCTCAAAGAGCTCTGCTCCCAAATCAATACAGAATACATTCATAAATTAACAATCACTCCAGACTCAAACATTCATTGCTGGAGGAACGCTGCATAATTAAACCATGGGAATGAAGAACTAATTAAAATTTAATTTTCATTTTTGGTTCTTTTTTAAGCCTTTGGTTAAAAAAATAACTTGTCTACCTGACTTTATTTCTGCTGGAGGTTACTCTGGTCATGACTCCAAACATTGCAATTTTTAAATGGATTTGGGGGAAAGGAAAAAGGAAAAAGGAAAAAGGAAAAAGGAAAAAGGAAAAAGGAAAAAGGAAAAAGGAAAAAGGAAAAAGGAAAGGGAAATATTGCATTTGAAATTCTCAAAATGAAAACTCAGAAAACACCTCCAAGATAATCCAGTCCAACCTTTGACCTTGTCCACTAAATCAAATCAACTTCTTTAAAGTCATCCAGCAATTCCTCACAAATCCCTTGGCTGTTCTGCTGATTTCCTGGGATAAATTCCAAACCAGCCTTGCCTTGAAATGCCAGGTTTCAAATCTCTCTCTGAGCTCTCATACAGGGATGGGAGGAATGAGGAACAGCCACACAGAGAGAAACTTGAGGAAATGAGTTCCATTAGCAGCCCTTCCACAGGGCTGAAAAACAGGAGTTCATCCTTCTGGGGAATATCTGGGAGTTATACACTGAATTTTGAGCTGTTTTGGGCAGGATTGTTCCAGGTGCAGAAAAATGGAAATGGGTTTGGGGAGGCACCAGCAAAGGACACGAGTGTCTGTGTCAGGGAGGTCACACCATCAGTGGCTCTCTTGGCCTTTGCTGCACAGGTCAAGGCTGGGAATCGAATTTCCCTCAGTTTTACTCACTGCAGTTAAAAATATCTTTTCAGCAGAGAAAGAAAAAGAAGCAAAGCAAGTGGGAAAGGGAGGAGGAAAGGAAGGAAGAAAGGAAGAAAGAAAGAAGAGAAGAAGGAGGAGGGGAAGGAGGAGGAGGAAAGAAAGAGAAAGGGAAGGAGAAGGAGGAAAAGAGAAAGGGTAAAAGGAGAAAAGGAAGGAGGAAAGGGGAAAAAAGAAGAGAAAGGGAGAAAGGAAGGTGGAGAAGGAGGATGGAGCAAAGAGAAAGGGGAAAGGGAGAAAAGGAAAGGGGAAGGGAAATGGGAAAGGAGAAGGAGAAAAGGAAAGGGGAAAAAAGAGGAAAAGAAAAGGAGAAAGGGAGAAGGAGGAGAAGGGAGGAGAAGGGAGGATGGAGAAAAGAGAAGGGGAAAGGGAGAAAAGGAAAGGGAAAAAGGAAATGGGAAAGGAGAAAGAGCAAAAAAGAGGAAAAGAAAAGGAGAAAGGGAGAAGGAGGAGGAGAGATATCCCCCAGATAATGATCCAGAGTGCAAAGGAGTTGGAACACCTAAAGGCAAAGCCCTCCCAGCCAGCTGTGCTGGGGCCAGGGGACAGGCCTGGAGCCAGATGTGGCTGCTGCCCCCAGACCCAAGGCAGGAGTTAATGATATTCCTCCCACCAAATGTGCTTTACCATAAACCTGGCTCCGTGTGCACAGGTGCAAAAAGGGTTTGCTCAATTGAGCTGACACGGGAGGTTTTATTGAGATAATAAAAGGAACTATCAGGAAAAATAAAAGATAGATCCTGGCTGGAATCAATCACAAAGCCTTGAAGAGAGTAACAGAAAAGCCAGGCGAGCCTGTCTGCCAATTCAGGAGTTTAAAGGAGGCAGAAAAATACATTTCAATTATGCAATCAAAGATCACTGAACAATCCAAAGGCTATAAAAACAGGGGTTGAAATATTAAAATAGATAAATCTGAAATAACCCCAAAGACAGGCAGCTCAATAAAGACAACACCAGGGAGAAGTAATTACAGGGGGAGAACTGAGCAGTTTGTGAATGAGCTCCGTGGATTTGTGCAGGAATTCTTCTGAAGGAATAAAAAGTGCAAGAAAGGAAAAAAGCAGTGAAATAACAAGGAGGTCATTATGGATTTAAAAGGAATATTGATAATGGGAAGGAGCTTGGAGCATGAAGAGGAAAAGGGAAAGGACAGGTGAAGTTAAAAGTCATTTTGGGAATGAATGGGAATGAAGAGAAGGATAATTGTTTATCTTTAGGAGATAACAAAATTCTGATGTGCAGGAAAACTTACAGGCAGGAAAATCTGAAGATTTTTACAGAGGGCATGAAATTTCTTCTTCCTGAGTGTTGATTGAACATTTATTGGTGCAAATCTGGCTTTCCCTGGTTTTCAGGTGGTCTCCAGCATTTCCTCTTCCTCCCTTGGGGTTTTAGATGCCAAGGATTCCCTGCCCCACTGGAGGCTGGAGCAGCAGTGATTTGTTTCCAGGTCACAGCTCCAGGGCAGTGATGGAGCTGCTGGACGATGAGGAAAAATTCAGTTTTTTATGAGGAATTCCTCCTATTGTGAGGAATAGGAAAAGTCAACCTCAGAGCTGGAGTTGGGTTCACAAACCTAAAACACGGAATCCCAGGCTCCCAAAATCCACTCCAACTTTGAATATTGATAAAGGAACTAGAGGGAGACACCTCAGATGTGCAGGCAGGACCTTGGCTCCATCACAGCAGCAAATTTCCTTTTTTTCCTCATTTTTGTGGGAAGCTGAGTCCCTGCCAACCCTTCCATGAGGAAATTCTCCCTGATACCCAACCCAACCCCCCCGGTGCAGCTCCAGGCTTTTTCTCATAATCACATTTTGACACAGATCTGTGAGGAGGAATCCTCTCCTGGCTGTCAGAGCTGTGGTCAAGTGGCTTCATTAGAATTATTTCAAGAGGGAACTCCAGTGTTTGCAGAGTGCCAAATAAACCTCGAGAAACACTCCTAATTTTTCTGCTGGGGATATATTTGAGCTAATTAAATTCCTGAAAAGGAACATCTTTAAGCCTGGTCAAATTAAAGAATGTACAAGCACAGCTTTTCCTTTCTCAGTGATAAAGGGAAAAAAAAAAAAAACTCTGTAATTTTATTGTTTCTCTTTTTTTTTTCAGGTTGAAGGTGCTGGAAGCTGCCAGAGCCACCGATTCCAATTTGTGTTTCTCCATCTGCATGGAAAATCCATCTGCTTGCAGAAATTGTATTTACACAGCCCATAATCCTGAGCAGTCTCAGATATTGGGGACTGAGGCTCTAACGACATTGGAAACCATTTTTATTAAGAGGCAGAAATTGAATTAGGTAATTATATTTATTGATGGGAAATTAAATTTAACAGCTGCGAATTGCCTTAAGTCGGTGTAGCCAGATTTTCATTTCCCCAAATGTGAGGAGTTGCTGCTTTAGGGGATTGTTCTCAGCTCAGGAGGTGATTCTGGGGTTCTGGGTGGGAAAAGGGGATTGTGGATCACAGCAGCTCCCAGCACCTGCCTGGATTTCCCTTCCTGGATGAAACAAATCTGTTTTCTCTTTCAACAGCCTTGCAGAGGCTCAGTGTCCTGGAGCAGAACTGCAAACCTGCTGTCTTGCACTTGTCTCTGAGCTGGGCATTGCTGCTGAAGTAATGACTTCACATTGCTAAAAAAAGAATTTCTAAAATCTAGATCTAAAATCTAAAACAACCCTAAAAAAAAAAAAAAAAGGATTTTTCCTTTTCCCACCTTTTTAGCCCCGTGTGATGTCATTTGGGTTGGAATTTCATGGATAACTCGTCTTTCTTGCTCTGATACCAAATTCTGGAAGAATGAAATCCCTGCCTCACTTGCACGTGGAGCAGGGTTGGGGTGCAGCAGTTTCCACAGCAAATCTGGGAATTCCATCCCCACCCTCCCAGGGAACAATTCCTGCCCAAATCCCATCCAGCCCTGGCAGTGGGAGCCATTCCCTGTGCCCTGTCCCTCCATCCCTTGTCCCCAGTCTGTGGGAATGTTTTCAGAGGAAAACAGACAGGTAGTAAAGGAACCAAGAGAGAGAGATGAGCACTTCCCTGAGCCTGAGCCATGTAGCTTTGCCCTTGAAGTCACCTTGAAAGAAAGATAAAAAGAAGGACAGCAGCTGCTTAATGAGAAAAACAAGGGGTGAAACAAGAAGAGCTGAATGCCAAGAAACCCCAAAGCCAATGAAAAATAGAAAAGCCCATGTTTGCCTTGTGCAAGAGGCTTTTACCAAGGATAAGTTGCATGATTGTGTGTTAAGGTAAAAAAATTGCATATTAAAGTTAAAAAAAAATAAATAAACAAAGCAGCATTTGCTTAATTCACATTAAACCATACAGTGTCCAGTTCTTTATCTTCTCACCAATCCCTCTCCATATTTCCTGTGGCTCCTCCAGGTGCTGTGAGGCCACAGTGAGGTCACCCCAAACTCTCCTGCCCAGGTGAACAGTCCCAGCAGAGCTGCTCCATCCCTGAGCATCTGGTGCCTCCTCTGGGCTCCAGGTCCCTCCTGTGCTGTGGGGCTCACCTGGGCACAGGGACACAATTCTCCTTTTCCAAAATTCCCTCCCTGTGTCCCATTTCCAAGCCTGTGCAGAAGTTTCCACTTCAGGGATCGATTTTGAACCTCAGCTTGGGAATTGCACAAAAGTTCAGGCACTGAGTGACTGAAAAGGAATGAGTGAAAAATCCATCAGTGCCACCTCCAATCCCAACCATTCCTGAGCACCAGGAGAGCAGGAGAAGAGGGGAAAAGGGAATGAAGGCAGCCTTAAAAAAAAACTAAACCAGAGCAAACTTTGCAGAATACAAATCAGAGCTCTACCACAGCTGCTGTGGAGCTTTTAATTGCTTTTAAGGGAAACAAATCCCCGTGGGCTGGGAAGATGGGACAGCTTGAGGTCTGGAGTCATTTACCAAGTCTATTGTTCTGAGGTGCCTTCAGGCAGAATCACTTCTCTCTTTGCTGGGCTTTTTTTCCCTTTGTTTTAATATTATTTAGCAGTGGGAAGCATCATTCCAGCCTGCCATGCTCAAATTTGTCTTTGTTTTCCTGGCAATTAGGCCAGTCCTGATGGGATGGGGAGGATGCTCTCAGCAGGGCAGGGATCTGATGGGGCAGGGACCCCCCAAACCCCACCTGCAGCTTCCACGTGCTGGGAATGCATTTTCCAGCTGAACAAAAATGGTATTTACTCCTTTTCCAGCATGGGAAGCTCTGTGGGGAGTCCCAGCAGGGAGGAAAAGGAGAAATGCACATTTTCCCACCCAAATTCCAAAGGGAATCTTTGTTTCACCCCATTTCTCTCCCTGCACAAACACTGTTCCCTTCATCTCTCTCTCCATTCCCAGTCACTGGACCCATGTCCCAGATTTTCACTTGGAAAATCAGACTCCAGACTCAGCCTCAAGCAAAATCCAGATAACAATGGTAAAAGGGATCCCAAGAACCCCAGGAAGAACCCCAGGAAGAACCCCAGGAAGAACCCCAGGAAGAATCCTTGTTTCCTTGGGGAAACAAGGCAGGGGTCCCTCCTGGGGAAGGCTGGGGAATGTTTAAAGTTATTTTAACCCTCAGAGCCTCTGAACACCCAGGGCTGGTTCCTGCAGATCAGAGCCAAGAGAGCCCAGGCAGAGCTGTGACTTGGTGGGAGGTTTTCTCTCTGTGCTTGGATTATTGGCATTTTCTGCCCATCAGGAATTCCCTGCCAGGATGGGCTGGGCAGGAGAAGGACACCCACATTCGTCTCTCTTTTGTCACCATTTTCATTATTGATGGGGGCTAATGCCAGCTGGGATCATCAATTAACTCACATTCATCAAAACTCCCCACAGGTCACAGTTCCTGGGAAGGTTTTGTGACAAGGACACTCCTTCCATCTTCCCTTCACTCATCCTTTGTGTGAGGAGAACAAGCAGCAGCTCAGGACGAGGTGTGTCCATCAATCCCTGAGTTCTGGGATCAGTTCTGCAATCCTCTGCAAAACCCTTCCCTGATTCCCCCACACCTCCCTTTTCTCCTGCTTCATCTGCCACCAGGGGCTGTTTTTCACGGCAAAGCTGCTGCACATCTTTGCTTTTTCCCTTTTCTTCTCTCTGTCTTTCCCTTTTCCATAATTTATTCCTTAAAGATAACACCACTGGCAATGAAGAACTGCAGCTGAACTCTGACAAACTGCCCAGGAGCTCCTCAGCCACTCTGAGGAGCCTGCAATAAATCAGGGGTTTCACCCAGCCTGAACAGACAGGCTGGAAACCAGGCAGAAATAACTGCAAATGAAGTGACTTTGTCTTAAATGAACCAAGTCAGGGCCTGCTGATACTGTGGAAATATTGTTCCCTGAATTTCCTTACTCTCCATAAGTTTCTTCCTCATCACACTCCTGACTTGGAGAATCAGACTCCAGACTCAGACTCAAGCACAATCCAGACAAAAATGGTAAAAGGGATCCCAAGAATCCCAGGAAGGTGGGGAAACAAGGTGGGAGTCACTCCTGGGGAAGGCTTGGGAACGTGGTAAAGTTATTTTAACCTTCAGAGCCTCTGGAGACTGTAAATGCAAATGCTGAAGTGCTCAGAACCTGTCACTTCCAGGTTTCAAATACATAGGAACACCTGAAAAAAAAAAAAAGAAAAAACAAAACAAAACAAAACAAAACAAAACAAAAA
>JAODHX010000370.1:34758027-34771667 GCA_027576295.1 Cossypha polioptera | reverse complement strand
AGCCATTCCCTGTGTCCTGTCCTTTCATCCCTTTTCCCAGCTCCCTCTCCACATTTCTCGTTGGCTCCTTCAGGTGCTGAAAGGCCAAAATCAGCCCAGAGCTTCTCCTCTCCAGCTGAACCATCCCAATTCTCCCACCTTGTCCTCATCACAGAGGTGCTCCAGCCCTTGGATGAACTTGTCACGTTGAAGGCAAACATTTCAAAAGAGCCTTAATGAGGGAATCAGAGGATTTGCAGGAATTAGCTGTAGGGCACTCGGATTTCTTGTTAAGAGCAGCAGCTTTGTGGGAATGTCACAGAGTAAATAGCACAGCAAAGCATCATTACAGCAAAATTAATTCAATGCTACGTTACAGCACAGCTCATTTGACTACTGTAAATCTCCTTCTGTGCCTCCTAGTAGTTATTTAATGAAAAACAAGCAAAAAATGGTGTATTGCTCTCATATCTGTCCCTGCAGCTCCCAGAATCCGAGTGCCACTGCAGCAAGTCTCATTCAAACGTGACAAAAACACCATTCCTGCATCATTGTGGGAATGATCTTCATCAATCCTTCTGCAGCCACTGAAAACACAGGATTTGTGCTTCTTACGACAAATAAATCTTAAATATTGATGCTCTGGCAAAAAAATTCTCCTCTTAAACACAAAATTAACTCCCCGAGTCCTCGTTCAGACAATTGACACCTTCAGTGATTGAGGCCAAACAAATCACAGAGGTAAGCAGAGGATTGGTTTCATGGAAAAGCTGTCTAGAAAGAGCTTTTGATAAATCTCAAGCTTTCCAAGTGGCCTTTAGCTGATCCCTCATAATTGTAAGAGCAGGAAACACAAACAAGATTATTTTGCCTGTGCCTCCTTATTGTTGTATTTTCATGCTTACCACTTGCAGCTTGTAACAGATACAACTCCCCAATTTAAGGATGAGCTGCCTGAGAAGAATCCTGTCTTTTGTTGTGAAACCTCAGTCCTTCCAGGCTGTTAAATTGCCCTGATTTATGCACAGGATATCTGCTGTGTTCTGTGGCAAACCAAGCATTGCCCAGGCACACAGCAGCAGGAGCAGTGTTTATCCTGAGCTTTTTTTCTTTTCCCCTCCTGTACAGTTTGTCAAGTCTCTCAAATTAAGTTTTACACAAGATGCTCAATTTTTGCACAAAGAACTTGTCTGGAGCCAGGCTTTAATTGCAGCACTCCAGGATTTCCTCCCTGGGAATGCAGAGTGCTTTTAATGAAAACCAAAAATTGGACACCTGACCCAAGACACTGGGGGGAAAGAGCTGGAAAAGGGTCACGCAGCCAGCAGGAAAAAAGGAAAATACAGAGCCAAGCACAGGCATCCAAAGGGAATTCCTCTTTCCTATGGGATCATCCTTCATTTCCCAGGTGAATAAAACCCCTGATGCAGTTGGGAGACCATGGGCACCTTCAGACTCTGGGTGAGATGGAAAATTCCTCACAGGAGCAACCTGGATCGTGGCTGGGGTGGCACTGCGTGGGTTTTGAGGTCCCTTCCCACCCTTTGGAGTCACTCAGACTGGGATGAGCCTTTGCACAAATTTGTCCATCTTCCATGGAAATTATCCACAGATTCAAAATGTGCAACTGGTTTCAGCTGGGACAATGACAAAAAAATTTCTTATAAACATAAAATTAATTTGTGCCAAAACTCTTTGATACCCAAACTGAAATTAGCTGTGAGCTGCCCAACCTGGGCCTGAGCTACAAGAAAATCGCTGTCCTCAGTAAAAGGATTTAAATTTTGGTGAAAAGTCCTTCAGCAAATGAGTGCCAGGCCCAGAAGAGAAAACCAGAATGAGCAATTCTTCACCTCCCATGGCTGAGGACAGTGAAGGGTCTGGACAGTTCTCAGGCATTAAACCCCAACCCTTTAAAAGATTTCTCTGAGCAGCTCTCCCTAATTCCAAACTGCAGAGTGCCCAGGGAAAAGCTCCAAAAACAGATTAAGGGATTTGAAAGCAGCACCACAGAGCCAGATCTGCAGGGGTCAGAACACTTGGTTTATCAAAGAGGGGTGAAAGAGGCACTTTGATCACAGATTAAGGAGCCAAAAAGGATAAAAAAACCTGCTGGAGTGAGCCCTTCACCCAGGCAGGAACAGGGATCCATTTCCAGGGCTGAGAGGGGAAAAGTGCCAGAACCACAGAGGAAACAGCAACTCTTGAAGCAAAGCTGTGAATAATTAATGACTGAAGAAAATTACCAAAGGTTCTCGGGGCTGCTGCACTACCAGAGGTCTTTAACACAAGGCTGAGGTGGTTTTTTTTAACAAGAAATGCTCCAGTTCAGCCAGAGCTGCTGCACTGGAATTAGCTCAGGGAAATCCCACAGTGCTGGGCACTGATCAGATCCTGACTGGGATGGGCCTCAACCCCAAACAAAACCCAAATTTCTACTCATTTGTTTTCAATGCCATTGGAAAATATAAAAAAAAAAAATCCAGGTAGAGTTAAAAATGTTATGGCTGATGGTGCAAAGAGCCAGGGAACTTTTTTGCTGCTGCCACAGGAGCTGTATTCTCTTTTTTTCACAAATTCCTACTCCTCCAGCTCCAGCTCTGCTCTGCTCTGAGGGTCAGAGACCAGAGCTGGTCCAGCCTAGGTAACGAAGATAATTAACCAAAGTAACAGAGATAATTACCATGGTGAGGAGCACTGAGGTTGTTGAGTTATCTCCTCTCCCAGCAGCTGCTCCCAGCCAGGCTCTTCTTGGTTTGGGAGCCCCTTTTACTGGTTTGGGAGCCCCTTTTCCCAGCCCATCCAAATTCCTTGCCCTTAATTGATTCATTAAGGTAATCACCGCTGTCATCTCGAGTGCTCCTTGCAAACAGCCACAAATTATCCAAGTTTTTTCCCCTCCCATCAATCAGCAGCTCCTGGGCTGTCTGGGGCTCTCGTTATCCACATGGAATTCCTGGAATAAAAAGCAGAGGAACGAGTGCTTTGCCATCAGTCAGTGACTTCATTTTCCCCCTGTGAGTTCTAAAATTGGTCACTTAAACAAGCACTGGTGCTCCTGATTTATAGGAGGGAGGCTTTGGCCACAAAGATATTTCATCCGTGGGCAAATCTGTTTTATAGCCAACAATTTGTCAGGTTTCTAAAGCTCTGCCAAGAGCTGTTATTGATGGGAGAAGCCAAAATTTTGGCATCACACACCAGAAAAGTCACAGCAGCCATTAGAAAATTGTTGTCTGAGAGGAGAAAATGCTTGGATATGGATTTGACCAAAACTTAAAAGCAGCTTTTGCCCAAAGAGGAGTTTCCTACACCACATCTTCCCAGGCAGGTACAAAATTACCACATAAATCCATCAAACCACAGAACCATGGAGTTCTGTAACTCTTAAAGCTACAGAAATCTGTCTCCATATAAATCTATATATAAATATTTGCATCCCCAGGTCCCCAGTTTTGAGTCAGACCCCTCCTCTGCACCTCCACAAGGGACTCAGCCCCTCCCAGCAGGGTCACCCTGCAAATGAGCAAATCCAACAATCCTGTTAATGGGACTGCTCCCCCTAAAGAGGAAACACTCATTATTTACATTCTCTACAGGATTAAATCACTGCAGGCAGGGCTGGACCCCTCCTTTCAATATTCTGTTCCCATTTCCCCAATTTTTGGGGCAGCAGAGGTCGAGGGAGGGAGAGAAGAGTGCAGGGGTGAGGGGGGAGGTTCTGCAGGGCAGAGGGATGAGAGGAGGTGGCCCTGGGTGACAGATTCTGGCAAATTGGTGTTTTCTTCTGCCAGATTATCACCTCTCACATCAATTAAAGTGATAATTGGAGGGACATTAATTACAGAAGCAGCAGGGCAATGCTGGCAGATCATCCCAGTGCTGCTGGGCACTCAGCTGAGCCTTCCTTCACCCTGGAAATCAAATCCTCGGGTTTGTGGAGCTACCTGTGAAGCACAGAGATCTAAACTCTATTAGCTCAACACCTGACACGTTGTTTATAAAAGATCCTGAAAGCTTCATCCTTTATTGAAAGCTTCCTGGAGAGGGCAGTGCCCAAAGAGCTGTAAATCATGCTGTTATCCATGGAAATAGCAGGAAATAAAGGATGTCCTCATCCTGCTCACATCCTTCAAAGGGAGAGCAAAGCAGCAAAGATTTGTTTAAAGTTTCTTGCCCAGGATAACCCAAAGAAACCCCACAGCACCAGCAGGGCCAGGATGTTATCATGGAACAGCAACACCAATATCCAAAGGCAGATTTACCCCCACACCCTTTCAGGCAGTTAGGGAAATAAGAACAGGGGGAATTAACCCAGAGATTCCCTGGGGAGTTCTTCAGCATCCTAATTTTTGCAGCATAGGGATAAGAAATGATTCTTTAATTGTCTTTAATAACTCTCTCTAAAAACTGTAATCCTTTGGTGAAAATCATCCTGAGTGAGCAATGGATTCAGTTCCCCCTCCTTACCCAAGATCAGGAGTTAAGCAGAAGGTTCAGTCATTGTGGCCCTTTCTTGGAATAATTAAAAAAAAATTAGGAACTTTAGGAATTGATCTTAACAGATTCTTACTGTAGGAAAACAGCTGAAACCTTAATTTAAGCAGTGAAAATGAGGCAGGGTCTGGAAGGAGGAGGTTTGCTCCAAGAATGAGCCAACGTAGATCAGGCAGGGGGAGAAAGCAGCACAGAGCAGAGTGTGAGAGGGAAAGTGAGGCTGTGCTGGGCTTGGAGCCCAGTGAGGACAGAAAAGTGAGCAGAGAGCAGCTGATGCCCAGTTTGGGAATCCCTTGGGAGGGTTTGGGGTTTGGGAAAGCCTTTGGAGGCAGCTGCAGGTGGGAGCAGAAGCAATCCACCCATTTTCCTTGTCAAATCCAGGCAGGAGCCTCCTCCCTTGCCTTTGGATGAAGACAGGATTTCACCCTTTGGACCACTGAGAAAAGAATTCCTCCATTTTTACCAAGTTTTCATTTTTTTTTAAATCCTTTTCTGAGCCCAAGAAGTCCCACAAACAGCATTTCCCTGTGACTGCAGGCAGCAAACACTCCCTGGACCAGGTTTGTCTGCTAATTCCAAGCCTAGGCAGAAAATTCCAAGCCTAGGCAGAAAATTCCAAGCCTAAGCAGAAAATTCCAAGCCTAAGCAGAAAGGCCACGCTGGAACAGCCCCAAAATTCTGCCCCACTCCCACCAACCCCCCCAAACCCTTCCCAGCCTGTTCCATGGAAAAAAGCAGCCAAGCAAGGATATAATGATGCAGTTTTGCACTGCTCTGAACAATGCAAGGTCAGTTTGCAGCATTGAAAAAGGCAAAAACAACAGTAATAACCCAGGAAGAAACACAACTGACATTTAAAAGGATTTGATTGATGCTGTAGCCTGTGGGGGAAAATCATGGAGATTCAGATGGGGTAGGAATGCTGCTCTCCAAAACAGAGACTTTGAGACTGAAAGGTCTTCATCCTGGGAGGGGGAAAAAAGGAAAAAAATAGATAAAAAATTTCCTTGGACTTTTGTTCCTACAGAACAAGAGTATAATCCAACCCAATAACAAAAAAAAAAAGTAATGTTATTGAGGATGCAGCTTCCAAGTCCTAAAAGCCATAATGCATCCTGGCTAGAAAACAAATTTTCTCCACAGTATTATAGGATTTGAGAGCAGGAGATTTTGTCAGTGGATTTCGCATGATGAATCAGGGAAATTGGAGACTGAACCATCATTACATCCCCAGGCATCTGCAGGGAAAGGGGAAGGAAAGGGGAAATAAAAAATTGGAGAAGCACCTCAGGAACATTCAGGAAATCACAGGAATGTGGAGTGGAAATCCCACTGGGGTTTTAGGGACGGGGGTACTTGGGAACTAAACAGACTCAGAGGGGAAATCCAGCAGCAGTCAGGCACCACAGAGAAAGGGAAAATGGAATAAAATAAAGTGGAATAAAAGAAAAGACCCCTGGGTGTTTAGAGAGATGTGACAAACAGAAATCTCCAGGAAATTATTGAGACTGAATCTGAAATAACTCCACCAGCAACTGGAGCACCAAACCACCTCCCCAGGTGCCACATCCACGTGGATTTTAAATCCCCCCAGGGTGGGGATTCCACCCAGCTGTGCCAGGCTGGACAAACCTTTCCAGGGGGGAATTTCCCCAGACCTCTCCTGCCCAGGTGAACAGTCCCAGCTGTCCCAGCTCCATCTCTGAGCACCTGGTGCCTCCTCTGGGCTCCAGGTCCCTGCTGTGCTGTGGGGATCACCTGGGCACAGGGACACAATCCTTCCCTGCAGCCCATAAAAATGATGTTTTTATGTTGTTACAATGAGAACAGAAAGCTGCAGGCACTTCCCCTCGTGCCTGGCAAGAGCAGCTCCCTAAATTTCCCAGTTTCTCATCTTTGCCACTTCTCTGTACACTGTGCAACACACGTGGCTCAGCCTGGACAGGATATTCCAAAGCTTTTAAGGGAAAACAGATGCCTGAGCATCTCTCCAGCACAGCAACATTCCATCTCTCTCACATCTCACTGGAAGTGCTTGGGGCAATATTTCCCTGCTAAAAACATTGATTTTTCTCCTGCAAAGGCAGAGCTGTTGTGGCTCTCACACCAGCAGTGACTGGACAGAGGTTACAACTCCAGGTTTCAGTGCCTCATGAGGACACATAGAACGACACAAAATTGTTATTTCTTTTCATTATACCCACAAAGAGATTTGTGTGTTCAGTGCCAGCTGAGGTAGGGCAGCCAGAAAAATTCCCTGTATCACCCAAAAAAGCATTTGGAGCTGGAGATGTTTGTTTTCACGTTGGAGTGATAAATACAGAGGGAGAAAAGTCAAACTGCATCTGTGAGACACAAAAAAGCATTTCAAACAAAACTTCAAGGTCCCTTCCAACCCAGCCCACCCCGTGATCCCATAATTTCATGGCAGGAGGGTCTCAGGGAGCCACAGGACAGAGGAGTAAGAGGGGATTTTCTAACCTTACACCATCAAAATAATATCATTAAATTATTAATGAATAATAACGCAATTTATGGCTGTGAGAGGCTGAATTTTACACCAGCCCCAGCACAACACCCAGCCACTCTCCAGGCTTCCAAACCACCCAGGACTGTTGAAGTTCCCTTTTAATTTTGGCTCCAAGCAGCCTGGGAAGGTCTCTGGCTCTATTAATGGCTCTCATCTATCACTTAAGCCCAGAGCCACTTTCCAGCAGCCCTGTGATCAGGGAGGAAATGATCCTGACAAAACAACTTTGTTTTTGATGGCTTTCTAATCATTTTGCTATTGTGGAGTTGTGGCTGCCGTGAGAACTCTGTGATTTACAAGTGATTGCTGTGGGTAGGGGATGTCACATCCAGTGGCACCTACACAATTTAATATTTATGGGGGTGTTCATCTATCACACAGCATTTTAGGGAGCTGCACGGGCTTGATGGATGAATGTTGCCTGCTGAAAATGAGCTTTTCCTTAAGAATCACTGAATTATTGAGGTTGGAATAGCCCTGCAGGAGCAGAGTCCAGCCTTGGATCCCACCCTGTCCCCAGCCCAGAGCACCCAGTGCCACCTCCAGGAATTCCTGGGACACTCCAGGGGTGGGGATCCAACCCTCCCTGGGCAGCCCCTCCAGAAGAAGAAATCCTTTCTGAATTAATTAATTAATTAATAAGGGATTAATTCCTCTGGGGAGCTTTCCATAGCTCCACTGGAGCCCCAGGATCAAGGCCACACACTCATGTTTTACACACAAATGTGTCCCCTCCCCATTTCAGGCCCTCTATGAACCAAAATTAAATTATTAATAATCATGAGAAAGGCTGAATTCCAGAGGAGAGACTTGAGTGATTGGATCAAAGGCAGCTGAGGGCACAGGGGGGACCCTGGTGTCACCTGATGGTCACAAAGGGCTTTTCCACCCCAAAGGACTCCAGGATTCCCTGATGCCAGGATCAGAATCTGTCTCCACCTGTGCATCCAACAGAGCTGATTCCTTGGGGAAGGGTGCCCAGACCTGGAGAATTTGGGATGAATTTGTGATAAAGCCAGCAGCAGGGTCAGGTCAAACACCCAGGAGGCAGCAGTGGTGTCCACAGAGCTGTGACAGCTCTGAGAGCTGCCCAGATAAATCATCTCCTCCCGAGGTGATGGCCCTGCAGGGGCAGACAGGGTGTGCTGGGGTTTGCAGGACTTTTTAGGGGTCACTGATCCAATTCTCTGACACTGAGAACTGAAATTTTCATTGAATAAATTCCCAAACCCATCAAACCCTGCGCCTCTGAAAATATCTTCATTAAATTATCCTGCATTCCATTAATTATCCATACACTGGAGACAACAGAGAGCCCTTCTATCCCTTTTTTAATGGCAATAAAATGTTAGGGGTATCCCTAACCCTGCCTGGCACGGGGGGATCCATGGATCTCATTCCCTTCTCCTGGGGGTTCCTCACTCACTGGAAATGGGAAGGAGCAGCAGCCCAGCCCTGGATCCTGGCTCCTGCTCTGCTCCCTGCTGGAAAGAAGGTGGAACGTTTGTTAATGTGCTCAGATGTTGCAGATTTCAGGAGATTTTGGGCCACCAGGCACCTCTGGGGCCCTAAAGAGAGTTTATCCCATTTAAACCTCAGCCTGCAGTGAGTCCTTGCCCTCTTCCCTCTTTTCCACGCTGATTTCCAAGAGTTTTTTGTGCTTCTCCATTCCCATCCCTGCCCCAGCAGCTTTATCATCCTGACAGATCCCAACAAATTTATTATCCTGAACCAGGGAATGTTCTCCCTAAGCTCCCACTCCTCCTTTTCCAGACAGCAATTTGATTTTTCACTTGCACCCCCCTGGTTTTCCTCTGCATCCCCTTGAATTCCTGCTGTGCTTCATTCCATGGTCTCTGATTTCAAATAATTCCTTCTCTGGCTCGATCTGGAGAGGAAACTCCTGGGAGGAGCCGTTTCCAGAGCAGAGTGGATTAAGACAGAGACAAAACCTGCTGGAATTTCCTCGGCGCCGCCACTCCCGCTCCCACTTTTTCTTTTTTTTTCTTTTTTCCCCGGTTCTAAAAAAGGAAAAACTCTGTTGTGATCCCAACACCGATTCCTTTCGTGGTTCTTTTCTGAGGGAGATTAATGTGGATGCTCAGCCAGCTCTGCTGCTGTCAGAAAGTCAGGATTAATTACTGCTCCCAGGAAAACCAGGAGGAGTCCGGCAGCACCGGCGCTGGGTGGGAAGACACTGATGGATTTCCCTGGATATTCTCTGTTTAATGGCTTAGGGAGTAGCAAGCACTCAGAATTATGGAGATTTATGGTGGATTTTTCTATGGATCCAGGCTGGGTAAAGCAGCTCTGAAATCCAGGAGCATCCCAGTGCTCAGCAGGAACAGCCACTCGTGTGGGAGAGGGGAATAAAAATAAACCTCACACTGAAAGCTGGGTTAAAAATTAATCAATATTTACAGGGGAGGCAGAAAAAGGAAATGAAACCAACCAGTTCTCTGGTTTTGATGATAGTGGAATACTCACAGACCACAGTGCCTCTCAGACTATGGGATGAGTTTCCTCCAGTGAGGGAATTCCAACTCTGGGCATCCTGCAGTGCTCCTGGAACGTGCAGAGACACAAATGCCCGAGGCTGTGGGAATCTCAGATCCCACAAACATTCCCTGAGGCTCCCTGAGCACCACAGCTCACCCCAGGTGTGGCTGGTACAGGGGACACCAACATGAGGCTGAACAACCCAGTGGGCTTCAGCTGCTGCTGTTGGAAATCTGTTTCCATCCATTTCCCTGAAATTAAAAATTTAGGAGATTATGGAGAGAAAAAAACAGACAGAGTCTTAGGAATGAGGAAACAAATCTCTGATTGAAAAAAGAAGGGAAAAAAACCCCAAGTTATCTTTTAATGAATAGCGAAGTCTTATTAGTGCAGCCTGTTACAACTTCAAGGTTTGCAGCAGAAACTTCTCCAAGGGAGATAAATATCCCATTAAACCAGCCCTACATCCCAGAACTCCTGCATTTTAAAAGCACCCTGGAGGCCAGAACTTGCACAGTTCTCTCTGCAACTTCTGCTCTCCTCTGAAGCTCTGTCTCAAGAAGAAAGACTCTTTCTACTCAGGGTTCTCGTGGCTTCACACAGGCTCCCAATTTTAGCAGAAAAGGCCTTGCAAAGGAAATTCTGAGGGATGGGGGTGGGGGTTTGCTGCAGAAAGTGAACATTGGGTTTGTTGATGTGAATCCTGCTGTAGTTCCATGTTCATCCTAAAATCACAGAATCCCAAAGTGGTTTGGGTGGGAAGGGACCTTAAATCCCATCCAGTGCCAGCCCTGCCGTGGCAGGGACAGCTCCCACTGACCCAGAGTGCTCCAAGCCCTGTCCAGCCTGGCCTGGGCCCCTCCAGGGTCACTTGGACACGTCCCTCAGCCCTGGACTTGATCTTCACCCAGGGCAGGACCTGCAGCATCCCAGAGAAGGTGCCTGGGATGGGCAGCGACACCCCAAAAATTCCTGGGGAGGAGCAGCCCAGCCCTTCCAGCCACCCCATGGCTGCACTGGATCCTGGCTCCTGCTCTGCTCCCTGCTGGAAAGAAGGTGGAATGTTTGTTAATGTGTGCAGATGTTGCAGATTTCAGGAGATTTTGGGCCATGAGGCACCTCTGGGGCCCTAAAAAGAGTTTCTCCCATTAAAACCTCAGCCTGCAGTGAGGTTACCCCTCAGAACTCCCTGGGTTCTGCAGGAACCCAGATTTTCATCCACTTTTATCAATCAGATCCCAGAAGTGCATCTTGTTTATAGACACTGCTTTTCTTCAAAGAGCTCCAGAGCTTAATTTTGCTTTTCATTCTGAGCTGCACAGGCAGAGTCCCCAGAGATTCATTAGTGGCACCAAGGAGGCTCTTCCAGCACCTGGCACTGCTGAAGGAGGGTGGGGGATTTATTTTCCAGTCCTTCCCAGGGTCCAGGCACCAGCTCAGAGATGCAGAGCTGCAGTTCTGAGGATTAAATCCTGTTTTGTTTACTCTTGCTTTATAAATTCCAAAAGTTGTTTGAAATCCTACCACAGTTCACTATTAATCTCTCTCAAAGTTTTCCTGCCACCAGGTGGGAAATTTCTTATCACCAGATGACACCTTTTCCTGCTTAAAAAATGAATTATTGTGTGTTTCCAGGATTAGTTTCTCACGGAGTTTACAGTGGCAGTGTCACATCACACATTTTTGGGAGCACCCTGGGTGTCCCTAGCACCACACACAGAGCAAACCCTTCCCACCTCATCCTCATTCAGCCCCAAATCACAGATTCCCAAACTAAATTGGGTTGGAGGGACCCTAAATCCCACCCAGTGCTACCCCTGCCGTGGCTCCAACCCCAATGTCCAGCCAGGACAATCCCCATTTTCCTTCTGATTTTGGGGTGAGGAGCATTTACACCCCACATCAGCTGCAGCAAACCTGAGTACCAGAACATCTCGACCATAATTAACCTTTCAATTAACATATCCACAACAAATTTACTGCAGACTTGAAGGCATCTAAAGCACAGCTGTGCTGGCTGGAAGCTGGACGTGATTATTTTGGAGAACAGAAAGCTCAGCTTCCACTCAACAGATTTGCAGCAATTAAATCTCCACCACTGGCACTTATTTTACATTTCTTATCTCAGGAAATGACTTTTTTTTTTGACCAATTGGGCACCTGCTGCTTCTCAGCTGGCCCTGGAATGAAAGTGCAAAAATGTTGTTTGAATCATAAAGTTAGAAACAATAATCTGGGTGGAATATTTAGCGAGAGTTTGAGTTCCCCAGGTCACCACAGCTCAGGGATTTCCCAGGGGGCTGGAGCATCTCCAAGGATGGAGACCCCACAAGTTCTCCATGTCCATCCCTGGATTTCCATGCCACAGATCCTTAAAGAAATCCCAGGTGGTTCCAAGCACTGAATGGATTCGCCCTCAACAGCAAATTCTGGGATGTGGCAGCTTCCCACGACATCCCAGCTCCGCTCCCAAAGGATGCAAATCTCCAGTTTTGCATAAAATACATAAAAATGGTCAAATCCTGACATTTCTGTGCCTTCATCCTGATTTTTTCCTGTCCCTGGAAGCAGGCTCTGCCTTTCCAACCCAAATTAAACAAAGATCTGACAAATTTTCATGTTTAAGTAGCTGTTTACCCCAAATTTCCTGTCCTCCTTTCCCCTCTTCCCCGTGACCATCCCCTCGTGCACAGACTCTGATGTTCCTCTTTTCTTTTCCTTTTAGCTCTAAATCATTCCCTCTGGACTTCCACAACTCAGAAATAACAGGAACCAGATGCTGCTTTCTGGTTTTCCCTTCAATTTCCAAATTACTTCTAAATTGTGACCTTGCCTACCAAGATTTTGCCTAAAGCAAGGTTTTATTGCTGTGTTATCAACTGCAGAAAATAAACCCCTCACATTAGAAAAAAGAAGCAGACCTTTAATTAACTGTAATGATGGTTCTGGGGGCCATTATCACACATTCCAGCGTCAATAAAAAGCTTTTAAGAGAGTTGACAGCAAGTTCAGCCCTTATTCCTCCCTCCTCCTCAGCAGCCAGACTGAAGGAAAGAGGAAAACTCTCAGCTCCCTCCAAAAAGCAAAATTTGGAATATCTCAGACACTTGAGCAGTTGGTTGTACCACATAAATATCCTCAAAGTTCTCCCTGCAGCTTTTATCCACTTTAAAATGTAAGAGTATCCAATTCTTATTAATTTTGGTTTCATCCAAGGGTTTGGTGCCATCCCACCTATTCACACCTCCGTTGCTTTTCCAGGCACAGAGCAGGAGTGAAGCACAGGAAAAAATCCAAATTTCCTCCTGATGGCAAAGCATTCTCTGAATTTTCTATTCCATCACCAAGGATGCAAATCAGAACTGGTGCCAACGTTTTTTCCAGGCTACAATTCCATGACAGGAAATGGATTCAAACGCCGCATCTGGGAATTTGGGTTTTGCATTTAAAGAACCTCTGATTCGGAATATTGATGTATTTCTCCAATTTCCCTTGGTTTTCCCAAGTAATAATTGTTCCTCACGTACTTTTCTAATCAAATAACATCCACAATCATTCCAGATGGGAATGGTGAGATTTATCCTGAATATCCTGGTGAGTCCCAGAGTCCCAGCAATGCCTTCAGCACAGGGCAGGACATGTGACATCGTTGCTGCCATCCCAGTCACAAATTCCAGTCTCAATTTTTCTTAATTTGCATCCAAACCTTCCAAAACAGAGGGAAAGAAATGAGATTTTTAGAGCTCCGAGACGGCTCTGACGTCGATAAGGAGCAAACCCCTGCTACTCTGGAAATTAATGTTTTCATTCTCCAGCAACCCCAGCAGCCCAGCTGGGAAAAATAACAGAGGAATTAATCTAAAATACACTGCTTGACCAGGAGGAAAGCCTCTCAATATTCCACAGGAAAGGGTAGCCAGGGATAAAACAGAGGAATTGTGCTTTAATGTGTTAACCAGCCCCACAAAACTCATGTGTCTTGGTTTGAAAAGACAAAAAGGGGTCTAAGAAAGGCACGAGCCTCTCTTAAAATGGAGAATGTAAACCCTCTCCCTCTGAATTATTATAATTTTGAAATTAAGAGGCTCTCAGGCAAAGATATGGGAATTAGGAATAACAGTTCTTTACTAGGAAA
>JAODHX010000370.1:34639924-34643375 GCA_027576295.1 Cossypha polioptera | reverse complement strand
CACTTGATTTTATTTATTATTATTAAATTTTATTTATTTATTTATTTATTTATTTATTTATTTATGTATTTATTTATTTATTTATTTTCTGCTGCCGGCTCGCCCGTGCAGCGCTCTAATTCCCTCCCCTACTCCAAGTTTACACCTTCGGCGGGGTTGTGGCGGCGGCTGGAGGGCGAGGGGGGTTTTATTTTTTTTGTTTTTTTTTTTTTTCGTCAGCAGCGTTTCCTTTCACTTCCCGTCACAAAGGTGAGAGCCGCTGACCTTTGCTGGCAGTCCCGGCCGCTGAATTATTCATGTGATTGACTTTTTGTCAGTGCACACAGTTGTGCTCTGGGACATTTTATTCATTTACCTCATTTAAAGCGCCTTTCTGCACCTGTTCAAGTATTAATATCATGTAATTTGGGCCTAATGCCGATTTTGCTGAACACTCATTATATTTTTTATTAGCTATATTTCCAAACGATTATGTATGATTATTACCAAGCCTTACAAACAGCAATGGGTTATTCCCTAGACCTTTACATCTTCTTGTCAGGTTGTTTTCAGAAGCAAGGAGGATAAACATTTGACCAGTCCCAATGTTTTTATTCCTACTCCATATCCAACCAGAGAACTTAAAGCTTTTTCCCTTATGGCTTTGCGAAAGCATGATTAAATCCAACTCTGCAGAAGCTGTACAAATGCCAGCATTTATAAGGTCAACGCTTTTGTTAAAAATGCTATGTAAATGAGGATCTGCAAAAAGGGACATTAAATAAAATTAAATTCATTGTCTTCTTTAATGTCATTTACATTTTGGCTAAGCCCTGGCCTGTCAAGGAGGATTTTTTAAATAATTTTAATTACACATCATTTAGGGATCCAAGGTTTTCTATTCAGTAGCATTTGGATAACCTGCAAAATGGTGACTGTTTATTAACTTCTTAAATGACAACTTGTCATTTCATCTGCATAATGCAATGAAAACAGAGCAGTTTGGTGTCTTTTTTTTTTATTATTCTTATTTTTCTTTAAGATGTGCACCAAACTGCTGGAAGAACAGACCTTAAAATAGCTCAGCTGCTCTTTTGCTTTCAGCATCCTATTGGCACTACCAAGTTGAGAGTATATTAAAAAATTACGACTTTCCTGGGTAACCGGTTCTGGAAAAAATTGCCATCAGGAACCCGACATTGATTTTTTTCCCTCCTTAAGAAGGTGGTTTATTGTAGATTAATGGGTTTAGCTGCGAGGGATCTGTTTGCAGACAGGGGTAGCTGGATTGGGGTTTGAGGCGTGCAGGTACCAGCACCTCTCACCTGTTCAAACGAGGACACGGCACACGCCGGGGCTTTGAATACACATAAAAACAGAGCAGGAAAAGGCAAATCAAAGTCATCTCTGTAACTCAGCCCCCCCGAGCTCCCCCACACCCCAGAACCAGGACTTTGGACGTGCTTCCTTCTCCCTTCTTTCTTTCCCTCGGGTCATCTGAGTCACGGCATTTACATCGCTCCCTCGTAATCCCTGCTCCAAACCCGCAGCCCAGGAAATTGTGGGAATACCTGGGATGCGCTGGGGGACAGCTCCCAGAGCATTGTTCCCCAGGAAATCCCAAACGTGCTGGGTGAGACGGCTGCACCTCTTCCCCTTCCCCGTCCAATTCTTGATTATTTGAAGCCCAAAGCATTGCTCTGGCTCTAGGAGGAGGGAATAATAAAATCTCGTGCTTTTGTGAGAGAGGAAAAGGGGGGGAAGGGATTTAAGCAAAGCTGTCAAAAACTATACTCCAGGAGGGACCCTGATACAAACCATCCCGGGCTTCTGCTGCAGCCTTATCAGGTGAAAAGCAAAGATACTGCCAGAGCCTGTAATTTTGTTAGGATGCCTTTGATGAATTGGATTAGGTTATGGAAAAATCTTTCAAACTCAGAGTTCTGGTACGTGAGCTTCCAGGAAGTAAATAATTACTCTCAGACAGCAGATAATTAAAAAAAACAACCTGTGAAACACAAAGTGGTAGAAATGGGTTTAATAAGGCTCCGTTGCTAACGCAGAGAGATTTCGGGGGGCCGGGGGTTGGAGCAGCCCCGGTGTTGGGTTACTCGCAGGGCTGAGCAGGGAGCGCTTTGCCGGGCTGGAGGAGGTGGAAATTCCAGGCTGGGAGGATGGAAATTGTCACCGGGGATGCCAGGGGGTGATTGACATGCGGGGCGAGGGGAAGGGGACGCGGGAGCTCAACCTGCGCTTGGCAGCCCCGGCGGAGCTCAGGAAAATGAGAGCCATTCACGCGGGTCCCGCTGCCAGCCGAGCTTGTTTATCTTAACAGCAAATCTCGCAAAAAACGGTTGTGGTCAAACCTGTACAGCACAACCTTGTACTGGCATTATTAATGCCCTGTTAAAATAAAGATGTAACTGAAAAAAAAAAAAAAAAAAAAAGAAGCTAGAGCTGGGGAATTTTACAGGCTGAGGGGCACTCTGGGCTTTACGAGATGTGAGTTTGCTGTTAACTGTTTTGGTTCTTTAATGTTTTAAGCCGAGGAAAACTTGCTGGTTCCTCGGTGGATCCGCTCAGCTCTGACAGAACATAGCTGGCTCCATTCTGGGCTTTATTTTGCTATTGAACAAACTCCCCTTATTCCTGCAAGATGGAAAATATCCAGAGTGTAAACAGCATTTGTTCGGGGGAAAGGGAAGGTGTTTGTTCCACAGGGTTTGGGGATTTCCAGGTGGTGGGGCTGGAGGCAAATTAAAAAAAACTAATCAATAATAATAACAACAATAATAATGATTAAAAAACTCTGCCATACTTCGAGCAAAATAAAAGTTTCCCAGCCAGCAAAACGCCACGGAGCCCAGGGTGGTGTGGCACCCGTGCCAGGGCGCGGGGAGCGAGCGGCGGCGTCCGCAGCGGCGGCGAGGACAGCGCCGCGCTCTCCCAATAATTCACTAGGAAATGAGTTTAACATGTGTGGAAAGGAAGGGGCTTACATTTGTGTTGTTGTAAGACATGTAGCATAGGCCCAGCGAGCGGAAGGAGTCGGCTCCAGCTTGTCTCTCGTGAAAGACGAAACACGGTTACACATCTGGTGAGAAAGAGCAGTTCATTTGCCCAGACAGCTCGCTCTGCAGCCGCTGAAAGGAGCTATTTTGACAGAAACAAAGCCATGGGGGCTGGGGCAAGCGATTAGCGGGATCCTGCTCGCTCAAAACTCCTTGGCCTTAATGATAAAGAAATAGAAAAGGAAATAAAGAAACCTGGCCTAAGCCTCCAGCAGTGTTTAAGGAGGCTTTGGGAAAGTAGCAATACAAACAAGGGCTTCCATGTCAAATTCCCGCTGCACTTGGTAAAAGTTTCTAAGGAAAAAAAAAAAAAAAGGTTGGAAGAATAGCAGGACAAAAATTAACCTGGACGCTGAAGGAGTTATTAAAAAGCAAAGGTCCAGCCTCACTTCTGGGATAAG
>JAODHX010000370.1:34627424-34634924 GCA_027576295.1 Cossypha polioptera | reverse complement strand
GTGGAGGCCAGGCCATCTGAAAGAAATTATCCAGTCTTTAACATCCAGAAGTTTACAGTTATATAATGATGGAGAAAACCACAAACCCCGTGGGATGGCAAATTTTAGAGATACTTTTAAAATGAAATTATCCAGCCAAACCTACAAGACAACTCTCTTGTACTTAAGACAATAGCTGCAATCTGGAATTAATTTTTTTGTGATAGGGCAAATCCAATTTGCTTCTTTAACTGTTGATTAAGGAATCAGTTCTACAAGGCTGTCCCCCATAAGTATTTGCTGTTTATTTGTCTGTGGAAAGCTGCTGGAATCCCCTCCAACTGGGAGTGCTGGGGGAGACGTGGCCATAATGAAGAGCAGTCTGGCAAGGCTCGGTTCCTCTGACTGGGCTTGTTTGTGTTGAAGGAATCGTTTGCTTTTTTAGCAGCAAGCTGAGTCTACCAAACCCCCGCTCGCGGCTCAGGCCGCGCGGTTTAACGCAGAGCCCGACTTATTTACCCAGGGCCCGTTCCAGTGTGCAGGAGGAAAGGGTAATAAATAATTACTAATTAAACACGACTTTAAATAAGGGAGAGTTGCACTTGTGTTGAAAGCCCAAAGACTCTTCCAATGCGAGGAGCGAGCTTGAAAAAATTTAGGCAAACACAGAAAAATCCCAGCGGTTCCCGTGCATGAGCAGCTCAATCTCCATGGATAAAGGAGTTATTGGCCATGTGGTTCTCCAGGCTGAGGAGGGACTAAGGCAGCTGAAAACCAAAATAAAGCACAGGATGGGATGGAAATGCGTGGTTTACTGTGCTGGAGCATCATTAGGGTTCCCAAACGAAGCCGTGGTTGCTGCAGTGACTGTGGCAGAATCCGTGGGGCTCCGGGGAGATTTGAGGTTTCTGTGCCTTGGCTCCTTGGGTGGGAGCTTTCCTTGGAGCTGCAGCTCTGAGTGCTTCATGTGACAGTCAGTGACAATCTGAGATGAGAGTGATGTCATTTTTTATGCATAAGAGTCGTATTTACTTATGGCAGCCCAGCTTGCCAGACCAGATTTCTATGAGAAAAAAAAATAATTTCAGCTGTGAAGACAGTGGTGGTACCACTGATCTTATTAATTTTTCAAAGCTGAGGATGCAGAAACATGGCCATAAAAACACTGCACTTGACCTGGGCTCAGAAAGAGTTAAAGTACTAAAGGCATCTCACATTTAATCACTTTTTATCTCATTATCTGCTATTTTTGTGTGTGCAAGTTTTCTGCTCTCTGGGAAGTGATCTAAGTGTGACTTCCACCACTGCTGCTTGTGGAGCTCTAGAGGATGATTCAGCCAGCTGTGCTCGTGTGGGTTTCCCTGCTGTCCTTCCTGTGTACATCAGCCCCTTGGCACCCAAACCACAGGAAAAGTGAAATGAATTACCTCATGTACCATCTCTGAGATCTTTGGAGAGCCTCCTGCAGCTTTTCCAACACTTTACCTTCACACAGTCAGGGCTTCTGCATCACTGTGGGATTTCATCTTCTCCTCAGTCACTTCCAAGTGTTGATTATAGAATCATGGAATAATTTGTGTTGGAAGGGACCTTCAATCCCATCCAGTCTCCAGCCTGGTGGGACCCAGAGCATTTCCTGGGAGAAGGGAGCTGTACCTGTGCTGGGGTGTTGGAGGAAACCCCAGGGGATGCACTGCTGGGCAGTGCTGGGCTGGTCTGCCCTGGCAAGGTGGCCAGGCTGGCTGTCCCCAGCTGATGGCACTTGTGGACACCCAGGGTGTGGGTTCCTACCTGTGCACGCCCCCCATCAGTCCTGCACCTGCTTGTCAGAGGATCATGGAATGCTTTGGTTTGGAACAGACCTTAAAACCCATCCTGTTCCAAACCTGTGTGCCTCCACAGGCACACCCCTGGATGAGCAATAGTGGAGTTTTATTTGACATGAACACAACCCTTGGAGGCTCCACTTGGGGTCTCCTCTGATGCTGTTGGTCAAGCTGGCTCGGGCCATGTCCAAAATCCTGCTCTGGGAGGAGCTGTGTGTTTAGGACAGCCTGGGGAGGCCCCAGCAGAGCCCCAGGGAGCTGTGTGTCCCACCAGCCCTCCCACCCCACAGGCTCTGGTCACCCTCCCTGCCCCTGGGACATGCACATCCCACGGGGAATGCTGGATTCCCTCCACACCAAACAGCCCCCATAACCCCAAAACCCCTGCCAGTGCTCTAAGGAAGGAGAGCTGTGGCTCCCTGAACTGGATTAGGCCCAAAGTCAGTAAAACTAAAATTACAAACATAAAATAACTACTTACTGGCACAGCATGGATGTTTTCACACATTCCCCCTATTCCTCGAGCTTTTCTGAAGACAGTAATGTAACAGAATATGCTTGAACATATGGCAGAATTAACAATTGATCAGTTCTGAAGGTGATAGAAGATTTTATTCTGTGTGGGTCATTCCACGTGTGCCTGGCTCCTGGGGTGAAGTGCAGCCCCTCAGGGGTTTTCCAATCTCATTTACACCAAGGGCTGTTTGTGCCCCACCAGCATCCCCATACCTCCTTTAGGTGCCATTGAAACTCCAGAATAATTTAGATTTACAAACCACTGCAACTCCTCGTTGTGGTGTCTCTTTGCCTGTCGAGCCACATTGCACCATTGGTTCAACCTTGGGGTTTTTATTGTGTTTTTCTGTGGTTTCAGGAGAGCTCCCAGTCAGCAAAAGGAGCTCTCCCTTAATTTGCCCTGTTGTGATAAACAACCCTGCTGATTACCTATGATTCCTGTGGTATAATTTTCAGATTACTTGGCTCTCCTGGGTTCTGGTTGTGGAAAGATGCTTCTGGCTTGGCATGACATCATCTGAGCTCCCAAATAATCCCAGCCTTAATTACCTGCAGGTATAAATTCGATGTGTTCCACTCTTTAAGATGTAGATTCCTCCAGCTGACAGTGTGGCACAGAAGTGTAGAGAACCCAGTTCATTGTCAAAAAGATAAAGGAGGAGATAGAAAAATAGATGAATAAATGTAAGAGCAAGTTCTGGTGTATGTAGTTGCTGTAAGAGCAACCTTGGAGAAGTGCTGCTCTAACTTCTTTCCTGCCAGAAACTGTCCCCTCCAGAAGAAAATGGTGTTTATTTATATATTTATATATATGTATAACTGGAATAAATTGTCCCAGGAAGTAGTTAACCAAGTTGGTGTGTTTGCCCAAAATAAAAGTGCTGTTTAATAAATAACAAAAGCAGCTGGACTGACATTTGCTGCATAACAAGTGTCACTTTTAACTTATGTTAAATGCTTTAGCAGAGTGTTTCCTGGCTTCATTTATTTCTGCATAGTCAGAGGGGGTTTAATCCTGAACGGTGTATTTAAATCACTTCTGCCATTCAACTTCTTCCAGATCAAAAACTACCCCTGTTTAAAAATAATGCACTGGATTGATGGAAATGTAATTGTTGGAGGCCTTGAAGAAATACACAAGTTGGCAACTCTTCCCCAAGCCCTTTGTTGTTTCAGAGTTTAGCAGTTAAGAACAACACAAATACATTTTGTTTGTAGTGGGTCACAGGTTCAAAGAGACTTTGAAAAAATAGACTGGGGATAATTGGGTTATCAGATGCAGACACTGCAGGGAATTGAGCATTATCTGTCCCCAGTGTTGGGGCTCCTGGGTCACTTCCTCCCTGGCCAGCTCCCCTGTGCCCGAGACACAGCCCAGATGGCTGCAGCAGGTTTTTCTGGTGGCCACCCCAACGTCCTCCCCTCCTGCACCCTCCAACAGGTTGATTTTCTGAGCCATGGCCGTGCTCATGAACACCTTGCCTTGCTTTCTGCCTGCTGGTTTTCCAGCCTGGGATTGCTGGGAGCGCCTGGGATCCACGGGAGGCTCCCCTCGCCCTCCACTGCTGCTCCTCATTTCTGTCAGACAACATCTAACCAAGCTATTGACTTGCACTTTGACACTGCCACTGCTGCTGCCTTTGATTGCACTGTCAATCTCAAAAAAAACTCTTTCAGACCAGCAGCAAGGCCTGTAATAGTTTAACTTCGTTCTGCATAAGCTTTTTCTGCCCAGCACTTGCTGTTGTACTGCAGGTCTGGGAGGACACTTCACATCTTATAGAGAGTGCACTAATGAATTGCAATTATTTCACTATTTTTTGAGATTCTAAGGGGTTTAAGTATGAACAGATACCACATACTCATCTGAAAGTGTTCCCAGTTAATGGTGGCAGGACAAGACATGGTTTTGCACAGTAAGTTGGACATATTTTGAAGATGTCACTCCCTGCTGTATGGCTGGAGCTCCTCGGTGTGAGAACACCCACAGTTTGTGTTGTGTGAAGAAAAGAGCCCTGTGATTAGCAGGTTTAGTCCCTAATTAATGCATTATCTGTGCCCTATGTAAGGGGAGGTGTTGCTCCTTGAGGACTAGCTGCAAGAACCTTTCCCTGATATCCAGCCTAGATATAAAAATTCACCAATGCACTGAATTTATCTGTGCCCTCAAAGTACAGCCAGGAACCTGCCCACAACTGAAGAAAATCATATTCCAGGGAAGTTTTACTTCTCACATTAAAACACTGGGAAATCTTGCTGTTTGGATCTTTCACTGTTTGTTTGAAGCAGTATTTTGAATACTTCATTTTCATGTTTGGGATGGTGTTCAAACAGATGAAAATAGCGCTTTAAATCAATTAATCTTTGGCATTTCAGCTCAATATTGAGAATTTATTGGCATCTCCTTGCATCCTCTCCATGCTGGGTGTTTAATGTGAGCTTGCTTGTTATGCCTACTCAGTAAATTAGCATTATCCCCCCTATATCTGCTTGTTTCTGAAGAATTATTATACAAAGCCTCATTTTAAGGAGGTCAGACCCCTGCATGATGATTTGTTGTTCATGAATCTACTTTGTGCCAGTTTGTGTGTGCATGTGCAATCAGAAGTGACTTGGAGTGAGTGAGATAATAATCATCTGCTGCTGATATGAAGACTTCCTCTATTCCACTACCATGAATCAGGCTGATTCCAAGTGAATGAGATTTTAATCACCTGTCACCGCCGCCAGCACTTTCTCTATATTTATGATAATTTTTTTTTGTCTTTTTATTGAAATCAGTGTTGACTGAATCGAGTAATCCTGATTAGCAATCTCACTGTATGCAGTCAAGAGTGAAATGCATCAGAGCATTATTGGTACACTGAACATGCTGAAATTGGAAAAAAAAAAGGGCAGGCTAAGTGTGCAGGGGTGTTGGCTTGGCTGGAGGTGAGGGCTGGAAGGTGTGAGATCTTTCTAATTGCTCCCCAGGCTGGGAGGGTTTTTGAGTTGAGGCTGGGGAAGTTGTACTAAAAACCCCTAAAAGCTCTGCTTTTAGTTACACCTCTGGAAACTCAACTTCAGTGAAGTCATCAGGGTGGCATGCGTGGAAATTAGGGCCATTTAGGGCAGCCTTCCCAGGAGGAAGGGGTTTTATTTTATTAAGTTTTGTATATTAAAAAAATAAAGAAATAAATTTAAACAAGGGGAACAATATAACATTCAAACCCTGGGATTTGTCCCACGGTTTTGCTGAGTGAGTGACAATTATTTAGACTCATAGAAGGTGAGGGTTAATTCAGCTTGTGTTATTTAGGGTTATCTTTATTTTTAGGATTATTTCTCTTTCTACAAGTTAGTATTTTTTACATACCATGATTTTGTTACCACGTGGTGTAGGAACCTTCAGGTCTTTAATGGTGTGTGACATGTGAAAAACAAATGCTGTGAAAGCCCTTTTTATTCTGAAAAAGAGTTTGACTGATGGCTCCTTAAGTGGCACTGTCAGATCTGCAGCAGCTGGGATGGGCAGGAGGGGACCCTGTGCCAAAGCCAACAGGGTGGGGGGCTCTGCAAACCCCAAAAAGGGCTGTGAAACCCCCGTGTGGGGTTTTCTGGAGGGAAACACGATGGAAATATCCTGCTGGCTGTAATTCTGCTCTGACTGCGCTGCAATTAGAAATCTCAATATTCAATCCAGCCCTCAAATCACATTCTGCTGCATTACAGAGTCATATCCAGCCTAAGAAATTACATTTCTAATGGTATGATAAGTGCAGGAGTTTTGGACAGGAAAATAGTTCTCCCTAATGTCTGCCCAGGCCTCTTCCCCCAGCAGGGCTGCAGCCCTGGGTTCTCTGTTTATTTATTCCTTACATTGGTTTTTTTCTGGTTCCTGCTGTTTCTTCCCTTCATTTTGTCCAACTGTATTCTCTCTTTTCTTCTCCTCATTTCTTATTTTTTAGCGCACTTTTAAAAAGCTCTTACAAAGCACCTGCCAGCCCCCAGTGTGACCCCCTCTGACCTTGGCTCTGTCCAGACTCCCTCATTCTCCAGTTCTTCTGCCCCAAATTCCTCTGATTCAGTATTTTCCCATTCATTCACTTCCCCAGCTCTGGATTTTGTTATCTTTATTCCACTGCTAACATTGTAGCAGTTTTTTCACTTTCTATCACCTGGGTCACCTGATATTTTTTCATTCTCACCTGGTCAGCCTTAGGCTTCTCCTAAGGATGATTTTCTTTCTTTAGGCCTTAGAATTTCACTTTTTGTGCTGTGCTGACTCGTGTCCTTTCCTTCCTTGCTGTTCACCCGGTTTTGCCTGGGTTTGTCCCTTTTTTCCTTTCTGTGTGAGTCCTTCTCCACCCAAAGAGCCCCAGCTCTCAGCCTGTCAGGTGTCCCAGCTCTGCCACTGTCCCCTGCCTGGTTTTCCTCAACCTCGGGCTCTCTCTGGAATCCCTCTTGCTGAAGGTTTGCTCTGAAGTGAACTAAATGTGAGCAAAACCCAACATCAGCTTCAAAAGTTTGGGGTGAGGCCAGTGGTGCCAGCCCTGGGCTCTGTCACTGTCACCGTGCCAGAGCTGCCTTTCAATGCATCATTTTCATGGCACAGGCAAATTCTTGTGCCTTAACCCCAAATATTTCTTTTTCTCCCAGTAAAGGGAGGAATTTTTTCCCTGGGTGTCAGGCTTGCAGCATCCTCCCCTCTCCATCCTTCTCCCCATTTTCTCTCCTGCTCAAAAGGCAGCAGGAGCTCAGCTCCCCTCCTCCTCTGGCCACAGGAGCTCTGCCTGTCCCTGCTGTGGAACACAGCTGTCCTCACAGCCTCTGCACTTTGCTCACCACATTTATCCTTACAAAGGCTTTGCCTTGCCTCCCTCCCAGCCTGTCAGCTGGGTACAGCACGGGGCAGATCAAGGGAAACCAGCCAAGGCACAGGAGTGGCCTCCTCACCATTCCCAGGGTGTGAAAAAGAATCATTTGATCTGGGAGCAGAGGTTGTGGATGCCCACCCTGCAGTGTGGCTCTGGGAAACCAGAAACTGGGAGGGTTGGTGTTACAGGGACCTGCAGGAAGGGAGTCAGAATCCCAGACTGGTCTGGGATGGCAGGGACCCCAACTCCCCCCCAGTGCCACCCCTGCCATGGCAGGGACACCTCCCACTGTCCCAGTGCTCCAACCCCAATGTCCAGCCTGG
>JAODHX010000370.1:34613338-34620631 GCA_027576295.1 Cossypha polioptera | reverse complement strand
GGCTGCCCCTGGATCCCTGGCAGTGCCCAAGGCCAGGCTGGACACTGGGGCTGGAGCACTGGGACAGTGGGAGGTGTGCCTGCCATGGCAGGGGTGGCACTGGGGGGGATTTAAGGTCCTTTCCAACCCAAAGCATTCCAGGATTCTCTGCAGATCTGTTCTACAGCAATCATCACCTCCCATGTCTAAAGGCATGGTTCATTAATGAGATCCTACATTCTGGTTGCAGCTTTTGATTTTGATTTTTATTTCAATGAAGAAAACCCTGTAACTCAGAGGTGGAGGTGTCCTGGTGTCCTTTACAAATCTTCACCACAGGTGAAGGGCAGAGGATGAGACTAAAGCCTGTCCTGACACCACAGCCTGGTGCTGCCTGTGGAGTGGATGACCTGAAGACTCTGATAATTTGTAGGAATGTGAAATAAATTCACAGTCTTGCATGGAGGACAAAATGAATCCATTTGTCTGGTCCACTGTGGTGCAGAAGCCTCTTCCAGGACCAATGATTCCTGTGCTGCTGGTGAATGGGGGTAACACTGAGCACTAAATGAAAAATGCCCACAGGTAGTGCATGCATTCCATGCATTTTCCATCTGTTTTTGTCAAAGGAAACCACATTTCCTAGAAACAGTGAGCAGGGAGCTCACTTCAAAGTGTAAACAAGCTAGAATAAAGCACTTATCCAGAACACTCTTCCTTAAAGACAGGCCAAGTTTTAATTCTGTTTAATAAAAACATTGGATATGAGTGATGATTTTGGGTCCCTTTTGAAGGCTGGTGTGAAGAGCCCACCAAAATCTCCCGCGGAGCCCAGCAATGCCCAGCTGGGAGGGCACCCAGCCTGCAGCAGAGCAGGGGAGGTGCCAGAAGCTGAAGCTGCAAATTGCATCTCGTGGCTGTCATCAAACCATTATCAGCTTCTCCACTGCTGAGTCCTGGAGATAGCGAGAGCCACTGATCTGCCCCAGAAACCCTGCCCTGGATTAGGTGCCAACATTCCCACCTGCTCCTGGCCCATCTGCTCCATCTCCTCATCCCTTAAACCTGCCTTGTGGTGTTTGAGTGTTTGGGGGTTGAAACTTTTCACCACTGAAACTTTTCATCCACAGAACGTTTTCTGGGTGATGGGAAATTTCACATCCAACCAAGCAAGGGAGGGAAATACCATAAAGATTTTTTTTTTTTTTGTGTTCATTTGAATAGAAGAATTTGGATTAATTTGATGTGTTTGGAATCACAGAATGTGCTGTGTTGGAAGGACCCATCAGGATCGTGGAGCCTGCACAGGACACCCCAACAGCCCCACCCTGTGCCTGAGAGCCTTTTCCAAGCACAAATTTGAAGTTTTTGGGAAATCAGAGGCACTGCAATTCCCATAGAGAGGTCAGGGGCCTTCCTGGAAAATCTTGAGAGGTCTGATGGTGTCTGACAGACAAAACTGTTCCTCATGCCCAGCCCAAAATGTCCAAGCCAAAGCTGTAGGTGGTTTGCAGGTACAGATTAAAGAACTTGGATTAGTTACCCAGCATGGATCTCCTCAGGTAAAATACTCAGCTTTTTGATATATATTAGATATTAAAGCTGCCTAAGGGGGATCAACCATCAAATATTCCAGTTGTGGGACCTGTGGGCTTTTGGTGAAGGAAACCCTTCTGCATCTGCTGACCCAAAAACCCCAAGTGAGACCCATTTGCAGCTGAACCTGATCCAGCTGTGTGGAACAGGACTTATTACTGGAAAAGTTTGGGGAGAAACCCGGAATGTCATGCAGTTCTACTAATATTAGCTTTAGCAACTCACAATTATAATGACTAATTGGAGCCATCACTCATTGCTATTGAGTTCCCAGGTGAAAACTATGGACCAGAACCTCCATTAGCATAAATTAGCATTGGAAAGTCAATTAAGTTACACTGATTTTACACTAGTTTTACTGTCTTTCATAAGGCGGAGAGCAAAAAAAAAAAGGCCCATTTCTGACTTCAATTCCTCTTTTTTTCCCCCTTCCAAAGAGAATTTTGGTCACATTTCTTCAGAAGTCTCCAAAAAATCTTTCTGCCTTCACCTGGGATGGAGCCCTGTGGCTTGGCTGGGCAGAGCAGGCTTGCTCAGCTATTTTCTTGTTCACAAGGTGATTTGAGTGAGCTGGATTGTTGCTTTTCCTCAGAGTGGATAAAAGAGCTTTTTCCATGAAATATCCATCATGAGTAGAGAAGCTTTTTCTCCTCTCTTCTGGGGAGAAAGGGAAGATAAGAAAGGAAAGGGTAAAAATATGCAATGAGAAGACATTCCTTGTTTAAGGAAAAAAATCATTATAATTTGCATTATATTTATGAGTGTGTGAATAGCTGAATACAGAGCTTGAAAGCAGCAACATTTTTCAGTAGCACAGATCTTGGCAGAATGGAAATCTGGCAGAAAGGTAAAGGAAAAAATTCTGCAGGTTGATGGTGTAAATTGCAAGCACAACTCAAAATGTTCTACCCTGGCTTGAAGTCATCAGGGATGTTCAAGAGTGCTCCTGAAGGGAAGAGAGGGATGTGATAAACCAGTGGTTTATCAAACCTCTCCTCCAGAACTGCAGAACTAAGATCAGATGAACTACAGGACAGTGAAAACAAGAATTAGTGGCAGAAAAACAAATCCAAGAGAATTTCTGAGCCACACATAGGCACTGGTTTGTGTTTTCTTCCTAAGTTTAGCAAAGTGATAATTGCAGATGTGAAGCACTCAGGGCCTGGGGTTTTTTGGTAAAAGATTACCTTCCATCTGCAGAGCTGCAGCAGTGTCAGGCTGGCCCTGTGCCCCTCCAGGGACTGAACAAGAGGAGAGCACCCAGGTCTGTCTTGGACATGGTGAGGAATTCCCCACAGCATCATTTCTCATCAGCAGTGGCACCAAGGATCTGCCCTGGGCCACCAGGAAATGCTCAATACTCAGGCAGAAGACATGAGCTAAATTTTTTTCCATCTGAATCTTTTTAGTCTTTATAGTTCAGGTATTTCCAGGAATTCTGCAGTTGGGTCAGGAGGTTTCAGGGGTGGAGGGAGAGGTTTCCACTGAGGGCTGGCACTGGGGCACATTCTGTTCTTTGAGATGTTCCTGGGGAGGTCCTGCCCATCTCTGAGCAGCCCAGGGCCAAACACAGCTCCAGGATGTGCCCATCCACCCTCCCACTTTCTCTCAGAATTCCTCAAAACTCTTCACTTTCATTAGAAAATTTTTTTGACAGATTTCTTGCCTCCATCAGTGTGAACCAAGCAACACCTGACTGCAGTGAAATATTCTGGATTAAAATATTTTCCTCCTGGCTGTCTCAGCAAACATTTTCCTTGATGTTGACGCTCCTCCTGTGGAGCATCCGTGTCCTCCAGGTATCCTCCAATCCATGGGTGTCCCTTGGGGACAAATCTTTCTACCCAGATCTCCACATTTGTTCCCTCTTGTGCTGTCTCAGATCAGATACTACTTTGATTGCTGCTCTTAGGAGTTTTGGAGGCACAGTGGGATCTGTAAATATGGTGGCATCACACGTCTCCCATAACCAAGGAATTGGCATTTATGGAGCTGTTCATGGAATCCCAGCATGGTTTGGGTTGGAAAAAACCTTAAAATCCATCCAGTTCCATCCCAGCCATGGGCAGGGACACCTTCCACCATCCCAGATTGCTCCAAGCCCTGTCCAACCTGGCCTATGAGAGAAATATCTTTGCTAAGACAATTTTTCCAGTGCTATTCAGCCAGAACTATTTTATCATGGAGAAGATGGTTTTTATGGGTAAAGCCATCAAGAACAGACTCAAAACTTGTTCATCTGGCTGAGAGAGGATGAACTGGGAGCTTTCAGCTGGTATTGGCACACAAGACCCTTCAGACAAAGAGTTAAAGGGAACATGAGGACAACCCTGGGACTGTTTGGAAGCTTTGATAAGCGAATTAACAAAATTATTTGATGATCTCCATCAGTTGGCAAGCAGAGCTGGTGGGCAGGCAGGGAGGGCTGTGGCATGAGGATCACACTGCTGCTCCCACTTGGAGCCCTTGGAGGATGTTGGGAAGTGTGGAGGAGCCCCTCAGCTCCGGGGGTGAGGGCAGGAGGTGAACACGGAGCCCCAAACAGCCAGGGCAGGGTGCAAGATGAGCTGCAGGGAATTTCAGAGCCTAAGCATTAAAATAAAATAAAAAAAAGAAAAAAAAAAGTGCCCCAAATAGAGCCCATAGATGGTAATGACAATGTTTTGTTATCTTTATGTTGTTTTCTTTGCATGCTTGTTAAAAAGTGGAGTCAGAGTGTCTGAGACGGAGCCCTAACAAGTTCCTTCTAATCAGCCCCGGAATGCTTCTGTCAGGCACAAGAAAAATGCTCAGCTTGAACAAAGCTGCATTTTTCCCCCAAGAAACACATTTGTTTAAAGATTGGCCTGTCAATTTGTGAATCAACATTTCGGCTTTTTGCTCAGACATCATGCTTTTGCTTTTTTTTCCCCCAAGAAGGGGAAATAATACAAAGCTGCTATTTGTTGTTTGAAGGAAGTAAACTTCATCAGGTCGACTTAGATGTGTGCTTCAAATGTCACTCAGTACAGCTTTCTTGTAATGAAACGCTGCATACAGATTTCTTCCTTTAGGCTCAAGGGGATTAGACCCAGTAAAAGAAAAATTCAGTCTTCCTTGCTGTGGTGCATCAGAGTGAGAAGTTTAAAATCCACAATTTATTCAAATATTGATATTTCTACTTGTCAGAAGAGAGGTGCCTTGAAATTTCCACTGAGCACTGTTGTCAGAAGAATTGCAAGAAATGTGTCAGATAATTCATAAACGGAGTTCACGACTGTGAAATCAGTTGGGAACAGCAAAAAAAAATATTCTTGTTGATGTAGAATAGGGGCAATATAACAGAAAATAGCACTCACTTTTCCATCATGTCAAGCAAATGCTCAATTTGGGCCAGGTATTTTTTTTTTAAACAGCTTGCTGCTTCTGGAGGAGCCCACAATGCATGAAAAATGTGTTGAGTTGTGCTTTGTGGACAAGAGATGTGTTTGTTGGTTTTCCCCTCCCCGCCCGTTCCCATCCCACCCAGCCCAGGCTGCCGGGGTGGGCCCGTTTCTGCATGTGGTTTGCATTACGGCCTTAAAAAGCTGTGAACGACTGGGGTAATGATGTAAAGCTCGAGTGTAAATTCCAAACTGTTGATAGCAGCGAGGGAAGCTGAAGAAATTTTTTTCTTCGTATTTTTTAACCCCCGCCATGTGTTGAAGTCATCTCCGAGCTGGGGGGAGTTCCACGCACTCCCAGAGCCTTCTAATTAACAAAAGCCGCCTCCTGCTAATAGCAGGGCGCTGTTCTGCCGGGATTTTGGGGCAGATTTGGGCTCAGGAGTGAGTGACGTCAGGCAGCGATGCCGCCCAGCTGCTTTGTGGCAGGAGCCGGGAGCCGACAGCACCAACCGGGCAGAGAGCGAAAAACACCCCCGGGAAAACAAAATCCCTGCTGTTCATCCAACCCCGGGCTCACGGGGTGTCCCGGTGCCCCTCACATCCCCAAACCCCAGAGGCTGAGGTGCAGCATCCTTGCGAGCACGGGTTTTGTCATGGGCAAGTCCTTCAAACATTGCCTGGTTTCCATTGGAACGCATTAAAAAGGTGTTTTCTGAGATTTCAGTACACTTTCGGTACAAAACCTCTGGAAAATGGATGGCTTAGCTTCTGTGAATATTTTAGGAATATCCTTAATAATACCAGCGTTTTCTCAGTATAAACATAGATACTATAAAGACTGTAGCATCTCTTCTACAGTGATCACTTTCCCTTTTCTTTCTCCTTTTTTCAGTTTGAATTCAGCACATCCCAACTATTCCTCTGGCATTACACTTCTGTAGAGGAAATTGAGCTAAATATGGCAAAATTTGCTTCTCTCATATCCTAGTTCAACTCCCAGAATTAAGCTGGTTAATTTAACCTACAGCCTAAATTTGCAGAACACGTTTTTCCACGTGATGATTTTTTTTTTTGCAGCTGCTTGAACAACCCTCCCTGAGAACACCATTGCTAGAAAACCCACCAAATATTTCCCCCCCAGTATTTCCAAACTGGTTTATTTCTATTTGTGAGGTGGAAACCGTTCCCTAATCCCTCTTTCATTAGCTCGCTGTATTCTTTGCTTGCTCCGGAGTGGACACTACAAGAGGCTGACATCTTTGGCTCGTTAGAGCATAGATGCCTGCAGAAGCTGACGTTTTCCACGCCTGCTTGCAGCCTATTTTTCCTTTACATCCATTGCTTACTGTCTGCTCGGTGTCTGGGCGAATCTGTCATCTGTGCCAGAGCACAGCCCGCTGCACCACTGACAGTAAGAAGGTAAACGCTTGCTGCCTGAATCCCCCATTAACTTTGTGAAGCGTATTGATTTCTTGTAAAAATAATGATATTGACAGGCTTTCCAGGAGTAATTGTTTCCAGAGCACAAAGGTCAGCGCTGAGAGTGAAGGGTTTTGGAGCCCGGGTACTCCACAGACATTTGTGCAAAGTGCTGGGGGATGGAGGGAAACAAATAGCAACAGTTTGAGACTTTAGAAATTTAAGTACGTTGACAAAACACCTCGTAGGGGGCTGGCAGCATTATTGTACTCATGAGTCATTAATAGCGAACAGCTCGCCTTGGACAACGCCGGGCTTTGGCACGGGGAGATTTGTAGACAAACAATAGCAATAAAAGTCGCTCCAGCCTCCGCTGCTCTGCCTTGCCGGGAAGGAACCGGGCTGGGAGCTCCTCTGCTTCCCAAGCAGCAGCCAGAAAACCCCTCGGAGGAGCTGGGGCAGATCCTCCTGCTTCCCACGTGTTCATTAACTCGGGAAAAAAAAATCGCTTTCGGGAGAGGAAAAGCAAAGCCCTGGAGTTGCCATTGGCCTGAATTAATCAGGCTGCCAGAGCTAATCAGGCTGGTGGGACCCAGGATCCAGGGGTGTTAATGCACACTGAGCCCTCCCTGCCCCAGGTGTCCACACAGGGAGGTGGTTCTGGACATGGGGAAGAGGTTTTGGGTACAGAGAGGTGGGTTTGGGCAGGCGGAGGTGGTTCTGGGCACAGGGAGGTAATTCTGGGTACAACGAGGTGATTTTGGGTGCAAGGAGGTGATTTTGGGTACAACGAGATGGTTCTCGGTACAAGGAGGTAGTTTTGGTTACAAGGAGGTGGTTTGGGGTACAGGGAGGTGGTTTTGGATACAAGGAGGTGGTTTGGGGTACAGGGAGGTGGTTTTGGATACAAGGAGGTGGTTTTGGATACAAGGAG
>JAODHX010000370.1:34600838-34608338 GCA_027576295.1 Cossypha polioptera | reverse complement strand
GTGAGCTAGGTGATGGTTTGGAGGGCTCACCTTGGCCATCCAGCTTCAGTGAAAGGACTTCTGTGGTGGTCAGTGCTGTTCTCTGGGAGAACAAGATTTGTGTTGATGCTGGTGTGTAAAATAATGTGTTTTCAATGCATTTCAAGAAATACAAGTAAAGAATCGATGCCAATGTTGCAGTGAGCAACTCCTCTTGAAGCAGAGCTTCCCCTGTGGAGCTTTGCTTTGAGGCACTGGATGCACTCTGGTTTTCTTGAATGACTCCCAGCAATGGTGTGGACAGCACATACGATAATAATTTAATTATTTTCTCATTTATTTGACCTGTTGTAATGTCTGTGGTCAGGGTATGAGGAGGTGGACATATAAAAAACTCCAGGTAGCTCTGTGGATGGATGGACTAACTCCAATTTCCTTCATGTGCTTCAAGTTGGCCTCTTCTAAATCGTTCTCACAAATTAGTGTCAAATGTTGCCTAGAAATTTACAAAAACAGCCCCAAATCCCCAAAATCCTGCAGGAAAGTGCCATTCCTGACGGCAAATGATAACTGTCCAGAGCAGTCCCCCAGTATCTCCTTTTAACAGTTCCCAGCACCTCATTTTATTAAAGATTATGAGTCAGCAAAGCCAGTACTTGTGTTTTCAAGGCCTTAATTTAAATTTCTCAACTTTAACATCAAAAAGACTCTGTTCTTAAAAAGGATAGGGATAGTCAAAGGTGGAGAGGACTAAATCAGTCAGGCTAAATATCCTTTGGAACTGGAGCTCTACCAACAGGATTAGCATCAAATAACAAAAGTGGATGTTTTATACTCTGGGTAATTCATGGCAGGAGAAAAGCCAATAATGAATTTAAATGCTAGAATGGGATTTTTATTATTTTTTTTTTTTTCCTGTCGGCTGTTCCTGACTGGAAGGCGCTGGGCTGGAGGGCTGGAGGGCAGGGCAGTGCCTTCCCTTCAGAGCTGTCCTGCTGGGAGCCAGGCAATCCCCTCCTGCCCTGCCCCCCCACCAGCAGCAGGGATCAGGAGCCAGGAGTCACCGGCAACGAGAGGGAGAAGCACAACAGGCAGAGAAGGATCAAAACTGTTTCTCTAACTCCGAGCTCACGTATTAGGGACACACGGTGCTGCTCGCTGGAACCGAAATCACAATTTC
This sequence comes from Cossypha polioptera, assembly GCA_027576295.1. Taxonomy (NCBI): domain Eukaryota; kingdom Metazoa; phylum Chordata; class Aves; order Passeriformes; family Muscicapidae; genus Cossypha; species Cossypha polioptera. The sequence goes on along the minus strand of JAODHX010000370.1, from coordinate 34,607,179 downwards.
TTGATATTTAATTTTCTTTGGCTTTTAGCAGAGAGTTGTGGAAAACCCTGACGCCGCGAGTCTCTCATGGCTAAATTATGTGTTCAGAGTTAGCTGCAGTATAGATTTAGTCCTGCTGCTGTTGCTCAGAGTCCATTGTAAGATAATTTGTCCCACTCAATTAGACTAAGTTGTCATGTGAGAAGCGCTGAGCTCAGAGCCCTCAGAGCACCAAAGGTGCCTGGCTCGGAGCTGGCAGCTCGCAGGGGGCTGGAGCCTGCAGCCACAGCTGGGCTGGACATCCCGGGACCCGGGCTGGGCATCTCTGCTCTCCTCCCTGCTCCAGAGAGGAGCCTGGCTGCTTGCAGCCCGCAGCATCTCCGTCTTCTGATTCAGGAAATCGCCTGGAGAGGCTGTGAGCTCAATTCTGTATGGGCCATTTGCTTCAGAGCTGGACTCCAGCATCCTTGTGGGTCCCTTCCAACCCAGATAATCCGTGTATCTGTGAAGTATGTCAAGGAACAGGAGGTGGGAAGTCAAGCACAGACTGTCTCAGCCTCAAAGTTGTCTATTGTAACCTGAATTTTATCCAGTTTACGGACACAAGATCTGATAAGTCTTTATCAGGGTGATGATTCCTGTTGTCCAGGAGCCTTTCTACAGCTGATGCCCAGCACGGGTATTTTTCAAGGTGTTAATTGGGATTGTTTCGTGAAGAAGACTTGCCTGCACCTCCTTCTGTTCATTTGCTGCTGAAGTTCGGGGATATTTAGTGTCTGAGGGAGGAGGAAGGAAGGAGTCAGCCCTCCAGTTGGGTCCTGCTGATTAGTCTCAAACAGAATTTCTCTGTCTATTCCTGTCACATATATTCTGTGTCACCCTGGACGTGTCACAGCCAGTTTTCCAGCGTGGCAGAATCCTTCCCTGCCTACTTCCACGTGCAAGAGTCACCCGGAGATTTAATTGTGGGAGTGCTGAGCACTCACCTGGACTCTGCTGTGGGCAGGTTTGTGCTGGGTAACTGGGAGGGGGGACACAGGAAAACCCAGGAAATGCAAAATATAACCCAGATAAGAGTTTAAGGATACTCAGCTGGCGTGCAGAAGGTCATGTGTGGATAAACTGAGCTGTTGGTGCAGAGCTGGCCCAGAGGGCTCAGTGCTGGCCTGGGGGTCAGTCCCAAATCCCAGTGGGGGGCTCAGGAGAACCCCCAGCCCAGCAGGGCTGCTTTCAGTCTCTGTGTGCTCCACCCCAGCTGAAACCCAGCGACACAGAGCTGATTTCACCTCCTGGAAGGGCAACGCTGTTAATTCTGAAATGCTTCAACGTGATGGGCAAAGTGTCTATGAGGAGGCTGGTGAGACATTGACTTAATAAATGGCAAGGTTAGGGAGATGTGCCCTGTGGAAGTCATGGTGCTCCATATTTTTCAGGGAATATAAATGTGTGAGGTAATGTTAATCATCATTCTCCATCCTGGACACGGAGCAGGACAGCTCTTCTACATATGAGAAAGTGATAAAATAGCATAATATCATTTAATACTTATAAATCAATACTCTGTGGAGCTTCTGCAAGCATTTGTTACCTTGTGGGCAGTTGACAGCGAGAATTTCTTTAATGTAAAGTCTTTAATTTGCAGATATACGTTATTGGAAGGAGCAATGAAAAACTTGTATTTATTTTGGGACATTTACAAATTGATGTGCAATTCCATTTCGAATGAGAGCACAGATCAATGATTTTATCCTCCAACCACTATAATCATAATTTGCCAGTTGTTTAGTTGGAGGGAGTTTTTAAATTAAAAAAAAAAAAGATAATCATTACACCACCAACAAGACTGATTAATTAATTAGGCCTCGCTGCAATATTTAGCTGTACCAACTTTCAAAGTGTCCAGGATGAAGCTAAATTACTTGGCTGTTGTTCTGGCGTGGCATTTATGGTAATTTGTCAAGCCTATATGCAGTAATGGATTGACTCATATAACGAAGGCTATAATTGCAGCTGTTAGGTAGGGCCTTCTTTATCTCAGCCTGTCTCAGCCCCCATTCCTGCATGATTTCTTGCTGTGCCAAAGCCATGTGTGTCTTGTTTTGTTTTAATACATGACTGACCCAGGGTCTCAGGTTACTGGGGTTCCTGTCATACATTTAGTTCCACTCTCATAAAGCACTGCACAAAAAAATGCTGGAACAAGGTAACAATCATTGCTCAATATACTAAGTATAAATGTCAGAGTGTAAAACTTGACTGCAGGAGAAGGGTGGAGGGGGAGATAATAATTGAAAATAGGGCACTCTGAGCTCTAACAGCAAGGCTGTGAGTTATAAGGGCCACTGTGGCACATGCAATATGTCTGCTATGTCTTGTTTATCATTAAAAGCTTGATATCAGCCATCTGTTTATTACATATATTATGCTATATCATCATGTTTTGTTCCAGTGGCTAAAAATGCCCTTGCAGATGTTACCAGGTTGTGTTCTCTGCCATAAAGCACCTCCCCACCATGGTACAGCAGCACAGATTTCACAGAACAAAGCATTTGTTTAGTTCTTTGGTACTTTTAAAGTGTCGTCTTCTTCTTCTGTGATTCTTTCTTTACCCTGACAGGCCACTTACTCACTTTGAAAAGTGTCTGAGTGTGACAACAGATGTTTCACAAACTTATCTTTTAATAACTTACATAATTGAAGAAGTTAACAGGTTGTTCACTTAGTAGGGATCATTTATACAGGATTTTTTTAATAACTTGCTGGAAGGGGGAAAAAAACCACACTTGGCTAATATGAAGCATATTTTGCATTTATTATGGGAAAAAAAATTTCAGGTAGGAGGTGAGGAGACAATTTGGGAATTTTCGTTAGCTGAAAAACTGCATATTAAACATGAATTGTGATTTTCCATCTGGCCCTACTGGTTAGGAAGCTGCAGTTGGGCATGATCTTCACTGTCAATCAAGAGTCCCCAACTGCGAGATGCAAACCTCATGACGAAGCCCACCCCAACTCATTAAACCAAAGCAAACTGTATGAAGTGCGCCGCTGTGTGATTTTAATATTTGGTGCATGTGACAGGATCATTTTAGTGATTTGCAGGATTTATCTCCTCTTAAAAGTACTGCCTAAGGCTACTCTAATTGGTAGGAAAGCAAATTCCCCCTTCTCCTCCTGTCACTCTTTGTTTTATTTACTGAGAACTGCCGAAACCTATTTACACAATAATGAGGATAAATCACCGTGATGCTTTCAACACAAAGAGAAATGTTGCGTGAGTTGAAAGCTGTACAATTAAAACTAAATTCAAAATATTTCTGAAGTAGTGCCTACAGTTAGTGGTAGTGAAATAAAATTAAGACAAACGATGGGAGCAGACGCTGCCAATAGACGGCTGAAATCGAAATTCTCGAGGCGTCTTTTATGACGGACAATTTCATTCAAGATTGCAATTAAGTAAATGCGTGTAAGATGCTGACAGCAGCCCAGATGTTCCTCCTCAATGCGCGCGTGGCTCTTCTGTTTTTCTCCTGGATGTGGAGCTCAGCTGCTTCCACCACTGCTGTCCTGTCCATGGGGCTCCCACCAGGGTGGTGATGCTCCAGACTGGGAGCTTGCACCTCATCCTCTCTTGGATCCTGCAGAAGTTACCTGGGAGGAGACAGAACCTCCTAGCTGAGAGCCACCCAGGCCAACACCAAGGATGAGAATGCAGCCCCTGAAGCTGATGGCACCGTGCTCCTCAGCACAGCCCAATGCTGACTGAGATATTCCAGATGAAGATTTCCCTTGACTGGATTTCATGGAGGAGAACAAACTGCTGGGCTTGTTCCAGTGAATGATGAACCCTGACTCTGTGATGCTTGCTGGAAGAACAATTGGAGCTGTGGACACCACCTCACACTGGGCTGCTCAGACCCTGCTGCACTTTACAGAGGAGCAGGACAGTCCTGAAGTGCTTACAAAGCTCACTTTGGGGGTTGGAATCTTCAAATCCCCTTCCAACCCAAGTCATTCTATGATTTTATGTATCACTACCATGAGGTGTTTTATACGACTTATTTCGTAAACAACAATTAGAAATTAAATTCAGATATGCACGTGGAGATCTGTACTCGCTTTTGAATTTTAATCCATGCTGTAACTACCAGGTCTAAGGCAAAACCAACTTGTATTTATGAGGGCAAGTGACAGGAACGAAACCCTTTTTTTACAGCTTACGCTTCGTCTGCTCTTTAATTTGCCCTGCCCAAGCCCCCCGGCCTCAAATTAAACCATATCATTGAAACCAAGAAAACACCATATGCACCATGAAGGGAAAAATCACAGCTTTTGAGGACAGCCTTGCTGCTTTTATTTTTGCTGTTGCTCGGTGGTGCTGGTAGCAGTGGCAAAGCAACAGGATAATGCCAAATGGTTGTGCCAAAATGGCACCGGGAATTTGCTGGTGTTGGCACCACTTTGGTTTTACCCACGGCTGCTGCCAAGCTCCAGCAGAGAACAGAGATCTGCCTTGCTGTTAAGTGCAGTGTAAGATACCAATAAGTGTAATAATGAATAATTGAAGATGTATCTCTTATTAGAACACGGGTTTCACGTTATCTGTAAACGGACCTTCCTTCTCCCCGAGACGAATGGGAAATAAATTCTTTTCGCTGAAGACTCGCAAGGCATTTTTCACCAGTGCTGCAATAAAATACTTAAATAACCCGACAAAATTATGACATCAAAGTAAAAACTTATAAAATATTAAGGTCTAAAATGACCTTTTGCAAAAGCATGTGCAAATCCGTCGATACTGGTGGAGTTACTGCTATTTTTGTTGTCGGGTGCTCGTTGCATCTGTGTAAAATTTGAATAATTGGCTGTTGGGTTTAGATCCCACGTGATGTGATATCAGAGGCAAAAAGTCCATGGATGCTGATGGTGGAGGATCAGACCTCTGTGCAGCACAGGGCACAGAGCTTGGCCAAGTTATGTTGAGCGTGGAGAAACGCAGGGATGTGGTCAGAGCTGTGCTCATCCATCAGCCCAGTGGGCAACCACCAGCCCCGTGGGCAACCACCAGCCCTGGGAGCTGCTGCCACAGGGAGCTGGATGGGTGAACCCGTGTCCACAGGAAGGTGGATGGTTGGATCCACACCCACAGGGAGCTGAATGGTGGGTCCATGGCCACACACATGTCCAGGCTGCTTCCCAGCAGATCCCAAATGCCTTGGCCAACCAAGCTCGTGGGGTGGCACAGAGGTCACAGCAGCCTGACCACTGGGACAGCCACACTGGCAGTCCTGGGAGGCTGTACTGGTTATACTGGTTGTTCCTCAAAACAACATCCCCAGATGGGCCCTGCCTGTCTCATCCCCTGGCCAAGGTCGATGAGTCATTTTAAATCCTATTTTTACTCCTTCCCTCCTTCCCCCAGATTGCAGGCAGGGTTTTGTACACTTATTTCTTTGTGTCCTTCTGCAGCTGGTGCAGTTGCTTCCAGACATCAGGATTAAAATTTAGTTTCCTGGTTGCTTAATTGGGAAGTGGCAATCCATCCATTTCCATTTGCCCTCTTATTTCCACACACGTCATTTATTTGCAAAAAAACGAGCCTGAAGTAAGCACGGGGTAAAATGGTAGAGCTGAAGTCTATTCCATAATCTCTTTAAATAATATTTTAACTGTAGGTTTCTTTCAATTTCGCTATTCTAGAACTGATTCTAAATGAACAGTCTAATGCCTAATACTACTATATGCTTTTTTAGCAGAATTTTGCCTGCAGAGGACTTATGATTCTAGCCCCTAAATTTATGAAAATATACTTCAAAAGCACTGCACTTTTCTCTATACAGTGCATCTTGACAGTTTAGGTGATGACTGCTCAGTTATACTGAAAAAAAATTCAGATAAGCAGATTTTAGCACATTTACCATGTCTTTTAACTTCATCTGACACTGTTTGGATGGAGGATGAGAGAAGTATATTTTTATATCCCATGGGAGTTACTTTATGATGACTCTTTCAAGGTGAATATTGGCATTTATTTAGCCTGAGCAGAAAATAAAAAAGAACATATAGGAGCATGAATGTAGAAACACCAGAGTCAGCAAAGAGTCATTTATTTTGTTGCTTTGAATTGCTATACCTCAAACATAGCTAAATCTAAGTTAATTTAAAGTTTCTCCTGAGAAATTCGTATCAAATTAAAGTGTTTCTCTACAGTGATGACAAGAGCAGGGAATACATCTGAATTTCATCCAAATTATGGTCTATTTTTACAGTCTCATAAGATTTCCCTTTGTGGATCCTATTCTGCAGTCTTTGAAAGAAAATTAATTTAACTAATGACAACTTAGAGTAAAGCATCAATCAAA
>JAODHX010000370.1:34570838-34578338 GCA_027576295.1 Cossypha polioptera | reverse complement strand
AATCCACGAGGAGCAATACTTAGCATTCCTCGTGCACAATTCATTGGAGAATTTCCGAGCAATTTACAAACATTAGCTCAATAATCCACACAACACCCAATTGTGATTAAAAAAAAAAAAAAAAAAAAAAAAAAAAAAGAGAAAGATAAGATACTGCTCTTCAGCCTGGATGTGGCACTAAGGAGCCATAAAGCTGGAGGCTGGTCCCAGCTCCTGGGTCCCCAGCACTGGGTGGTTCTGAATGGAGCTGGGCATCAGCTGGGCTTGGCACAGACTCACAGTCTGGGTGGTGGAAGCTGTGCAACACCAAATAGAGGTCTGACAGAAAGGATGTTACCTTTAGAATAGTAGAATTGTGGAATGGTTTGGCTTGGAAGGGACATCAAAGATCATCCAGGTCCAACCCCCCTGCAGTGGGCAGGGAACCTGGCCTGTAATCAATTGGTCTGGGGAGAATAAGGATCTCAAACGACAACAAAAATTAAAAATTAATCCAAAACACCAAAAAACCTCCAATACATGGCAGATAAAATTAGGGAGAACTTGTGGCTAACACAGAGGCAGTTTCCTGGAGTTGCTGATAATATTCCTGCAACAGCATCCAGAACACCTGAGCATCTGAGCTAAGAGATCATGTCATCCACCACAGAAATCCAGATCTTCTTCAGCTCGACAGCTGAAACCCCTTTACAGGTTTTGGGATAGGAAGTTTTAAAGAAATGTGCATTCAGCTGAACTGACAGCATCGATTTATTTATGCAGTTTCAGTAAACCTGCTTGTTTCCCTGCTTGCCTCTGTGATATGAGAGATTGCTCCTCCAGCGTTCGTGTCCTGGGGTAACATCAGGGTGCTGCTCAAGGTTTAATGGAGAAGGAAGAGCTGGGATTAAAAGCAGCAGTTTCTGATTTGGGGATGCTCCCATAATGCTCCTGTATGGCCCTCAAAGCTTCTCAGGAGTGAGTGAGATGTGGTGCAGCCACCTTTGCTCTTTCTGCTGGCCATGGCAGGTCCTTGTTGGGTGCTAAGGAAGGGAAGATGTTCCTGTCTTGCCTCCTGCCAGGAATGCTCTTGGCACGTGGACACTTCTGTGAGGTGTGTGCAGCAAGAACAGTCCCAGGCACTTATGAAGGCTGACATGAGTGAATAAATCAAACTTGTTCATATTCTGAATGTGAAAGCATTGCTGTCCAGCATGTACAAAATTGGACTGAAGCATCTGAGGAACTCTGGGCGAGGAGAAAATCCTGAGCTTTGCTTGTCATTAGTGGTCAGTCTTTAGGCAGAAAACCTAATTAAAACATGGTTTTATTATGAGAGATGAAAACACGAGTGCACAAATAAAAAAAGATGATGTCAGGCTGCGAGTGTCCTCCTGAGGATCCCGTGGTTTGCTTCACCTGCAGGGTGGAGACTCCCCAGCTCAGCTCGTTCCTGCGGTGCAGAAAGGAGTTTCCATCTTCCCAAGCTTTCCCCTTCCCTCTAAGTGCTTGCTGTGCTCCCCTGGGGCAGCGCTGCTGCAAAAACGGTTTATGGGGAGATGCCTGGATGATAAGGGTTAGTCCTAAATAATTGCTGGTTGCCGCTCCGCAGAAATAAGCTGGATTTCGATCCCTGGGCAGAGCGACTCCTCACAGCTGAAGGCTGGCAGAGGTTGAAGAGGTCGTAAGACAGGGCCTAATTTGCCATGTTCCTTCCCTTTCAAAAACAATGAGGGAGCCAGGCCTTGCCGGTGGGCAGATCCTGCCTGGATCTCCCTGGAGTCAGCAGGAGTTGGATCGAGTCCCTTTGAATAGCGAGAGTTTCCAAACCGGAGGCAAAGCCAAGTGCTTTTCAGAAGATTGATCATTACCTCTGGAATTTTTCGACGTAGAGGTCATTACTGCTAATATAAGTTGTGAAAAAAAAATGAAAAGTATTAAAAAAAATAGAGACAAATTCTCATCTGGTGTAAGTCATTGCCTTTGAAGTCAATGAGTCATTGAAATCAACTTTCCCACACCGAGCTAAGGATATGGCCTGGAGTCAATACATTTGTAGTTGTTGAAAAATTAAAAATATAAATTTGCCTTTCCTTGGCAATAATGTTCTGTTTATGACAGAGATCATATGCTTTAAAATAAGTTCATTAACGAATAGGAAAGTAATATTTCACTACCAGTATTCTTTTGGGTATAACTATTTATGATTAGATTTTATTAAACTTTTTAAAAATTGGATTTACATTTTGATGAATCTAATAGATTTCAATTTTGTATTTTTGTAGATTCTTTCTAAAGTTTTTCCTCAAGTGCAATCAGAACTGTTTGAAGAATGCAGGCAACCCACGAGACATGCGAAGATTCCAGGTACAGATCCCTCTAAATGCATAAATGATGTATAAAAGACTTGCTCACATCTTCATCTTGAACTTATGAGAAAACACAGTCAGTGCTTCCACTCAGTGTTGTTCCAGTGCTTAAAAAAACTGCTGTCAGTATTTTACAGTTCCCCCATTAATTTAAGTGCTGGTTCTGGAGTTCTGCCGTGGGCTGTCATGGATCAATGTTGGAGCAAGTGGATCTTTCCTTAAGAATTATTTCCCTAATTTTCCTCCCTGCTATCACCTGGTGTTGTAGTGTGCTGTTTGCTCAGACCTGCAGAGGTTTTATGTAGACTGAGCAGTTTGATCTTATTTTAAGAACAGGACTATGGAGCACAGGGAATTTGGAGCTCACACTTCTCTGGTTCACAACTTGTAGATCCAGCAGTGGTGGCCCAACGCACAGATTTTTATTTCAACTGTGTTAGAAAATGTTTAATACTTCACTTTCTCCTTGCAGCTTTTGAGATATCCTGTGGTGAATCATAGCACTACAGAGAGGCAGCTGATGGGATGGACAAATTATTTCCTTGGTATCGGGGGTCATTCGAAAGGCTCGTTAGGGAATAACTGCCTTTTATTTCAAAATATTTCACAATTATTCATACTTGATTCCAGCAATAAAGTAGTATTGAGATGTTCAGGACTTTCTCAGTTTGGAGAAGAATTACTTGTGGTTAAACTTGATAGCAAAACATGTGACATCTGTTTTCATGCCCAGCCAACCAACCGGGGAAGCCAGCACCCTCGAGCCAGCCAACAGAAAAGATCTGTAGCTGGAAAAAAAGAAATATTCCTTCCAAACTATCGAGCCAGGCTTCCATTTTTCATGCATCTCAGCTTCACGTGGCATGGGTGATATTGATCCATCTGAACAGAACAGAAGGTCAAACCTGGAATGAGTGGAAATGTCCTCTTTGTCTCACTGATGACTAAATGAAGCATCAGTCACGAGTGATCTTGTGGTCGACAATGGAGCCAGTAGACACTAGAAAGACTTTCCTGGGTCTCTTTAGCTAATCTCCCTGCCTCTCAGAAGATTTAACTGGACTTAACAGGATGTCAGATCTTGAACAGTATTTTTACCTGGTTTCCCTGCCTCAGCACCTTTGTGGAGGTGCGCTGCAGGAGTGAGGCGATATAACAAAGCGTAGCACGTCGACTTTCTTTTGCTGAACTACAGTATTTTCCCTTGGTGGCTGACCTATATAGACATGACAGAACAAAAATAGTTGTCATTTTCATATACACCTTGCTCTGTCTCTTTAATACACCATGTTCTAGGAACCAAACCCAGAAATCCTGGCTGGAAATCACACCTCCATGTTTTGCAGTATTTCTGGAAGCCTGGGAATCTCATTAAGAGTGAAAGAGGATAGCCCAGTGGCCTGGCAGCAGCTCTGCGGCCGAGCTGAGCGTGCAACCTCAGCACTCTCCAAAGTGGATGTTGACAAGGGGGAAAGTGTCCACTTCTGGGAGGAGAGAGCTGGGGAAGCAGAGCAGCCTGGCAGGGAACTGCCCTCGGGCTGTTCTAAAGGGTACTGCAGATGGCTGTCTCCAAGGAGGCAGGATACACAGAAAAGGTGCTGTGATAGCTGAGAGCTAATTATGGCTTGTGAATAAGAAACAGGATCAGAGGTGATCCAAAACATAGAAGCAGACAAGAATTTTCTTCTGATGCCTTGGACCAGCTCAGTGCAAAGGAGGCTCTTCTGCTCCCCTTCCATTTGTGCTCATTAAGTGTTTGGGTTTAGAAGCTGGTGGGAGAACCCTGCAATCACCTTTGTTGCAACCAAAATTTAAATAAATGGAAGGTGGACACTAAAACTTGTCCTACCTTTGGCCACCCCCACCAGCTGGGTCGATAAGCTCTGACTTATCCAGTGACTTTATGGACTCAACTCGCCCCAAAGGAAACGGAGCGGCCGCTTCCTTTAGAAAACCTGGAACCACAGCCAAGGGCCCATGGTGGAGTATTGAAATAAGATGTGAATGTCAGTCTGGGATAACAGAGACCCACCTACGAGGCCGAGCTCCCACACAGCCTGGCTCAGCTCACGGTTTCCTCCCCGGCTGGTGCGCTCGCTTCCGGAAGGAGTCCCTCAGCTCCATTGTGGAGGTGTTTGCCCCAGGAAGGTTGTGCCTTTTGCATATGTTCCTTTGCCATTTTCCACTGAGAAGCAGCTGGAAGCCAAAGGAGGCCCTATCCATCATCTCTTCTATGGCCGGACTCTGAACCTGGACACAAGAATAGGAGCCTTTCACTCAAAAATAAAGGAGGAAATTCCATTGACATACCAGGGTCAATCACCATCCAAATGAACTTGAGAAGGGATACTTTTCATGGATTGAAAACACTTTCACTATTCATATTCAACTCGGCCTTTTCAGATGCAAAAAAGTTCATTATCAGACATTAAATGTAATTGTAAAACTGACCTGGAGATCATTTACTGAGGAAAAAATGGGGAGTTACGACGGTTCCTGATTTATTAAGCTTTTTTTATTTGGAATCTTCACAACCCTTCATTTGAAGACAGTCTCAAGTGAACAAATTTTAATTAGATAAACTATCTAATCAATATATCAACAGATCAATCAAAACAGCAGCTTTTAAAATGAGTGGCTAGAGGGGTGTTTCTGAAACTAATGGCTAGAAGAATATTTCCCTGAATTGAATTCATTTGTTAGCATAATAGGAGATTAAACTCTAATTAGTGTAGCAGGTTCTGAAGAGAAACAATTGTGAGTTAAAAATCACCAGTGATCGCCACGTAAACAAAGATGTATTCAGAGATGTCATTCACTGCGTTTAAATAGAAACAGAAAAGTAACAGGATGTTGTTTTGTCTTACGAGACCTGATTCGGGGAAAATCTGCAGGATTTTTGAAATGCGGGGTTTTGTTTTCTCTTCCAGGTTGTTGTATCAACAACAGTCAATGTGGATGGCCACGTGCTGGCTGTCTCAGACAACATGTTTGTACACAACAATTCCAAACACGGGAGGCGGGCTCGCCGCCTTGACCCCTCAGAAGGTACGGCCCCTTCTTATCTGGAAAATGGTAGGCACACATTTACATGTCCTTTTTTTTTATTTGCAATGCTTTATTTTATTTTATTTTTTTAATTTGCCTTTTTTGTTTTTTTATTTCACCATACTTTATGTCGAGACACCACTACATTTACTTTTACATCATTTCTCCTCTCATCCATCAAAGCATCCATTAAAAAAAGTCCATTAGTATTTCTCAGCCCTTGTCAACTAGAACACGGACACTTCTGAATTTGCTTCTGACTTCTTTCTTTATTTAATACTTACAGTTTTGCAGTCACAACCAATTTTTCATCTTTTCCTATTTTATTTCTTCTCTCTTTCTTTTTTTATTTTTTTTTTATTTCAGTCTTGTTTTGCTTGCAGCTTTTTCTTGCTCTTTAATTTGACTTGATTTTATTTTGGCTTGTCATATTCCTTGATCCAGAGGTACAGTCTCAGGTTATGTATGCAAGTTTAAGTGGATGGTAAAAACATGACCGAATCCGTAAAGAATTTACTGTGAGGTCAATTTCCTGTGCCTGGGCCTTACTGCAGATTACGGCAGGAGGGGGTTTGGATGAGAAAAACAGCATAAAATGTTTTTCTTCAGCCTGACTCAATGTGATTGACTTCTTGCCTGAACTGCTAAAAGAAGATAGGCTGAGATGAAGAGGAGAATGGAAAGTGTCTCTGAAAATCCAGAATTGTGAAATCCTATCTTTTTGGAGCCCATCAGCCCCTGAATCACTCACACACGATTGCAGCTGCGTCTGGACACGTGCACACATGTATTTATTGTCCTGCAAAGCCCAAAATAGCAATTTGGATTTAAATATCACTTTGTTTGAACTGTAAAATATACCAGTGCAGGGATGCAAACCAGCTCTCAGGGAACCTCTATTTAATAACGTTAGGATAGGATAGGATAGGATAGGATAGAATGGAATAGAATATTTTCAGTTGGAAGAATCATCCAGTCTAACTTCCTGAAGACTTTAGTGTTGCCAAAAATTTAAATGCACATTTAAATACATTTAATTTTAATGCATCTTGAGTTCTGGAAGAGTTAGATTCTCAAACCTGCTGTGACCTGACACGCTGGGCCATGCACACCAGTTTCCACGGGACTCCTCTTGCGAGTTGTTACTAACACATTGACAGGATCATGGCTTTTTACACTAATAAAATTAATTAAAGTGATAACAATACTAAGCTGCTAATACAATCACTGTCGTTTTACGTCTCAAATAGTATTTACCAACGGGCAGGGAGGGGAATGAATGAGGCCAGCACCAACTATGAGAAGGAAACGCGATCTAGACATCAAAAAATGGAAAGCGATTCACAAATCTGCCTCGGTCCGCACACACACACAACCCTAATTTGTTTTTCTGCATTAATAACTAAGGTATAAGAGACCAAAAATATAATAATTAAAGGTCGCCCTGAGCACCAGAGTCATTATGGTCTATGACGTATTGTTTATCTCTTTCATATGCGCGGAAAGTAGGTGTGTGTTTTGCCTAGCAACCGTCACTAATGAGGTTCACAATTAAGAAGGCTGAATCCTCTCCCCTCGTCCTCTCCTTCCCCAGAGAGCCAGAACTAGCAACATTATAGGTTCAAGTAAGCATGCTCAGCCCTGTGGTGTTAGGTTTTAGTCTAGGTCCAAATTCAGCCTCTTCTAATGAGCTATTATGATCTTAGCAAAACACGAGTATTTATTTTTGTAAGCTGCATGAAAAGAATTTGACTCTGAGCAGCAAATATCGCTTAGAAAAATAAAGGCCACTTTTCCATGCTACAGGAAAATCTACATAAATGTCACTTACCAACAGCTCCTTTTCTTGGTGATACGGTAATTGATTTGCTTTCTTCAAATGTTAAAAAACACAGTGCCAAATCCTCTTTGCCTAACATCCCATAAATGCTCAGTCGAGTAAGCTGCACCGTTGCAAATGAATGTGAAAATCTGAACGGCTGCTCCTTAAAGTCTTACTTTTAATAACAATGATGGTAAGGAAACAGCTCAGAGTAAATAAACGCTGCTGGAACGGGGCGGCAGAGAATCCTGGCGCCCTCGAATGGAGAAGGGAATGGCAGGG
>JAODHX010000370.1:34563338-34565838 GCA_027576295.1 Cossypha polioptera | reverse complement strand
CTGGTGGTAGCTGGACCTCAAAAGACCTGTTCATATGGGCACCCAGGAGCTCTGGTGCCCATCCATCCTCTTGGGTCTCAAAAATGTCCCCATGTCCCATGGGATCCAGCTCCCTCACAAGATGTCTGTTACTTCCTGTTTTCATATTGGCCAGAAATAGATTAACAATGGTATTTCCTACTCTCCTCCAGCCAGAAAAAGGAGTTAAGAAGTGCTCAGTGATGCAAAATATTTTTCAGGCCATCTACCAAACTTCTTGAACTTCCCTGAAGGTTCAGTTGGAGTTTTAGGCATCGGTTCAAGGAGCTGTTGTTGGTTCCAAATGACTTTATCCAGCCCTATTCACAATCTGTCTCTAAAGATTCCCTCAGACCTAAAACTCGGGATACAAACTCACAAGCCTGGGAATGATTTATTTATGCCAATTCTTTTAAATACATTTGATTTTAATTTACAACAGCTCAAGAAAAAGTCGGAACTCTGTGGTTTTGCAGTGGTTTTAATGTGAAAATTATTATTTTGGGATGAAGTATTGCTGGCTTTTTATCTGAAATGAGTATTAGAGTTCTTCTGGCATTTACCAATGAATTCAACTGAGGTGCGGGGAGGGAAAAGGGAGAAATAGTGATTTAATTTACTGTACTTTTGGATGAGGATTCTTGGTAATAAATTTGATCTGATGAATCAATCTCTCTTTTGAAAACAAAGAGCCTTTAACTGTTTACTCGACAGACTGCAGGGATTCGGGGAGAGTCCTCGCTGCTTATTGGGTAGATAATGCAGATTGCAGATGATGTGCAGATGATGTGCATTTTGATGAATATTTTCCCACTAGACTGCAACTGTTTCTATCTATTAATTTAGATCTAATGGGAAAAGTGTGTTCCTGGGTAGTTTTAAGGGAGGACTTTTGAAACTGTTAATGTATCCTGGATATTTTTGTGTCTGCCTAAGGTCTATTGTTGAAAGGAAGTTTTAAGTGATGGTAGCACCTGAGATTCCTATATTCTCTCTATTCCCAAAGAAATAAAACCTGAGCAAAAATGCTGCCATCCAAACCTGGCTGCCTCACTTGTGGCTGGTGAAAGAGAGAATATTTACATTTATTGATCTTTAGCACTGGGTTTCACCAGAGCTTCCAAATGAGATAGTGGTGACTGTGGTGCTTTTGAGGCAGGTGATTTATCCCAAAAGCCAGAGTTGTTCTGCTGCAAAGCTGGTGAGCACAGGTGGGGTTGTCATTGTTGTGAGCTTAGAAATGCTTTTATGAACAATATTATGTATATATATATATAAATATACAGGCACATAGATACACAGATATATATGTATATGTAGAGTTCATACAAAGCTACAGCTGAGTATTCTGAGAGCATGACAAGCTAAAAGAAGTGTCCAACAAAATAAAAAATGAATGAACTAAAAGCCTCAGCCCACGTTCCAGATATTTGAGCTGTTGGGAGCTGGTGCAGTTCCACGGCGCACAGGGAAGCGCTGCAGATTTGAACCAGATGACGGTCTGGCTCTCAGGGCAGAGCCTGGAATTCTAACTTGCTTTAGAGTAATGTCCTTAACTGATTTCTGAGGTGTGGATTTTGCAAATTTTGCTAATTTTGCTGTTTTCAGATTCTTTCTAATGTGTAAGTGTACATATGTATGGAACTGGAAGAACAACTAATTCATTTTTTCCTTCTTGGAAGGAATCCTTCTTGTATTTTTTCTTTATCTCTAAGTAAAGATGTTCAAAAGGATCATGAAAATGTCATGAGCTTCTCCCACTGGAAGAAAATAGTAATAAAGTTATGTAACTAACAACACTTTTACAGAAATAGATATTTAAAACACCATTGGAGTATTTTGGAGGGGAAAAAAACCTCAATATCCCAGCAATAAGAAAATAAAGAGAGAAAGCCAGAGCCTGCCTGACCGAGAAACTTCTGCTTTGCTTTATCCTGGAGTGATAGGGTGGCTGAGACAGTCTTTGGAAATTACAGCTGCCATTGAGAGGGAAGCCAAGCCTCGCTGTATTTCAGAAAATGAAAATGCTGTAGCCTGGCGGAGGGAGGGGCCGGGTCCCCAGGGCATCTGTTTCCCATCAGTGTCCCACCATGCTTGCAGCCTGGCTTGGCACTCTAACATTTAACCTTCCCAGCAGGAGGTAGACCATAGGGCAACAAGGCAGCGGAATAATGAAACAAGAGTGTAGTGTGGTGCACAAAGCCTTTGTGAGCGCACAAGTTGAGACATTAAACCGTCGGGGCAGGGAGATGCGAAAGTTCCAGATTTTTCTCCAAAGCCCCCATTAGCCCGGCGCAGAAGCAGGAGCACGCCGGCTCCCAGCAGGCAAAGGCAAGGCCTTTCCCCATCTATCCATGCCTTTTTGCCCGCTGCTTTCAACTATTATAAAGATACAATTACCTTGGGAGATTGTGGCAGTTCAGTTGATTAGCACGGTGAATTAAAAGAATGAGTCACAAATGACATGTCCGGCTCTTCTCTA
>JAODHX010000370.1:34555838-34558338 GCA_027576295.1 Cossypha polioptera | reverse complement strand
AAAGAAAAACCTCCCAAATAACACCCCAAATGCAAAAATAGATAAAAGTTCAGTTTATTCCAGTAAAATATATCTTAATTAGTAAAGTACCTTGGAGTATTGAGCAGTTGAAATGTACATTTGGCTGCTTTGATGTAGCAGCACATGGTAACACACTTTCCTAAATCAGGAATATGCCTTACTTCTGGAGTACAATATTTTGTTATTTTAGTCATATGTTGTTTTCATAAAATGCCATGTTTTCTTTTAGTTCCATATGTGTTGGGCTGTGGGACTTCCTTGGCATGATGAGAGCATTTATGATTTGATATCACACAGATTTCCTTCTTCACTGAAATAGTGCCAAGTGGCTCCCTTGCAATGTTCCCTGCTAAAAACTGGGATGGTTTGGGTGGGAAGGGACCTCAAATCTCATCCAGTGCCACCCCTGCCATGGCAGGGACACCTGCCACTGTCCCAGGTGTCCAACCCCAATGTCCAGCCTGTTCTTGGGCACTGCCAGGGATCCAGGGGCAGCCACAGCAAATCTGGGCACCCTGTGCCAGGGCCTGCCCACCCTCCCTGTGAAAAATTCCTTCTGGGCACATTGCTGTGTCACCTAGAATTTCTCATCAACCAACACCCTCAAGTCCTTCTCCTTGGGGCTGCTTCTGATGTGATCCCCATTTTCTCATGAGGTGCTAATTCTGTAACTTTAAATGGTGGTAAATTTGTGGATATTTGACTGCAAACTGTTCTCACACCAAAATGTCTGTTGTGGTCTGATACAATAACTCCATTGACCAACACACCAAGTGGGTTTACTGCAAGTGCTTTCCATTCCCTACTTCAGGCTTCACCTTTCAAGTCTTTAAATATTTCAATACGTCCAGTATCACTGGCTCTAAATACCCATTGCAGCAGCAGAGTGATGCCTGTACAACAGAGAACATTGGGGTGATGTCCCTGTCCATGTCCATGTCCACCTGGGACATGGACATGCATCCCATAAATCCAACCATTACGTGGCTCTCTGGGACCAGACATGTTGTCCTTCTATCCAGGTGCTCATCCAGTGGCCCTGGATGTGGTCCAGGACAGCACACATGAGCAGAGGGTGTATGAGGTCCTGTTCCCTGTGTACCACCTGCTTCACTCATCTTTAGAGAGCTGTGTGATGTGTGAAGTGTTTTTCATTCATTCTCCCCTGCTCTGTCCTTCTCCCTCTCCTGCTCCTTCTCCATCTCATCCATTCATTCATTCATTTAAAGTAAATCTGCAGCTATTATGATGGTAATGACTTTTTTGGCAAACATCAGAGCCCGGAACACAATCGTTCTCAGTCAAAGTGGAAATGCGGCTGCCCTTGAGGAATCGAGGGTCGTGAGGTATTAGTGCCTCACTTGTCACTGAGTGCCACCACCAAGAGCTCTGCCAAGAGCCCAGGTCCTGTGGTGGGACAGCCTGGAGGGGCTGGGCTGAGAATCCCTGCATTATCTGAGGGTGGAAAACCACCAAGGTCTTCCCATCAGATGTTTCTCAGCAGCCTCCTGGCATCTCTCATGCAGTGAGGGTGAGAGTGCACCAGCCCTGCTGAGACCCAACTAGTGTTGGCATCAGGCTCTTCAAAATCTGGGGACAGATGATTAGTTAGAGTGTATTTAAACCTTAATTTGCTACACGTTTGGGGAAGATGCTTTTTGTTTCTTTGATAACTCTCTGGCCCCTCACCCTTATTTTGTCTCTCCCCTCATCCTGTGCTCCTTCCATCCCTCCTGGAGGAGGGAGACACTGCTTGGTCTGGGGGGTGACTGGAGCAGGCCAGGGACTGTTTTCCCTAATTTTTTTTCCCTCTCCACTGTTGAGTACAAAGTCTGTTCTGCTGGGGATGTTCTGACCTACTCTGCAACAGACCCTGAGAGGGATGCATGGCTCCTGAATTGAGTGATTTGAATTTGTCTTCAAAGATGTCAAAGCCACAAATGAGCCTTCAAAACACTCTTTTAATATTTCTTTGTTAACTCCTATCATAGACTGGTTTGGGCCAGAAAGGACCTTTAAAGTCCCACCCCTGCCGTGGCAGGGACACCTCCCACTGTCCCAGGTGCTCCAACCCCAGTGTCCAGCCTGGCCTTGGGCACTGCCAGGGCTCCAGGAGCAGCCACAGCTGCTCTGGGCACCCTGTGCCAGGGCCTGCCCACCCTCCCAGGGAGGAATTCCTTCCCAGTATCCCATCTAAACCTAATCCCCTTCAGTCTGAAGCCATTCCCTTTCATTCAATGACCACATGTCCTTGTCTCCTCCTTTGTGAGCAGCACTGCATCCCAATATTCCCTGCCAGGTTCTCCTTGATGCCTTTTTGGGGCTACCTAAAATCAGAGACCAGACAAAATTAAGGGAATAAAAAGTGGTTTTAATTACTGAAGGGCAGGACAATCCTTCCAATCACTGCCACAGCCAGCATTGTGGATGTCAACACTTGGGGTGGGCTTTGCTTTCCAGGGAGAGAAATAAATAAATA
>JAODHX010000370.1:34533338-34543338 GCA_027576295.1 Cossypha polioptera | reverse complement strand
AAAGAACTAGATTAACCCAAGTTAATTCACTTTATTGTTCAAAATAAAGAGGAATAAGCATTGAACTCACTTGCAAATTTGGGGCATGAATTAGGGGTGAGATGTTGTCTTTAAGGACTCTGCCAGTTTAATTAAGATATGGAAAATTACTTATTGTTCTTCACCACTAAAGTGCTAGGAATTAACAGCCAAATGTGATGCCTGTGCCTTTCATATCTCTACCATGTGTTTGTTTGTTTAATACCCATAAGACTACATCATTAAACCTCAAGCACTGATTTCACTAATTCAGCACGAGAGCTACATGCTACAGCAGCAAACACCTTTCCTAGTCAATCATAATTGAACAGCTGGATGTAAAATGCAATATTATTTTTAGGCTCGTCTCTACCTTTGACTTCAAACCACAAACTCTGTTTTCCTCCCAAACAAAATACCTTTGTAATACATCCCCTAAATATAGTGGGAGCACATGCGTGGCGTGTGACGTATTTTATCCACTTTATCGGTTCCTTGCAATTAGAGACTGCCAACATCACTGCACTTCTCCTGTCTTAGCGAAACATAACGCAGGTTGTTTGTTTTCCTTTAGGAAGTATTACTTAAGAGAGCAGCAGACCTTGTTGAAGCCCTATATGGGATGCCCCATAACAACCAGGTAGGTCAGCAGCGCGCTCTTTGTTCCCACGCCGACACGTGTAGATCAATACCTGCTCTGTGCAGGGCTGGCAGAGCATCAGCACGTTGCCTTTGTACACAGCTGGGCTTTGCCAGCCACCTTGAGGGCAGTGTGATGCGATGCAATGCTCCGAGGGAAACGCTTCATCTTCCCGCTCTCCTCTGGCCGCTCGTTTGCCTATCAGAAATGACAATTAAGCGCGAGGTGCCAAAAGCATAAGCAAGCATTAAGGCAAGAGAATAACCTTGAACTCGGGCCAAAATATACAGTGACTAATGGGAAGTCCTAAAGAAATCTGCTCAGCCGAGTGGATCAGCCGTACTCTATTTTGCAAACCGCTGAAAATACAACTCCTGCCTCGGATGCATAAAACCCGTGTGATGATTTTCACCCAAGTTCCAGTGCTAAACTGGAGATTTATGCTAATTTCTTTATTTCTTTATACTTGCTATATTGAGGCACAATTGGGCATGGGAAGGAAAAGCAGGAGGTGTTGTTGAAACAGGCAGCAAACCCCTCGCCCTCACCATAATTTCATGTGAATCTCTTCGGTAAATTTTAGCGCTATTGCGACTTGGAGCATTTGCACGAATCTGAGTTGTCAGTGCTTATTTCGTGTCTCTCTAGGAAATAATCCTGAAACGAGCAGCTGACATTGCTGAGGCGTTGTACAGCGTGCCCCGCAACCACAACCAGATCCCCACTCTAGCCAACACTCCCGCCCACACCGGCATGATGGGCGTGAACTCCTTCAGCAGCCAGCTCGCCGTCAATGTCTCCGAAACATCGCAAGCCAACGACCAAGGTAGGTGGGATTTCAAGGGTTAATCCTTCACCTTGTTGGCTGCTTTTGGCCAGCGCCGTGTCCTCCCTCTCTCTGTCCCCGTAGCCGTGTGTCTGAGCGCGGAATGAAATGCCGTCTTTAACTTTCTCGTAATATTTAATTCTCCCTGTTCTTTCGTTTGCTGTTATCGTAAAGCATCTCCAGTGGGGGGAAAAAAAAAAAAAGAAAATTGGCAAAGTGTAGAAAGCTCTTCGTTATTAGCAATAAATATACAACGTGTATGGTTGGTTTATAAAATAATTATGTCTCGGTGCCTCCACCTGGTTTTGGAAAATTTACACAGATAAATCTAATTTGATGTCTGTGATTTTAAAATACTTTGTTTGTAGGCATGTGTGACATATATGTTACTAATAAAAGTAATAGTTGATTTAATTTACCTGTTGTAATTGAAAATGCATGCAGCATATTGCATTTAAAATTAATTTTGATACTAATGAAAGGAGGGAAACAGGATTATCAGATATGTTCAAACGCATATTTTTTTTTGCTTGCACCGTAATTATTAAATTGATTGCTCAGATAGGAACAAATTGTTATTTAAAATCCTGATTCCGCTATGTTACCTCTTCTAAAAAGATTGTCTTTTAATGCATTTCCAAGCTAATAAGCCTTATAAAATTCTGTACTTGCTCTTGAATTAGTTTTCACTGATGGCTACACCTTACGAAAGCTTGTTGTTAGCATAAAAATATCAATCACAAAATGAAGACCCCAAAACAGCCTTTCAAAGTAAATCACCGCAACAAAAAAGTTTTTCTTGTCAGCTCTGGCATTTGAAGGTGTGGAGAGGCTGAAAGTTCACGCAGTGTGTTGGTACAAAGCGGGACTCGAGCCTGTTGATAATTGCTCCTAAAGACAAACGTGAAGGCACCTGACACAGCTGGATCGAAGAGAGCTTTTGTTGGCTGTCTGTGCTAAGAGGAGAGACAACATAGAGTGCTCGCGGATGATTTAAGTAGGGTTGGCGTGATAAGGTTATCTCAAGCTGCAAGAGTTGATAGGGCAGTGAGAGACAACTCAGAGCAAAGCTGTGCAATCAATTAAAACTGTGTAATATATGCTGCATGAGGAAACCCCCCAGCCCTAAGTCTATCTTATAAAATAACATTATTTTTTTGGGGTGGGGGGGTTTCTAACACAGTAGGTTACAGTCGCAACACAAGCAGTGTTTCCCCGCGAGGATATGTTCCCAGCAGTACTCCTCAGCAGTCCAATTACAACACAGTCAGCAATAGCATGAATGGATATGGCAATGCCGGCATGCCCAATCTAGGTGTACCAGGTTCCCCTGGATTTCTTAATGGCTCCTCAGCTAACTCTCCTTATGGCAGTAAGTGTCTATTTTTGGTAACACATCATCATATAGATTCATATTTACTACAAAATCAACTCCTTGCATTGTTTTGATTTCCTCTATTGTCAGCTACTGGATAAAAGGAGGGGTGACTCTGGAGGCTGGACGTAAAAATGAAAATAATAAATTGATCTGTTTGCGCCAGAATACAATCTCAGATAGAGAAAAAAGAAAAAAAAAATAAAAGAACAAACAAAACAAAACGAAACCAAAAAAGCAAAATAAAAATTGGACTGCGCAATTCGTAACAAAAGTCCAACACAAAAGAGTTTGCCTGTTATCCAGAGAGTGGCCAAGCCAAGGCATTTCATTTTTATTTTTTTATATATATTTTTTTTATATATATATATATATCTCTATATATATTTTAAGAGGCAAGGCCCTATCACTCTCTTTTTCCGTGTTCGCCGTGAAAACCTCAATCTGAGTCCTGATTATTTTTGCTTTATTGCAGTAGTGCCGTCAAGCCCTACCATGGCAGCCTCTTCGGTCACCCTCCCTTCAAACTGTAGCAGTACACACGGCATTTTCTCATTCTCACCTGCCAATGTCATCTCTGCAGTGAAACAAAAGAGCGCCTTCGCTCCTGTTGTCAGGCCCCAAGCCTCTCCTCCACCATCTTGCACCAGTGCAAATGGAAATGGACTTCAAGGTGAGCCCCATCTCTCTCAATTTTCTCTCTGCTGCTTCTTTTTTTTTTTTAAATTTTTTTTTCCTTTTGGTGCGTTTTTCTCGGGGAGAAAGGTACCTGGCCGGTTTTTTTTTTTTTCAGTGCTCTAATAGTGATGCAAAAGCAGGGGGAGAAATAGGGTAGTGTGAATGGTCTGCTGAGATTTTCAGGTTTTTAGTTCATTTTTGATGCTTGCATTAGAGCAAACACCAGTTGTTTTTCTGGCATTTTCCCTTAGGAGTTTGTGCCTTAAATTTTAAGGGAAGACTGTATCCCTGAATGCCTCTTGGAGGGTTTGTGTGCTCCTGGTGTTTATATGTTTTCTGAACACATTGCTGTGGATGTTTAAGCCCAGCAGTGTTCTGGCAGGACACGGTGTGATTTCCTCACTTTATGTAGGGTGCAGTAGTGATTTTGAATATGTCAGGTTAATATAAGTCAGGTTAAGCAGTGGACTGAGCTTCCCTGGACTAGATATGCAGTGGTTTGCATGCTCTGATGTCCCAGCTCTTACTGTGGTGTTAGGGTTACATCCCTAAATGAATGAAATATTTTAATTAGGGCAGGTGATTTTAATATTTTGCCTTTTTGTTAATATTTTTTTTTAAATCCGTGTGATTTCATGTGAGCAATGCAAGGAACAACTCATAAATCAGTGGCGGAATGTCCGTGGTCCCCTGCAGGGTGTGGGGCAGGAGGAATTATGGCACAATGTGAGAACAAAAACACAAGGAGGTCGCCCTACAAAGGAGGGCTCATGGCCCATTTTGCCATTTTAGGGGGTGTTTGGACATGCAGAAGGTGAGACTGTGGGTGCATTAGAATAGCTGGGAAGGTTTGTGTGCCTCTGGTGGAGTCTGGGTGCACAGGGCAGTGGATTGAGGCACTTCAGATCCCGTTGAAAGCAGGAAGGGCTGAGGATGCTCCCGTCCCAGAGGTCGTCACTCCTCTTGGCTTCCTCAGTTAAGCAGCAGCACAGGATTATTTATTCTTTGTATCACCACGACTCCCATAATCCAACCAGCACTCAGGCTAACAGATGAGGGGGATTTTAATCTGCCAGACCAATTCTGGGCACCTGCATTTTGTGGGGCACTTTGGAGAGGCATCATCCCAATCCCACAGAGCTGCACTCCAGGATCAAAAAATGAACCTTCTTGTAGCTTGCTCTTAACTTCTTGGCTCAAAAAAACCATCTGAGACCTTGTTATGCACTCAGGTCAACAAAGAGCTGAGAATCCAGACACGCAAACTCCTTGTAGCATGAATATTAAAGGAAAGGATAATTAAATGAACAGTTTTTTGTGTATTTCTTTAGTGGAAGCTTCACTGTGTTACTGCTGTAAGTAGAAAACTATATCCATATTCTTAGAAAAGATAATCCATTCATAAAATAATCCAGTGTCCTACTTTGCTCTTTTTGTAGGAAGACACTGCTATGAAAAGTAAATACTGAAATAAAATAATGGGAAAAAAAGGAAAAAAGATAATAAAAATAAAATAAATAAAAATAATAAATGTAAAATAATAGACCAAAAATAACACAAATGTGGTAACACATGGCTTAGATCTGAGCCAGGAAGATCAACTAATTGATTTTTTTATTTACTCTGAACAACACAATTATTTAAAGATCTAAATTAAAATTATCTAAATTTTTGCCAGTACAGTATGTGAATAAGGGGCTTCCTGTCATACACTCCAGGTTTTAGGTACTTGAAATCTCTAGATTACCTCAAAGTGGGGTTTTAAGGAGAACTGGGAGGGCTGAATGCCTGCACTGAGCACCCAGTGTCCCTTAGCACCTCCCCAGGCCCCAGTAATTGCACATCTCCATCCTCAGGTACAGAAAGCTTTTTGTATAAAGATCAGAAGATGACTTGAATTCAACCAATACTGACTTGTTAAATAGGTCATGAATTCAGCTCTTCAGCTGAGCCCAGCCTCACTTTGCACTAAGCCTTTTTTCATGCCCAGAGAGCCCAGTGAAGACCTAATGATGCCTTCAACCCCCAATTTTTGGATGCTGCAATCCAAGCAGCAGACTTGGCATCATCCTTTTGGGTTTTGGATCAGCATCTGAACCAAAAATCAAGTGTTGAAAGTAAATAGATAATACATAGATACACAAATAATTCATTAAATAAAAATTGTCAATTTTCCTCTGTCATCTGAACCTGAATCATTTTGTGTTGAGCAGAATGACCCAGAGAAGCAAGCAGAATGTCCTTCTGGCCTGGTAATTAGAACAGTGATTTCCAGGGTTGTGGCAATAATAATAATAATAATAATTTATGCTAAGTAGACAGGACTACAAGGTGATGCTCAGTATTGTGGGAATTAGGGAACTGACATGGAATCATAGAATCCTGGAGTGGTTTGGGCTGGAAGGGACCTTAAAGACCATCTAGCTCCAACTTTGGGCAGGGACACCTTCCACTATGCCAGGGTGCTCCAAGGCTGGTCCCACCTGGCCTCGGGCACTTCCAGGGATCCAGGGGCTGCCACAATTTCCCTGTGCCAGGGCCCCACCTGCCCCACTCTGTGAGCTCCTTCACCATCCCAGCACAGGCACCATCCCTTTCTCCACCCAAAGCTTTGAGTCAGTTCAGGCTGAACTCACAAAATCCCTCAGACTGAACTCATAAAATCCCTCAGACTGACAGAGCTTCCCCCATTCATCCAGATCTCAGCTGCAGCCAGGGCTGAGGGGCAGGACAGGCATGAGTTTGTGAGCTCCCTCCTTCATGAGACACCGTCAAGAGAAGCCACCAACACTCCTGTGCTGGCACTTATTTACACTGCATTTGATCCATAGAGCTCATTAGGGAGTTTCTGCTTCTTCCTTCCTATTTTCCCAGTCATTTGTTGACCAGGAACTCTTTTAAAAGTTTAATTAGTTGCTTTCTGGTCTCTGAACAGTCACCTCGAGAGTTTTCTGATCAGCACATTTTCTACATTAAGTTAAAATATGGAATTTGAGAGCTGCATTCCAATGCAGCTGAAGTTTTTTAGGTGATCTTCAAGTGCAGAGTCTCATTTTAGGGCAGGATGTGAAAGAGCTGAGTGACAGCTGAGGAGATGTCACTGTTAGGAATGGTCACATTCAGTGAAGCCAAGAGGGCAGTAAAAGCTCATGGCCACTGGTGTTGCATAAGAGGCAAATCCTGCAGTTTAGACTTGGATAAGAATGGATAAGGATTCAGACAAGGGTGGTCCTTTTGCAGGGATTTGGGGTTAATTGACCCCTCCCTGGTGGGTAAACCACTGTAGGGTATCTCTGTGTGGGAAAAATGCTGCTTGTGGTACATCTGGGTTGGTGAGAACAGCAGAACTAAGCAGTTCCAGCTGGACCTCAGGGGGACTGCTTTGTCTCCTAACAAAGAATTAAATAGAAGTTGAGCTGCTCTAACTTCTGGCTTGTGCTGGTGTAACCCTGAGCATCAGGACCACCCCAGCCCACCCCACCAGAAGCAAGATCTGTAAGCACAGCCCCAAACCCCTCTCTGTGCTGCAGGACCTACTGCCCAAGAGTGAACATGGAGACAGCTGTAGGTGACACTTTTTATGTAAAGAGATCCAAGACACTTTCTGGTGGAAGGTGTCCCTGCTCATGGCAGGGAGGTGGAACCAGGTGGTCATTAAGATCCCAACCCCAACCATTCTGGGATTTTATGATTCAACAATGAAGACAGAGGTTAAGAGTGAAAAAGACAATCTGGGGGGATCTCAGAGGGGTCAGGCTGTGGGCAGTGCCAGCCTGGGCTGAGGTTTACTCGCCCCCCTTGCTGCACCCGTGCCAGCTGCAGGTCCATCCTCAGCCAGCCGTGCCTGAGCAGGGCCAGCACTCAGAGACTGCAGCTCTTGCAGGAGACACCTCCCTCCCTGCCTCCCCAGGGCCTGACTCACTCCTGTGAGTAAGCCTACAAAAAAAAAAAGGGCTTTTGGGTCATATCCAAAAAGCCACAATCTTGTTGACTCTGTGTGACCTCCATAGTCTATGAGCAGAAAGTCAAGTACTCACACGAATTTTTTAAGAGCAGGATCCTGCCGTGTGTGTTCCTTAGGGCAGAGAGTCTTTTCCTGTTTAAAACAATGAACATTAAAGGTAGAAAAGAAATTTTTCAGTGAGGGACTACTGGCTCGCTGCAAAGTTGGAAGCACAATATGTGTTCAAAATTTGGTTTTCAATCGTAATTTACTTTCTATAGATTGTGAAAGATATTGCTCTCTGGTTATAGGACTATAATGCACAGCAAAAGGCTCTCCATATTCTTTTAAAATTGCATCCTGCTTAATTTTCTGGTCTTCCTCCAGATGAAAGTATTAAAATTATTATTAAAAAACTCACCAGCTCATTTTTCTTTAAGAAGGCGTTTGGTATCAATTTGCACAGCAGGAAGCTCAGTGCAGAAATTCACAATTGCCAAAGATTGCTACTAAAATAAATTGTGAAATACACATCTAGAGCACCAGCCTTGCACCCCCTCTCAGACTGTGCCACAAAGAGAGTTCAACAAAAATGGTTAAATTAAAGAACTGAGATTTTTTTTCTTTCCCAAAGAAAAATAAGGCTGATGGAGGGTGGAACAGAGGAGGTTTAGTGAGGGGCTGTTTTTAAGGGTTTCTTGAGGGGCTGCCCAGGCAGGTTTGGAGTGCCCATCCCTGGAGGTGTCCCAGGAATTCCTGGAGGTGGCACTGGGTGCTCCGGGCTGGGGACAAGGTGGGATTGGGCACAACTTGGACTTGGTGATCTTGGAGACGTTTTCCAACCTAAATGATTCTGTGATTTTCTGAAAACATGATAAGGAAGCAGAGTATTTTGGGTAGAAAGGCTCTCTGCCAATATACTCACTGTTAAATTTTGTAATTTCAGTTGCTGGTTAGGTTTA
Organism: Cossypha polioptera; assembly: GCA_027576295.1. Classification (NCBI taxonomy): domain Eukaryota; kingdom Metazoa; phylum Chordata; class Aves; order Passeriformes; family Muscicapidae; genus Cossypha; species Cossypha polioptera. The sequence goes on along the minus strand of JAODHX010000370.1, from coordinate 34,534,896 downwards.
AAACATTCATCATTATGAATGTTGCAAAATTATATCTTCAGTTTTGATTTTGACATATTTGACGCATTTAACTGGGGAGAAACATAGCAAAGTTGGTAGAATTTATCCTGTTTCAAGAACATCACCTGAGCTGTGTTTTGGGGAGGTTTAACTCCATCCAAATCCACAAAAGGCTCTGGCAGGACCAGGGGCTGCTCTGGGCTCTGGGTGCAGCTCTTGGAGCAGTGCTGGTCGTGGTTGTGTTACCTATGAAATGTGTACAGACCCAGCTCTCCCAAACTGTAAAGCTGCAACAGCGAATCTGAAATAAATTAATATTGTTGAAATTAATGAACTGAGAAATTGAAGTTCACATCGCTACACGAACAAATTTATTAATATCTGTTGTACATAAATTAATGAGAAATATCATTACGGCAAAAATTAAACAACACTAAAATTATAGACTGTCTAAATTATGCTTCTACCAAAGAGTTAACTAGGAAAAAAGCTGTGATTGTTGGCATCTCAGTCTTTATCTGTTAAAAAACCCCAGGATGTTGCTGGTCAGGGGTGTTAATATTATGTCTTTTTGTGGTGTTTGAGCTCTAGGGTTGGGAGAAAGTTTTGAGTTGTTGGTTTTGGTCTGGAGAGTTATCAAGAGCTTTTATCAGGGAGCAGAATGGTGGAAAAGGAGGTTTCCTGCCCAGGGCACGGAGTGTTGATTGTTGGGGATGTCCCCAGGGGCTGGGGGCACAGCCAGAGGGGTTTTCAGGAGCCTGGAGAGAGGCTGAGCCGGGGGCGCTCGGGGTGTTCTGCGAGCTCCTTTCTCAGGGAGGTGAAGTCTGGGGTGTGTTTTTGGGAGAAGTGTGCGTGGTCCTTGCTCTGGGGATGCTCTGCATCCCATCCCTGGTGGCTCTGAGCCCAGTGTGCCAATAACTGCTCCTTCTCTTCTCTTTTTTCTTTTAGCCATGTCCGGGCTTGTAGTCCCGCCAATGTAAAGTCACTTTTGTTTACCTACCGTAGCACCCAGCTGCAGAGGATGGGCTTAGGGGACAAGTTTAGTATATTAAGACATGCTGATGGAAGCAGTATCTTCACGCAGAATCAGCAACAAAATCGAAATGCTACAGGAAAAAAAAACCCACAAAAAAAAAAACCCACAAAAAAAAGAAAAAAAAAAAAAGACTTTGTTTAAAGATTTTATTTAAACTATTAAGAATCTACATGCAAACAACCTACTTCTTCATGAACAATTCCATTTTATTGACTGAATTTTTCTCATATTTTCACATTTCTCAGTCCTGGAGAATAAGGAAAAAGCGACGCCTATTTTGTATAAAGTTTCTGATTACGTCTTGGCTATGTCTAGTACTTGCTATGTGTTGGGAGAAACTTTGTGGATGCACCATTTTGATTATCATGAAACACTGATGAAAAATGCCTCCGAACATTTTTCTGTACTCATAACTAGATTCACAATGGTTGTGTATCTCTATAATGTGAAATATTTTTTTGTGGTGGAAAAAAAAAAAGGGGGGGGGGCAAGGAGGTTATGAGCAATCAAACTGGAAAAAAA
>JAODHX010000370.1:34518310-34530452 GCA_027576295.1 Cossypha polioptera | reverse complement strand
TTGTAGAAGTCTGTAAACAGGAAAAGTTATTTTAAACAAGGCACAACCCGAATTTTCCATGCGGTGGTTTGACACTGAAGGTCGACATGCTCGTCTCTCAACTGCTGAGAAGGAAGCAAATTCTTTTGCTAATTATAATACTGAGCACAAATATTTCATCCTCTGGGCCATAACATGTGCAATGCACATATAATGGGTACAAAAATATGTTTGTAATGAGGTGGGCACACGCAGCCTCTGAGCTGGAGAGAGTTGCAAAGCTCTGCCCGATGTACCAGTCTGAGTTCCCCACCCCAGACACCAAATGTGCTCCTGTATCCTTGTGCGTGACCAGCATCCCCAAAAAAAGGGTATTTCCACAGGAATATGGCTCTGGCAGAGGAATGCGAGCGCCTGTGGTGGTGAAACAGCCAGTTTGTTATGGAGTTTGATCCGGCCATTAATCAGAGGGCTGCTGACAACTTTGAGAGGGCACTGGGAAACTCGGAGCTCCAAAGTAAATGGATGGAGTGGTGCACGTGGATCCAGTGCCAAAGGACTCGCTGTGTGTCCCGGCCCCTCCTCGGCTGCCTGTGCTTAGGGGATGGAGTGGGGAGAAGGTAAAACCAGGATTTAGAACTGTGCTTCCTTCCTTCTCCAGTATTTCCATAGATTTCCAGATTTGATGAAAACAGGTGTTAAAGCTGCAGGACACTTTGGAGATTATTATTATTATTATCATTATTATTATAATGTTTTGAAAACTGTTCCACTCTGAGTGTGTGTCTGTGTATCATGTTTAAACAGCGGCATAATCAGATGCATCCCACTAAAAAATAAGCTGGTTTTTGGGGATGAAAGTCTGCACGATGCCTACTGGCGCTTTCCCTTTTAGTTTTATTTCAAAGGTTTGAATAATGAGCATCTGAATGGTTCCTCTAACTTCCAGTGCAAGGAAAATACAACAGGAGAAAACCCACATGTGACAATTCCTAGAGCAATCCACCACCTACGACACATCTGGGTAAGAGCCCTGCTGAGGAAATATGTTGTGTCAGCCCACAGCGAGTTCAGACACAGGAAGATGATAAAAATTCCTTAATCAAAACGAAGGAATAAGAGTCCCTAAAAGTACATGCCAATTATTGCAGAGCAGCTTTTAAAAGTCTTTCAAGCTTTTAAAGATTATTCAAAGCACTTGAAATAGGCTTCAATCTAATGCCTCATTTCATTGCATTAAACAGCCTAGTTAATAAAGAATCAATATATTCAAAGGGCAAGGTTATCTTTTGTCTATAAGGGGTGGTGTCATTCTGAACCTTTTATAGTTCAAATGCTGAAAAAGACCTCATGAAATCCATACTCATCAAGTGGGTCAACTAGAGCAATAAAGAGGCCTCTGAAAGAATGGCTGCACTCCTTTAAAACAACTATAAGTCTTATCTCCCCACATAGTCCTCGCCAGGCTCCGCCAGAAAATGTCAATTTCTCATCAAGACAAGAGGCCCGGCGATAATTTTTTTTTTTCCAGAGAATACACACAATTAGGAGAATGCAGAAAGGCCCCACCAGTGATTTGTAGCTTATTATGTCACGGGCGGGCTGCGAGCAGATAATAGGGGCTGCTGATAACCCAGGTGTCAATAGGGCCGGCGGTGGGGTTTGAATGTGAGCCCTTCAAGGAGCTCTTTTATGTGTGAATAAGGTGGCTTTTAATGAAATTGGAACTCATCAGAGGAAATCAAAACCCCTCAAATCAGATTACAAATTGATTTTTTTTTTTTTTTTTTTTTTTGGCCGCCTGTCGTCGTTCGATGTGGCGCCCTAAGTTTTACAGGAACAGGAAGAGAGAGCAACCTCTAAACTAAAGCATACAAAGGAGGAATGTTCCTTAAGTCCCACAAGGCATAAAAAGTTTTAAAAAGTTCTTCAAAACTCTATCTTTACCCAGATACTTCATAGAATACTAAATTTGTAATCAAATGAACTTTCCTAGAACTTAAAATTGTGGAAATCAAATGATGGAACCCAAGTCATTTCCCTTCCACATATGCAATGCTAAATTTCATTGTTAGATAAAATATAAAACGTTATTTCTCAGTGCTCAGGTCAAAGTTAACTGATGGAGGAGCTGAGACCTCCTGGTCTGGGACCCTGCTTCAGCTGAAGCACTTTGGCTAGCTGGAATATGACAGTGAAACAGTTCTGGCTCTATTTTATTTCTTAAAAAATTTATTTCTTATACATTTAAATAAAGCAACAGTTGCACTTAAAGGTTTTGTTTTCTCTTTGTTGGCTTCGTGCTGTTACTGAAAGGACATCAGGAATTAAAGGTTGCTGTTAATTAGTTACAAAATTGTACATTTTTGGTGCCCACAAATCTTTTAGAGGATTTTGGTTATGTGACTCTTTGTTTGCATTTATCTTTAAATAAATGAAGCTGTTTGAGAAATGACTTTTGTAGCAAAAGACAGTAAGTACCTCAAGACTGAACAGGGGTGGTGAGAGTGCAAGGAAATTATGAGAGGTGCTTTGCTTCAACCAGAAAAAAAGCACTGATTTCCTATTGTGTAAAATCTAAAATAGAAATATCAAGTGTAAAATCTAAAATAGAAATATCAAGTGAAAAATAAAAAAAAAAGGAAACTGATGCTGGAATTGGTGTGGGGAAAACAGCCAGTCAAGAATAGCCCCGTATCTACAAGGAAACATGGGAAATACCAAGGGGAAGATGGAGAGAAGAAAGGAGGAAGATGTGAAAAAAAATTGTACAATGGAACCCAATAAAGTTGTATTTAATAATCTCCTTCCTTGCGCCATGGAATTCTGTTGTGGGGGAAAGTTCTTGGGGTGTGTCTGGAATTGTTTGGGTTGGAAGGGACCTCAAAGCCCACCCAGTGCCAGCCCTGAGCAGTGACAGAGCACAGGGACAATACAGACTAGGAGCAGCACTTTTAACAAAAAATCGTGTCCTGGAACAACCTTTTCAGGGTATTGCACAAAAGGATTTCGAAAATGCTCTGCTTTTGATGGTTGCAAAAAGCCATGACCAACTAACTGGAATGGCTCAAAAATAACAAATACATAGATAAATACAGAAATACAGAAATGAATAAATACAGTTGAGCCATTAGCTATATTTACATTTGTGAAATACACCAGGAATCTGCAATAAATAATTTTAAACTTGGCTTTCTTTTTTTAAATTAGCCTGGAAAGCAGCTGCCAGAAGCAAAGATCTGCTTATGCTGGGCAGGTGCATTATTATCAAAGAACCTATGGAACCTTATCAGAGGAGAGATCTTTCTCCCAAACTGTGTGATGGGGAGGGTTTATTTAGCATTCTTCTGATGTCACAGAGTCACAGAATGGTTTGGATGAGAGGGACCTGGAGGATCACCCAGTGCCAGCCCCTGCTGGGGATTGGGACCCCTCCCACTGCCCCAGGCTGCTCCAAGCCCAATGTCCAGCCTGGCCTGGGACACTCCCAGGAGCTGAGGTTGGCTTTTCACCCTCCAGCTTGGATCCCTGCAGAGCTGCCATGGGAAGGAGCCCAAGGAAACGAATAACATTGATAAATAATTCAGATTAAATGCAAAATAGTTTTAGGGAGATGACACTTTCTGGGGTCACCTCGAGGTGGTTCAGATGAGCAAGCTGGCAGGATCCAGCTCTGACCTGGAGTCAGAGGTTTGCAGTGACAAACTTGGTGACAGAGATTTCAGCAGCAGCAGAGCTGGGTTGGTTTTTTCCTCTTCATTTCAGTGTATTCATCTGGTTCAGGTCAATGACGAATTCACTCAGAACTGAAAACATGATTGGGAGTTGGAAGAGCAGAAAATGTGTTTTCCTCTCCCTATCTATGAATAAAAAATAAATTTGAAAGGATAAGATCTGCTGGGTTTTAATATCCTAAGGACAGGATGATCAGAAACCACCTATTAATTTTTTTTTACTGTAGATAATAATATCTCCTTGCATATTAACTTTATCAGTGAAATTAATTAATGAAATTTATCATTCAGGTGCAGAATATGCTCCTTGATTTTGCAGCCAGCACTATTTTGGTAGGTCTGGTTAACTGATGGAATTAATGCTGTTCTCACCACAGTGAGAACTCTCATTTCCATCCAAAAAGAACATGACAACTCATATAATAAAAAAGAAATGCAACATTCTGCATTCTCATCCCTACAAAGATATAAACCACATAATCAGATTACAAAATATAATTGCATACATGAATGTAAATAAATTAAATAATGGGGAGAGCTCCGTGATCAGTCAAAGGAAGTGCAAATTCAGTAACGCTCTTAGATTTGAACAAAAACAGTTAAATTTGTTGATAATGGGAATAATCTCCCCTTAGGAGAATGAGCTGACATTCTCAGGGTAAAATTAATAAAAGATAGATCAGACAGTACACTTCCCCTCATTTTCAGTGAAAATCATATTTGAAAACCATCTTGAATGGTGAAAAGATTGAATTTTCTATACATTTTGAGGGAAACAGACTTGTGGTTTTCTCAAAAAAAAAATTTTGTCCTTCTAGTCAAGTTTTGGGTTCTTTTTTCCCCTCTTTCTTTTTTCCTTCTTTTTTCCCTTGCCATCCCCTGAAGTAGGTGTTTGGGGCAGGTTGGTGAGCAGACAGATGTTGGGAGAAGGAGAAAGGTTCATATGTGAATGTATCCCTAAATAAAGTTATCCTGTGAGCCTCAGCCTCTTGGCTTTTCCTCCTCTTTTACAGAAACCCACCCTTCTTTTTCCTTCCCTTGACCCATATCTTCCTGAATTGGGATTTAGCAATTACACTCCTCAGGCTGCTTATTAAAACCTGCTCGTGTATCTCTGTTTCCCAGCAGAGCCCTCCTGTCACCGGCCCTGTTGTTTGATCTGGCACTGAACATGGAAACAGGAAAATCTGGGATCAATGCAGCATTTCCAGCAGCCCATCTGGGGCTCTTCCAAGGCTGCTCTGGGGAAAAGCACCGATGCCCAAATTTGTCCTGCAGTGGGGGGACACCTTTGGGTCGTGTTTTGATGTAAAGGAGGTGCAGTGTCACAGGATCATGGAATGGTTTGGGTTGGGAGGAACCTTAAAGCTCTTCCAGTTCCAACACCTTGCACTAGACCAGCTGCTCCAAGCCCATCACACACCTGTGCACACCTGTGTGTGCTGCAGCCTGCTATAATTTACATCTAACACTTATTTTCTTTCAAATCCTTACTTTTTTTTTTTTTTTTTAAATTCCACCTCCTTGGAGGCCGTGTGATACTGGAGATCACAGATGTTTGGTGATGCTGCTGGGACAGTTCAGTCCCAGCCCCTGAGGGCAAAGCTGTGGCACCACACCAGCTGATCTCCCAAAATTCTTCTCTTTGGGCTGCATTTTGCTGCCTCACTACAGCTGAGCTGCACCTACCCCAGCCTGGCCTTTGTTGAGCCAGAGGCTGAGCCTGAGCTCTCTCCCAGCTGGTCACAGGAGCCTCTGGCGCGTGGGGTGGCCCAGGGATGGCAGAGATGTTGGGTGTTTGATGTTCCCAACAATGAAAATCCCCTCACCTTTCATCCTCCCCTCAGCCCTCACTCATCCTGGGCTCACAGTGGGGCACAACCCATCCCAGCCAGGATGGGATAACTTGGAATTCACGATGCGATCCTGGGGAGCCGCCTTGGATCCGCCCCAGCGAGGTACAGGCACAGCAATTAGTAAAATCAAGGTGTATTTCCTACATCATGCAGCTGGGGGCATTTTGCAACTCATTTCGCCAGAGAAAAACTTGTTATTTAATTGCCTTGGCTGCTGCTGGATCAGATTCAAAAGGAGTGGGAATATCAGGTCCTGCCAGATATATTCAATCATATTCCTGCTTCTTTTCCCTGACTGGATCCGACGTGCCAGTAAGCAGTGAAGCAGTTAAATATGGACATGTGGATTCCAGCAAGGCTGAGATTTCCAACTTAACACCCCACTAGGATGAATGAGAAAAATGGGCATCTCCCTCCACTCCCTCCCTGTCCCTGTAGTGAGTTTAAGGGAAAGAGAATTCACAGTGGTTTGGCCAAATCGGGGAAGTGGGATATTTCCTATTCACCCTGATAAACCAAGAACAACAGCTCGTGCAGCCCCCAAATAAATAAATAAATAATAATAAAAAAACCCTGCTAGAATTCAGAATTGTGGGTGAGGTGAGGCCAGAGCTGGTGGGCATGGTGGAGATGGATGGGATGGGGCATTTCCCAGCACCACAACCCTGTGCCCAAGTGAAACTGGGTGGAGAAAGGCAAAAAAAGATATGTCTAAATGAGTCCAATACTGATTATTAAGTTCCTAAGAGGCAATCTAATTTAGCTATGTAAAATCATGAAAGGGGAAGAATTAATTGATACTAATGAGTTATATGAGATAGCATCATAATTAATTCCTAAATAGAAAGAGGACATAGGCTGGAGTGAGGGGGGGATCAGACTGGCCTATATATCATAATAGATTACAGAGGCTACTTGAGAGGAGAAACAAACTGCCAAAGTCAGAGTTAGGAAGTCTTTGCCAAAGCAAAGAAAAATCAGCAAACCCTGAAAGCTGGGAAGTTCAAGGACCACGTCCCACATCCCTGCTGGTCCCTCCATGGCATCTGCACCAGCGACCCCCTGGCCCTGTCTGTCCATCAGGGAGCACAAACACAGCCTGTGCTGGTGGTTCCTCAGGTAACTACAGAGATTTAATTTGATTTTTCCCCCTCGAACCGTGTGGTGAGTAAATCAGTGCATAATCCCACGGCAACTTCACGGAGTGCTACAAACCCCAGCATTGTTGCACCAACTTGGACAAATAATTTGGGTGTGATATTGGCAGCCCAGTTGCCTTTTTTTATGCTCTATTTTGGATATAATTACTCCTTTGGGGGGCAAATCACAGTTACCACTCATATACTGGGAGACAAAAACCTATGATGAATTGCAAAACAAAATTTTATAAGGACAGAGCATTGTTTCTGTAAATTCCATAAAATCATCACTATATCCTGACTCCATGTTCACCAGGACAAATTAGAAATCTCTGCAGCCTGTCTACTGAAAACTGATATTCAAAGTTGTGTTTGGTTTTTGTTCTCCATCTTAGGTTTAGTTTGAAAAAATTCAACTGCTGCTGCAGGATAGAGCTCAATGTATGTTCATTTATCAATGCTGGGTGCTTTTTTAGAGGGAAGATCATGGAAAAGTATTCTGATTTTTTTTATAATTTTGTTCACTAAGAGAAAAATCAAAAACAGGAGAGAGCTGGAGAGGGGTTTTGGACAAGGGCCTGGAGTGCCAGGATAAGGGGGAATGGCTTTCCACTGTCAGAGGGCAGGGTTAGATGGGATATTGGGAAGATATTAAATATTATCATATAATCCAAACCAGGAGTGGGATAGAGAAGTGGAAACGCAGAGAAATGGAAATGGGGTAGAAAATCAGTAATTTAGATGTGAGGTGCTGATGTTCATCAGTCTTAATTTACAATTGATTTCTTCTCCTAAGATTTGACTTCATCCTTAAAATACTGCCTATAGTGGAATTTTCAAAATCAGTGCTAGCCTGATAATCTCTTCCCAGTACAAATAAATTAAACATTAAATAGAAATAATGTGTGGATTTCCAGCTTTAGGTTTGCCAGTTTAGTGCTGCCACTGGTGCTTCTTCCTCATGACAAATTCACAATGATGAATGTACCAAACAGGCCACAGTGTTTCTAAAAATCACATCTAGACTTGATGGAGAGCCAAGGCAGTACACTACAAAAATATTTGAGCAAGAGAAATATTTGAAGGAAGATGAAGGAAATGGTAAAGGAAAGGATGAGAATGGAGAAAATGATGAAAATTAACAAAGTGATGAAATAAATGATTGAGAGAATGATCAAATAAATGATAAAAACAAAGAAAAAAATGAAGAAAATTAAGGAAATGTAAACAACAGTGAAGAAAATTATGAAATAAATGGTGAAGATGAAAATTATGAAAAAAAATGAATATGAGGAAAATAATGAAAGCATTAAAACTAAGAAAATGATGAAAAAAATAGGAAGATGAAGAAAATGATGAAATAAATGATGCAGACGAAGAGGAAGAAAAGATGAGGAGGAAGAAAAGCTTTCACATTTCCCAACCAGAGCCACCCCAACAGGCTCCCCGCAGGTGGAAAAGCCGCTCGGACGCCGGCACAGAGCTGCTGATAAATCTAATCCTGAAGGATTGGAAATGAGGTAAAAGAAATTCTGATGAAAATTATGTACATGTACTTTGACAAGCTCATAAACACTGCAGCCATGATAAGTTTTCTTATTTTTTTTTTTTTTTTTAAGACCCGACACAACTGTGTAAGCCCAAACTCTAATTTTTACAGCCCTGGGTTTGGAGATCTGTCATTGGGAGATATAATGGAAAGAATAATTGCCTGGTGGCTGCACAAACAGGAGATGTGTTGTCAGGCTGCAGTTTGGAGGCTACATCTGGCTTCGGAAATGATTGATGCTGTCTCTGTGTGTGATTCAGGAAACCATTTTTTCTCCTTTCTTTCTTTTTTTTTTTCCCCCCTCCCCCAGCTAACACAACCACCACGCTGAACCTTCAATTAAATCAGTATTAAAGAAAACTTTTGATTTATTCCTCCTGCACGGCCGGGCAGCGCGCGGCCCTCGCGGCCGCGGCGGGCACGTGATTCCAATTTGAAATTAAAAAGTCATGTCTGAATAACACAACAGCATTCTCATTTCCTAATACTCTGCTTTTTACTACTTTGCATTCAACTGTGAAAAGTCTTTTAAAACTCTGAACAGCAGTAAAACTTGAATGAATTTTTGACCCATTATTGCATAGCGGGTGCGCTTTCCAAGTTGGAGAGACTGCCAAGTTCTCCCCACCTAATATTTCCACTTTAATTGTGCCACTTGAGAAATTTACGTGCCTCAAAATATGGCATGAATCTTACGCTTATTGCAGTATCATTAGCAGCAACATTTAAGCAACATCTGTGTGCTATAGAACTAATTGAAGTAGCAGAAGTGGCAGCTGTAAATCCACAGGAAGATGGCAGTTTGCACCCAGCACTGCTGAGTTAGCGGGTAACTGTCAGCCTGTTCCTGCAATCTGCTCTCGAGGACTACGGCACAGGCACACAATGTCCAAAAAAATACAGCGAGGAGGCTAATGATCCTATTAACCACTTTGCTGCACCAATTTGGCTGTTTTTCCAGTTTCCTTGTTGGATTTCATTATATATTTCACCGTTCCAGTAAAAAAGTCCAGTATGAGACGTGCTCCCTTACTTAAGCGGGGGGGAGAAGCTGCTGCTCAGTCGAATCAACACACAAATGACTCTTTTTTCCCTTAAAATTCCATGTATTTCACCGCCTTTTCCATTGTTTAATTTTTCTTCATCACGCACGCCTGGGTGAAAAAGAACTTTTCCCAACTGTTAATGCTGGTATTTAAAGCAATGACATTTTCCTCCCCAGGATGTAACATTTCCAATAATCAATAAAGCTGGAGGCAGAGGAGGGGAGGAGGAAGTGTTTTTTAGGTGCGAGGGTGGAAGCACATCTTCATCGGGGCCGGGAATGCCGCGCGTGGCCGGCAGCACGCCAGCCCGGGCACTGATTGCACTAATTGGTGATTACCGAGGGAGGAAGGTGTTTCAAGTTCCATGTCCTGGTATTACTGGCTAATCCAGGTTCAGAGCTGCTCGGAGCAGCGCCGCTCTTTCCATCTTCATTTGCGTCTTGGGTGGGGAAGAGCAGGTCCAGCAAGGCGGCAGCGCTCTCACGGACACGGGATGGAGTTAAAAAGGGAGCAGGAATGGTTTGGGGTGAGGCCAGTGGGGTTTTGGTGCCCCTGCCACTGCCACCTCCATCCTGGCCATGGCACAGCCCCGGGGAGCCGGGAAGGTGCCGCTGGAGCGCCCTGGCCACGACCTGCTTGCCACCAGCCCAAGTTCATTAGAGGCCCGGCACGTCTGCGGGGCCACCCTGTGACAGGCTGGGAGTCACTGGTGTTTGTTGTCTTAATGCACAAGTACTCGGGGACTGGAGTGATAAGGAAAAAACTGCTCGGGATCTGCTGCTCTACACGCTCAGGGTGGCACGGGCCAGCGCGATATTGAAAATCAATAGTCACGTGGCGGTTTAAAGGTTAGAGGTCCCCTGAATTAACTTTCTGGTACTAAATTACCACATCTATTTATTTATTTATTTACTTACCTATCTGCCTCCTTATTTGTTTATTTATTTATTTTCCCTTTTGCAGTGACTGGGGTGGGGGGGATGTGCTGAATTTAGCACCCGCAGCGAGGAAAAAGAAAAATCTTTTAATACTTGGTGTGAGGATTTAAATGTGAGGACTTTAATCATGAGAAAATTTAGGAGACACAGAGCATTGTCCAAAATGGCAATGGAGACAGGAGCATTGGTGGTGGCCTGAAAATTAAAATGCTGCTTTAGTCTTTCAACTCACATCTGTATGCTCTCTGCATTTGCATGACACACTTGTGTAATATTTAAATTAATCCATCTTTTATTAGTAACAGTGTTTAGAAAATGTAAAGGACTGGTATTATTTACAATATTTATTCATTAGGAATGAATAAATAATATTGTCACAAATAAATTGAATGATTAAAGTCAAAGCTTGTGAAGACTTAACATTGCTTTTCACCACTGAGCACTCCCAAGGACTGCTCCAGTGTGTAGCTGCTCACACCTGGAAGCACATTCGTGACAGGTCTTTAGCTCCTCTGCTTTCAGGTACTGCAAAACCCATATTATGCTTTTTTTCACTGAATACATTTCTTATTTAATTTATTCCGATGTTTCCCTTCCCATTGTTTCCATTCCCCAGGTACACCAGCAGCCAGATTTTCAATATCGCAGGATCACAGAATATCCTGAGTTGGAAGGAGCTCACAAGAATCAGCGAAGTCCAACTCCTTGAATATTGGAATATTGAATATTTTCAGCCTGGGCTGGTGTTCCTCAAGGGATCTGGGTCCAGCTGCCCACTGGACACAGCACCGTGGCTGTGGGAGCTTTGGGATTTGGCCACATCTGCTTTGGGGTCCTGTCCCCTTTGGGATCCCGTCCCCTTTGTGATCCTGTCCCCTTTGGGGTCCTGCCCCCTTTTGGGTCCTGTCCCCCCTGGGGTCCTGTTCCCTTTGGGATCCTGTTTCCTCTGGGATCCTGTCCCCCCTGGGGTCCTGTTCCCTTTGGGATCCTGTCCCCTTTGGGGTCCTGCCCCCTTTTGGGTCCTGTCCCCTTTGTGATCCTGTCCCCTTTGGGGTCCTGCCCCCTTTTGGGTCCTGTTCCCTTTGGGATCCTGTCCCCTTTGGGATCCTGTTCCCTCTGGGATCCTGTCCCCTTTGGGATCCTGTTCCCTCTGGTGCCCTGTCTCCTTTGGGTCCTGTCCCCTTTGGGGTCCTGTCCCCTTTGGGATTCTTCCCCTTTGGGATCCTGTCCCTTTTGGGTTCTGTCCCCTCTGGTGTCCTGTCTTCTTTGGGTCCTGTCCCCTTTGGGATTCTTCCCCTTTGGGATACTGCCCCTTTTGGGATCCTGTCCCCTCTGGGGTCCTGTCCCCTTTGGGTCCTGTCCCCTTTGTGCCACCTGTCCCCTCCAGGTGACTGCAGCCAGGGAAGATCTGAAGCAGCCACCGAGGCTTTGAAGCACCAGATGTGGCAGGAAAAAAACACTTCCAGGAATTTTAGACACCACAAAAGATTTTTTCTTTCTGGGTCACAGACACTTCTCCAAAGCCTTTTTTTTCTAGAAATACTCAGCTGTTTTATGATTTATTGATTGCTACACCTTAAATCTAATTTTCTCTTACCACAGACTGTCCACATCCATGTGTGCTGTGCCAGCCAGGAAGGGACACCCAGGTGCTGCCACCAACAGGGCACTGGGGCTGGGCCAGGGGCACAATAAAGTCCAAAATAAGGGGAAAAATCCAGGATAACCACTCAGGTCTTACTGCTGAACTAAATAAAGCACATCTTAAAAAATTCAAAACTACATATTGTAGGATTTTTCCAGAGAAATATCAAGTGTCTTCTTTCAAAATCAAAATGTTTCTTTTTAAAATTTGAATTTTTGTTTGTATGATTAGTTATTATATAATATCAACATATTAT
>JAODHX010000370.1:34489720-34503652 GCA_027576295.1 Cossypha polioptera | reverse complement strand
GCTGCAGAAATAAATAGAGTGTAAATTAGGCTGTTAGAATGTAGAATTAGCAGATTTCTAGAATGTTTATATTAAGGGCCATGTGGTCAAGATGGAGGATTTGGGGTGTGGTGGGCTTCTTCCTTCTTCTCCTTCATGTCATCCATGTTGGGGAGCCACAGATTGGATGGGGAAAGAAATGGACATTGCAATGAGATTGCATGGCATTGGGAAGTAATTGTAAATAATAGATACGTAGTTTAGAGTATAAAAGATAAGCCCAGGCCAGAGTTGAGACTTTTCTGCCATGGACGACAAGCTGGACAGACTGTGTCAGCTAGAGAGAAAAACTCCTTAGATAAGAAATAATAAACAACCATGAAAACCTCAGAGAACAGCCTGCTGCACTTTTCCTTGGCGCTGGGGCTGGGAGAAACACGGACTCAAAACCACCCACATGTCCTGTCTGGGGGGATCTCAGCATCAGGAGACCCCTCAGATGGAGGCAGCCAGGGTGATTTCCAGGGAGATTGCCAGGGAGATTGCCAGGGAGATTTCCAAGGAGATTTCCAGGGAGATTTCCAGGGAGATTTCCAGGGTTTTTCCAGCGGTGCAGGGCACAGGCCTTACTCAAAACCACACCTCTGCTCCCTTCTTCAAGGATGCAAAAGCCATCACAGCTAAACCTGTGCATGCAATTCTTCCAGGGGTTTTGCATTCCTCTAAGGTTCCTGCTGGGAAATGATTCTTGAAATAGTCCCTAAATCTTCCAGGATTCCCCTTGGAATACTGTGCTTTAAGTTTTTAAGGAATTTTCTAAAGGTTTACTCGTTTTTGCATGTCACGTCTCCCAATAAATAACCATGTTAGTACCAAGTCGCTTGGAGCTGGGTGCAACACAATATTTACAGGTAATGCAAATTTAAAATAGTGGCTAAAGTGATTAAAAGTAGCAATCTGTGATTTTTCTAGAAGAAATAATAATCATAGTGGCAGAGAATGGTATGGGGTGAAAGGGATCTTAAAGATCATAGTAGTAATGATGATAATAATAAAAATAACAATCATAATAGATGTCAAAAGAAACAATAGTTTAAAATCACCATTCATTTATAACTTAACATAATTTGGAAAGTGATGTGTCCTACCACATCAGCAATTCCACTGACAAAGAAAATACCAATTATCACTTAATAAAAATTCCCAATGCTTGAGAACTGCTTAAAAAATGAAATGGAAACTTTGAGAGGCCAGATCTTTCTCGCCCCTATCAGATGACTAATTCCTCTAATTCCAAAGACCAGGAAATTTGGGCACATATTGAGCAAGGTCCCCCCCACGCCAATGAATTGGTTTTCTGTTCAAGATGCCTCAGTCTGAGCTCATTACGCTGCAAACTCGGCGTGCATGGGAGTGATCTGTAACAATCCTGAGGCCTGGGGCCCTTTTCCATTTGGGATTGATACATGGGGTGGAATCTGCATTTTTCATCGAACAGTACAACCAGTGTGGCTGCAGTTCTGCTGCAAATCCGATGCAGGAAATACAAGAGAGTCCTTCAAAAATATTCCCATTTGCCTTGGACTGGCTGCAGAGCCTGTTTGTATGAGGGGAAAAAAAAAAAAGAACCTGCTGCAAAATTCAGCTTCTTCCCCGGTCAAGGGCATCTATTTCATTCTCGATGTGATTCTGCCAAAACAAATATTATTTTTGAACCTTTCATTATCCCTGGGAAGGGCTGGAGCAGTGTGCTGGTCAGGGATGCTGCAGGCCAGGATGTGCCATGAGCATGGCCAGGCTGGATGGGGGCACTGGCAGGGCAGGGAAACCCAATTCCCAGGAAAAAAGCACAATGCTGCTGCCTGCCAGGGGCAGGGGCTGGTTTGGCACACAGAGAGTGTGGGGTGTTTTCATCAGCTCCAGAACCTGGCATCTGTGGGGACAGAGAGTGACCCAAACCCAACCCAACTGTATTTTATTACTGCTTTATTTATATACAAAATATATGATATATATAATTTATATATTGGTATAATTAGTCTTATATATATATAGTATATATGTTTATATATATGTATATATGTATATATATATGTATGTAGATATATAGGTGTATATATATATATATATACATATGTATGTATATCTATGTATGTATGTATATATGTGTGTATATATATATGTATATATGTATGCATGTACACACACAAATACATGTATTTCGTTAACGCCAGGTGTGTATTTAAATTTTCGGGGTTATTTCTGTTCAAAGCCCCCCCAGACCCCCAAAACTGGGGGGACCCGGCCCCGCCGCGCCCCCAGCGCGCCCTCTGTCGGGCAGCGCCGGAACTGCACCGCCTGTCCCTGTCCCTGTCCCTGTCCCTGTGCCTGTCCCTGTCCCTGTCCATCCCTGACTGTCCCTGTCCCTGTCCCTGTCCCTGTCCCTGTCCCTGTCCCTGTCCCTGTCCATCCCTACCTGTCCATCCCTGACTATCCCCATCCCTGTCCCTTCTCGTGTCCCTGTGCCCGTCCATCCCTCCCTGTCCCTGTCCCTTCCCTGCCATCCCTGCCCACCTCCACCTGTCCCTCTCCAGCCCGACTGACCCTCTCCAAGTTCCTTTTCCTGTCCACCCCTTCTTGTTCCTGTCCTATCCCTGCCCCATCCCCCTGTGCCTGTCCCTGCCCATCCCCTCCTTGTCCATCCCTGCCTGTCCCTGCCCAGCCCAAATCTGTGTCCCAGAACAGGATTTCACTCCCAAAATTGGCTGTTTCCCTGGAAGAGGCATTACCTGCCCCAAACCAAGCACTCCCCATCCCCATCCTCATCCTCACAAAAACAAATTCACATCCCTGAAAAATCCAGGAAAAAAAACCCTATGGAGGGATGCAAATGTGGGAAAGGTTAAAGTTGACATTTGCTGCTGCCTGCTTTTGGTGGCAGCATGTATTAGAGATATAAAAAAATAATAAAATACACCCAAACTGTAGATATTATAAGGCTGTATTTTTATCTCGGGGTTCTGGTGACACGTACAAACCACTTGAGCTTTGCTTCTGTGCTTTATATCGCCACGAGAAACCCTTGATAAAAATACAGCTTTATATGGTACAGTGGGGTATAGTTTATTTTCCCCATACATCACACCCTGTGTTTTATTTATAAACAGACCCAAAGACACTTGCACATGCAAAGCAGTTTTTTTATTGAAGTAATTCTGAGGTATCAATAATCCTGGATTAACTAATGTACTGCCACACAATAATTTTTGGGGGGTAGCAATGGCCTTTCTAAAGAGACATCCATGAAAATATGATAAAACACATAAAAAAATCAGTATTTCCATGTTACAATTTACGATTCCCATACTGGAAATTTCAGCTTCTGGTGGCTGGTACTCGCAGAGAACTCTGCTAAAACCACCTCAAAATTTAGTTTTAATGTCTCTTGAATCCTTCCAACTGAGAGGCTACAGGAAATAAAGCTCTGGATAACAGAGCAATGCAGAAATCTGAAGGAAAACTCAAATGATAAAGGAATGTGCAGCTGATAAGGAAGCAACTATGATGAGCTTTTCAGTATTTTGCCTAATTTGGCTAACCAAACTGATTATCAAAAATATACAATTTGTCAGCAACATCTCTTCCCCTGCTCTACCAAAAAAAAAAAAAAAAAATATATATATATTCCATCTCCCCATCCAAAAAGCAAAGGCAGGAGTTTTTTGCACAGATCTCCCTGTGCTCCCTGCACTCCTGTTCAGGTAAAACACCATTTTGTGCCCCAGAGAGGGGAGGGGGAGCTGGGCAGGGGTGGGCAGAGCCTGGTGTGCCAGGCACCTCCTCAGGGGGAAGCTTCCACCTCACATTTGCCACGTCCCTCCCACTCCCTTATCCCTGCTTTAATGGACATTAAAAATAGAACAAAACAGGGCTGGAGATGGGAACAAAATCCATGCACAACAGGCCCGGATCGCTGTAGTCATTCTGCTGTAAAATGTAAAAACAAGAAAGGGCAGCCGAGCTGCCTCCCCCAGGACACATCCTGCTTCTTTAATATAGTGGTGCCACCACACATTTCACTTTGGATGCTGCATTATATTTCTGTGTCACTCAAATATTTACCATTTTCTTCCTGAATTCTGCTGGGTGCTCTGAGAGCTTTGCTGCGAGCCAAGGAGCCGTGGCTGTGTGGCTGGTTAGGGACGTGCCAGCTTCTCCTTCTGCAGCTTCTCCTTCTGCAGCTTCTCCTTCTGCAGCTTCTCGTGGGACAGCAGCCACTCCTTCAGCAGCTGTCCCCCCCCGTAGTTGCCACTGTCCCCACTGCTACGGATCACCCTGTGGCATGGGATGATGATGGGGATCTGCAAAACACCCCCAAACCCAGGAGAATAAAGGGTGAGCCAGCAGCAATGGGATGTGGCCCTGGAGGGGATCTCTGGATGGGCTGGGTGTTGTCCAGCCTGAATGATGCTGTGATTCCATGGGTCTGTAAATCCAGCACTCTAAAATCCAGCACTGGGATTGCAGGGACATGGAGCAGCCCCATCAGGGCCACGCTCCTGGCAGAGCACAAACAGAAGAAAAACTGAGAAGTGGGAGCAATGGTCCCCACTGCCCCTAGAGACCACCCCAGCTCTTAGGAAAAAACAGGCACAGACAGGAATTTTAATACATAAAAATGATGTAAAGTCCTGAAAAGGATAAACCTGAGATATTAAATCCCATATATAAAATCTTCCCTGCAGCACCAGGTTCTGCTGCCCTGAGCTGCCAGCTGAGCCCTCAGTGCCCAGGGTGGGGAATGAAGCCTCACAGACCCAAAATGCACACACAGAACTATTTCAATTGGACACTGGGATGGAATTGTTCCCTGGCAGGGTGGGCAGCACCTGGCACAGATTCCCAGATTTGCTGGATCCCTGGCAGTGCCCAAGGCCAGGCTGGAGCACCTGGGACAGGGGGAGGTGTCCCTGCCATGATGGGGTGGGATGGGATGAATTCTAAGGTTCCTTCCCACTCAACCCATTCTGGGATGCCATGATCACCCCAGGACTAGAAGATTTCTGGGAAAAAGTAGATTATTGAGAAGAGATCCCAGTGCCTCAGCTCCCCAGCAGATCCTCTTCCTGCTGCAGCACCTCCATCTGCACCCTGGAGAAATCCTCTGGAGAACCAAGGCACAATTTATTATTTAGCAGCAAGCCAGTCCAAAATGGGCTCTGAATTTTTAAAATCCCCAACAGGAGAAGTTTGATTCTGACCTAACCAATTTTAAGAACTCTTTTTCCCCCCCCCTCTGCCTTCTACTCCCTATAATTTATAATCACACAACACAGATTCTGCAAAATCAATGCCAGAAGTTACATAATGGACTGATAATGCAGAGGAGAACATAAACGTGGGGTTTTTTTTTATTTTTTTAGACTTTTTATTACAGGTGATTATCATAGCTGAAGTACACACCATAAAAACTGCAATACATCATCTCTAATCACGGGTGTGTTTTGGTAACTGCATAGTAATGGCACTGCAACCCTGGAGCTGGGACAACAATCACTCACCCAAAAGGGCAGTTCTCACAAATCTGGGTATTTCAAGGCAAAAATTGCAATTTATTTCTGTGTAGACACACAGACAAATGACACACTTTGCCCTCACTTATTTTAATCCCATTTAATCATACAGTTCAAGCACTGTGGTATTTTTGAGCCTGGGATACACAAACCCCAAAGTGACTGAGCAGCTACTGGCCAGACCATAAACTGAGAGGGTTTTTTGGGGGGGGTGTTCTTTTAGTTTACTTAACTAATTTCAGTGCCTGAAATTTAAAATCTTAATCTCAGCCCACATTAAATGGGAATACACACAAGTGCTTCTTGTTGATTAAGGTTTAAATAAAAAAATGCTTCCAATATCTGCTTTATTTGGAGGAGGCAATGCCTCAAGTGATTCCTGCATCTGTGACAACTCCAGTGAGTACCAATAAAAGCTTTGCTCCGTGCCAGGCCATCCCATAGCTGGTTTATGGCTTCTTCAAAGAATTTTGGGCTTTTTTTTACAAGTGTTTTTCTGGTTTGGGGTTTCTCTGCCTTTACAGTCCCTGCAGTTACTGCAGGAGGCTTGGCTTGAGTGACAAAGCCATAATAATACACTCTAAAACATCTCTGAGGTTCATTTGCAATTCTTTAAAAATACACACAGTAAAGCAGCAGATTTTGGTGGCAAGGCTATAAATCTTGGTGGAGAGAAAAAAAAAGCAAACAAGAATAGCCTTTATTTTCAGTTGTGGGGTTTTGGATGATCCCTGGGTGGGTGCAGGACCTGTTCACAGCACAGGGAAACGGGGCTGAGCTGCCACCACCAAGCAAAAAGGGGAGGTATGAAATTAATGCCACTTTTCCCATGCCCAAAACAAAGAATTCCATGCTGAGACTGTCCCAACACAAGCACCCATCTGTCACCTCCACAGCTCTGGAGGCAGAAGTGGTACAAAGACCATACCAGTGCAGTAATTTAAAAATATTGAATATTGCTTCAGTTTGGCTTAATTGTGGTGACAACGTTCAGCCTACTAAAATAATTAAACCTGCTAAAATTTATTAGGGCCCTAAGGACATTTTAGAGGGAGAACTACCCTAGTCTGGAGCTTTAATGCCTCAGCTACATTTAATGTAATTTTTATCAATAACCAAGCAGCTCATAATATTATAGTGCTGCTGAAATCTTCATGCTGTGAAATCTAATTCCTCTCCTCCACGAATCCATCACACACACAGCCCCTACCTCAAACACTGCAAAAACTTCCCAACCCAGAGATTTGTCTCCAACAAAAAAATCACATGAAGGAGCCCTGGGATCGATGCTGGAGTCCCTCTGATTCGGGCACCAGCTGAATATTTCCTCCAACTTCCCTTTTGTTCTTCTGGGGAGAGGCCCACAAGGGAAAGAGCTTGTTTTCACTTGCAGCCTCATCAATACCTAAATCCTGGTGAACAAGTGACACTGAGAAGCTGTAATCAATAGCTCCCTGTGCGTTTTTTCTTCTGGTCAAATGGTTCAGCACTACTGACAGCCCTGACACTGGGAACATGATGCTAAATCTTTATCAACAGCCATCTGGGTGAGTGGCAGAACAAGGCTGGGCTGGTCATTAAAGCTCCTGGCGATCTGTGAATAAACCAACTCCTCCAGAATGGGTTTGTTTAGGAAAATAAAGGTGGGGGGAAAGCTCCCTGCCCACAGGATTGATCACTCTGAACTGCTTTTAGGAAATTCCAGCGCTCTGGTTGTTCCCAGTGTTCAGGCTGAGGTGAGGGAACTGTCCCATGGTGTGGCTGAGGGGCTGGAGAGCTCCTGAATCCATCCTGGAAACAGCTCAGGGATCACATTGAGACACACTCAGCAAAAATCAGCCCTGTGGTTTGCTCATGTCACAGAACCCCAGACTGGCTTGGGCTGGAATGGATGCTAAAGATCATCCAGTTCCACTCCCAGCAGAAACAAGCCCTGTGATGTGACCCAGCCTGGATCTCAGGTTATCACTGGCCACCAGAGGAAGAGAAGCTATTGGGAATGAAAGCAGCAGGGAAAGGTTCATCCCCAGAGGTGCTGGCACTGCCCAGGCTCCCAGGGAAGGGCACAGCCCCAGAGCTCCAGGAGTTGGGACACCAGGGGTGCCCAGGGTGGGGTTGTTGGGGTCTGTGCAGGGCCAGGAGCTGGATTGATGATCCTGTGGGTCCCTTCCAGCCCAGACACCCCCTGATTCAATGGATGAACACACAGGTACTTTCCTGTGCCCACAGTGCTTCAGATCCACCCACCACAATTTTCTCACAAATGCAGGACTGCTCCCCCAGTGTTCAAAACATTTTGGTTGAACACCCATGACTTAGCTCAACATTATATCCATGATTCAGGATGGATTGGTGTAATATCCTCAATTTAGGACAGACTGGTACCAGGACCAGGCTGGGGTGAGCCCAAGGAGCACAGACCCAGCCCAGGCAGCTCTGAGTGCTGTGATCAGACCACTGAAGACATCTTATTTAAGGCTCAGAACACTCATTTAGGATGGCCTTGGACTAATCAGCCCAACATTCTCCATTTCCCATGAGCTTCAGTGATTTCTTTTTGATCCTCCTCTCCCAGTCTAATGAGATTTTTAATTGAACTTTATGGGTTCCCTTTGAGGACCACAGACCTTGCTATCAGTGTGAACCACAGCAAACTCTGGGAAGTCTCTCCTGCAAAAGGTGAGCCATCCCCACCCTGTCCTGGGCACAAACTGAGGCAGCTGCTGCTGGCACCTCTTCCAGCTTCTTGTAAAACTGAAGGTCAGCCCAGGAATTATGTGAATGAAGCATCTCAGCTGCAACCTGTGGAATGCACACTACCCAAATTAAAGACTAAACCTTGATTCACAGGAGGGAGAATACCAATCTGGTGGAGAAAGGTGAGTTTGTGATTTTATCCAAGTGTTTGAGGGACACTGTGATGCCCAGCTCAGGGTTATTTCAAAGGGCCCTTTTTCCTTCCTGCCACCCTCACTAAATGATGTTTATCAAAAATCCATCTACCCCAGGCTGCTCCAAGCCCCATGCACCCCAGCCTTGAGCACTTCCAGGGATGGGTTTGGGGTTTGGGCTGAGGGTTTAGACCCTGGGTGGTTTTTGAGCAATCCCTGACCTCTCAATATTTCCTTTAATCAGATTTCTATGAGGCTGCAAGGTGGAGTTGCAAATTGGGTCAGAAAATCTGTTTTCGCAAGAGTTGATGGCTTTATATGTAGAAATAACAAAGGTGAGGGGGGTTTCTGCAGTGCCACATTTTATCTTTATCTTTCACCTCATGCATAAAATCCGTGTGTATCAGGCACAGGCAGCCTGCCCATGATGGCTCACAGGAGAAGGACCACAGAGACATTTCTGTGGAAATGTGAGGAGCAGGGAACAGTTGCTCACACTGAAGTGCAAAAGGACCATGTGTGTGTGTGTGTGTGTGTTTGCATGTGGAATATGGGTGGAATTTCAGATTACCTCCAGGAGATGAGCAGTGGCAAAATTGTGGTTTGAGATGGGCAGGACTCTCATTACAGCACTGATTTTTTTTTTTTTTTAATCATCAGCTTTCTATGATGAAATATTGAGGTGGTATTATATTAATACAGCTCCTTTTCCCTACAGCTATACATTATTATCTATAACTATAGCTTAAAAATTTTCTGCTGGGGACAGAAACCACTGCAGCCACGGTATGGGCTGGGAAATGGCAATAATAACTAGGACCCCATTTAAAAAAAATTGCAGGAGCTTTGCTGTATATTTTCAGAACTATTTTCATCCTTCCTCACAGGGGAAAAAGCAGGAATTTTCACACCACAACCTGCTGTTACCACTACTTTGGATGCTGCTGCTCCACTGCAGCCTGAGGGCAAAGCTGGGTACATTTCTAGGCAATAGCAATTACATCTCCTTTTGCACAACACTGGATTGTTATTCTTTGAGAACTGTTTCCTGTAGGTTTGCATTGGATTGCCTTATCTTAATGTACACCAGATTATATTGGAAAGCATTCCATCACATTAAAATAGTTTGTATTGTCAAGTACAATGTGGGCTATTGACAAAACACTGCTGATGCTGCTTATAGGAAGTGCTTCACAGGGAAGGCTGAGGGATGCTGGAAACCCCAGGGTGGGCTCAGAGCTGAACCCCACATGGAGTTGTGGGTCTCCCTGGCTGGGTGCTACCCATGGGGAATTGTGGAATGAGGTGGGTTCAAGGTCCCTTCCAACCCAAACTGCTCTGGGGTTCTGTGACTCTGTGGGTTTAGGGATTGAACTGCTCCTCAGACAGTGCAGGTACATCCATCCTGAGCCCCCAAACCCCCTGAGCCAGGATGGGGCTGATCCCAACCCAGACACCCCAGGCTGCAGCACCCACTGAACAACACACCAGCTCCAGACACCAACCCAGGTGACTCAGCTGAAAAAATGCACTTGAAAAGCCAAATCCAGACAAAAAGAGAAAACACAGATCACTTAAGTGTAAGAAAATATTATCCCCAAATCCACAGGGCTGACCTAGAGTGCTGCTCCCTCCAGCTGGTTCAAATTCAGACAACTCACCTCCAGAATCCCAGACTGGTTTGGGTTGGAATCAGTCCCATTCCACCTGCTGCCATGGGCAGGGACACTTTCCACTATCCCACGGTGCTCCTGGCCTGGTTTGCAGAATTGCATTTGTGCCAGAGTGGACAGGCTGCTTTTAACACAACCAAACCCACTCATAACCTGCCAACTGAGCTCCAGATGGAAGATAAAATACCTCCCTGACCAAAAAATACACAAGGAAGTTTGAGAACAACAAGAAGCTGGTGAGGAACAGAAGTGTTGCTCTTCCCAACCCCATAAACGGTAGGGCATAAATCCCACTAAACTGGGCTGTGCATTATTGCTGATCAGAAACACTTCCTGACCTTATTCCTCGTGGCAGACCAGTTTCCAGAGCAGATAAATTTAACCTCGTGCCACTTAGCCTGCAGAGCTCTCTAAATCCAGCATCCCCCAGCAGCTCTGGGCTGGAAGGTGCCCTGCACTCACCGGGTTGCTCCTCATGGCTCCTCCCACGGCTCTGGCTGCTCGGCTGTTGCCAGCAAGATCTGCCAGCTGCTTGTAGGAAACAGCCTCCCCGAACTTCACATCGTTCAGCAGCGTCCACAGCACCTGCCTGGTGAAGGAATCTGCAAGGGAGAGGGGGAGAGAACTGCTTGACCGGAGAAATTAGGATGGAACAGCCAAAAAAACCAATGCAAAGTCAGCCCCAGGGGCAGTTTTCTAATTTAAACTGGAACAGCCCCATGCACTGTCCTGTTATTGTGCCCTGTATGACTACATTTAAATACATGATTATTAGAGAGAGTGCTTGGAGTAACTGATCACTATAAAAAAAAGGATTTAAGGCTTTGATTTTCCTATATTTTTAATTTGCTTCGAGTACAATTATCCTGTTAGCTCGCACAATGTGGCTTTTCCCATTAAACTGGCAGAGCAGAAATTAGCATGGAGCCAAATTAAAAGGGAAGGAATAAGTGGCTGTACCTCTCTGACAAAGGCCTGGCATCTCCAGCTAATTCCCAACTTCAGCTGGGACGTGGCACAGACGCCCTAGAGCCAGCACACTCTGAATTATTTTACAGTGGGACCCCCAAGCTACTGCTCAGCACTGCACACACTGCCACATGTAGGGACTGGCTGTGACCTTGAATGTCCTGCACATCCTTAATGATACAGGGGGAAGAAAAATATAATGTATCAGCCATTATTTTAATTTTAATCCGGCAGCAAATTGCTTTAAGTGTTCCAACTGCTGAAATAATGAATAAGCAAGTGCATTAGGAGAGGCTTCCTCCAGCATCTCAGGGTGTTACCCAGCCCAGGACTGTTTTAAGGAAGGAAAAGGAATTCTGTTTGGATTTGAGCTGGGCTGAACACCTCTTGCTCTTCCAAGGCACTTGGAAAGGCCCTGAGGAGCTAACTCCTGGATAACTTACTGAGAGGAGTGAGCTGGTGACTAAAAAAAGGGAATAAAAAAGGAAAAGAGACCCCTTCCCCCAGCTGAGAGCCTCAAACTCCCACTCTGGCAAAGAAACAAACTGATTAAAACCATTCTCTTTCTTTAGTTGTCAGAAAAGACATCGATTACCTTCTGTAGGAAAGTAAAGAAATGTGATTTTGTTCTTAAAGGAAACCCATACGGCGTTATGTGTGTGTTAAATAATAAAAATCACTTCTTAACTGAAGGGAATGATAATCACTTCATTGAAAAAATCTGTTTAGTCTTTATTATAACATTAAGCAAATTAAACATCAGCATAATCCAGGTGATACGAGAAAAGGGTCATCAAAGAAATTAACTTTGTTGTTCATTAATTTACATGGATTAGTAGAGGGCAAAGAGATAGCAAATCTGCTCTAGTTTTTTATGATATAATTTCAAACTGTACACCATTTGTGGCAGTAGGGTGACTTTGGGGTTAATCAGACTGATTTGTCCTTTTAATTGCTTTCTATTCAAAGAAAATTCATTAGATAATGTTCTCTTCAAAATTCATGAATCAATTTAACTGAAGAAACCACATTAACAGCTTTGGGTTCATTAGCACAAGCAGTTGTGTTACTGGCTGATTGCTACCAGGGTTTCCTTAGGCAAACAGATTTTGTTTACTGTGATTCCTTCAGAAAGGTTTATTTCAAATCAAACTAGTCCTTATTATTATTTTTTAACCTTTTTAATCTGGCAGGATTAGCTTTAACCTCCCTGCTCAGGGGTCTTGGGGAGTCACTGCCCAATGGCATCTTTTAAATGGCCCAGAAAATCCCTTTTTTTACCCTCAGTTTTGGCAGGTTGGGATGGGATGGAGCTGAAACTTTTGGGAACCTGTTGGAATCAGGGAGAAAATGGAGCAAAGTGCACCTGGACATGGAGGAGCTGAGGGAGGATGGGGCAGCTCCAGAGAAAACACAGCCCCAGAGAGCCAAGTGATGCCCAAATTCCCTGGCACAGGGCCACAGATTATCCACTTCCAGAGCCACTGCACATTTTTCATGGGAGAAATCCAGGCCTCTGCTCCCACATAAAACACTCGTGAGGAGTTAAAAAAAAAATGAAATATTTAGCCATCATGCACATCACTTTGGAAATGTATCTGAAAACTCAATTTCATCCAGTGGGGAGCAGAGGCATTAATTAGTTTAAGCAGCTCCAAGAGGCAGTGCCAAATCCTGTTATTAAAGTGTCTGCAAGTGTGAGTGCCTGAGCACAACCTGCCCAGATCAGGAGCTGAACCTTCCCCAGTTTGCACTGCCAATGTTTTATGCTGTCCAACATCATTAGCAAACAAGCACACAGGAATTCCCTGGTTCCACTCAGTGTCCTGGGGAGGCTGATGCCAGCAGAGCCATCAATGGGAGCACCATGAATTCTGTCCTTCCTGTGCCCCCACCTGCAGGTGGGCTCAGCAAAAATCCCCCTCCAGGTGACCAGGTGAGTTCCTGACCCCAGGGACACCTTCAGCATCCCAAACCCCAATGTCCAACCTGGCCCTGGGCACTGCCAGGGATCCACAGCTGCTCTGGGAATTCCACCCCATCCCCTCCCCACCCTCCCAGGGAAGAATATTTACAGATAAATTCCCCTGAACCTGTTGTTGATGCCTAAATGCACAGAGGTCCCCCCTACCAGCCCACTGGGCCTTCATTCTCCATACAAACATGTTAAATCCACGGGGATGATGGAGAGAAAATCCATTTTACCTGAACACCAGCTGTATTGTAACTTTTAACAGTGTAACTGAAGGTGGGAATTAGTCCAAAGAAGTAAAATCATACACTTCTAACTAATAATCATGGAGTTATGTAATGGTCTGGGCTGGAAGGGACCTTAAAAATCATTTCACCCCTTGCCATGGGCAGGGACACCTTCTGCTAAATAGTATCTATTATATTTTATTTATATAGATATGTTTGTATCTAATCTGTACCAAGGATTTCTGGTGTTGGTGAGGGGCTCAGTCCCTCAGGATTCAGGATGGATGAGGGAAGAGCAGAGGGACCAGTGCCAGTCCCTTCCTGTCCCTTCTATATCTCACCTTGGGGCCAGAAAGATTCAAAAAACCTCATTTTCCATCCTTTTTAATCTCTTTGATTAAGAGGAATTAAAAGCAGACTGATTTTTCCTTCCCCTCAACACTGATTGCTGGGAATGTTAGTTTTTGTTTGCTGTGTTGGTTTATTTTCGTGGTTTTTTTATTCTGCTTTTCTTCTTGTTTGTTTGTTTTCCCCCCAGAGTTTTGCAAATGCAAAGACAGTTATAAACACTTGCTCCTCCTCAGCTGCTTTTTCACAGCCTGCCTGGGGTACCACACACACAACTTTTCTTGGTTTTTTTTTTCTCAC